>JAVIWB010001204.1:1200000-1800000 GCA_031893035.1 Dermolepida albohirtum
AATTGTATCAATACAATTTGCTTTTACGAAAAACCATAGCTTCTAATATCTATTATATATTATAGAATTAGTATTATAATGCTATCAATACCATTATAACACTAATTCTTCCAATATTTTCGTAATGATTTGTTTAAAACTATTTTTACGTATACATTTGCCAGATTAACACAAACTACCGTAAATATAGCTTAAACACTCCAGTTAATACTAATTACCTGGAGTATATGATGGTCCTCCTTTTTATATTAATACGATACTTCCAATTGTTTTTGTCGGCAAGAAACGTGTCTGCTGCAGATATTCACCGGCAGATATGTGAAGTTTACGGAGCTATTGTCATGTGTGAAGGCGAAGTGCGTAAGTGAGTCAGGTCCATGATGAGATCCGCTCCGGTCGCACACTTGTGATCACAGATGATATGGTGGCTTCAGTTGAAGCGAAAATGCTTCAGAACAGACGCTTCGTCATAAACTTTCGTTCAAGCGACTTTCCTGAAATGTCTAGGTCAGTACTGTAGAAGATTGTTTCTGAAAAGTTAAAGTTTAAGAAACTGTGCTCCCGTTGGGTCCCCAAACTTCTAGCGTAGGACCACGAAAAAAAAAAATTTGAGTGGTCGCTGAATTTTTTGAATCGCTATAACGAGGAAGGTGACGCCATGTTGAGTCGTATCGTAACGGGATACTAAACGTGGGTTTCACATGTAATGCCCTTGTCGAAGCATCAGAGCATGGAATGAAGATTCCACACTCTCCAGCCAAACAGACTCTGTGTTTTTGAATAGGCATGGTGTTTTATTGCTCGACTTCATGCATCGCGGAACTACTACAAATACGGTAGCCTATGGCCAATCCCTGCGAAAACTACGCAGAGCGATTCAAGACAAAAGCAGTAGCATGCCCATAGAGGGAATTTTGCTACCCCATGACAGTGCAAGGCCTCACACAGCAACTCGCATCCGAGCTTTATTGGACTCCTTTGGATGGGTCTAGACCACTCCCCCTACTCCCTCTATAGCCCCGATCTTGCACCGTGCGATTTCCATCTTTTCCGCTATCTCAAACTTCGTTTCGGCGGTAGCCACTACAATGATGATAAAGACGTGAAAATGGCCGTGACCTCTTGGTTATCGGGGTAGGCTGCGAGTTTAGATATAGATGATATTCAAAATCTAATTGTAAGGTTTGATAAGTGTTTAAATAAACTTGGGAGCTAGGTAGAAAAATAGAAAAATGTATGTAGAATCTGAAAATAAATTTTCGTTTGGAAAATTTTCTTTAGTTTGGTTTTTTTTCAAACAACTCTTACTTAAAAACACGCTTCATATTTGTCTTTCATTTGCTTTGCCCTAGCTTTTAGATTTACAGTGAGAATTTCGCATCCTTTTTAGGCACACCTATATATCAAAGTTTCCTTTATATTCCCATAATAATAATTTCCTGTGATTGATTTTAATTGTTAGTCAAGTTATTTTCCCAAACAACTTGTTTACCTTTTTTATATGTGAACATAAGCATCTTAATTTCTTTTTATTTCTCTGAAAATTGTTATTTGTCCATTTAGAATCCTTATTACCTTCCCGGTTCGTATTGACAATGTCTAAGGGTAGCAGTTTTTTGTTATCTACTTACATGGCATTATTATTTTGTGTAGGTGAAACGTCAATGACAGATTTTATTTTACGTGTGTTTGTGGATCGTGTCTTAGAAAGTTGAGTCCGTTATTACTGTTCAGCTAGCATTTGCGGACTTCATTAGTTACTTGTTTCTGTTGGTTCATATTTGCTACCGTTATATTTTATATTTTCTATTTGATGTAATAGAGTCCTTATCTATGAGTCGTACTATTAGAGATTTGTTTAAACATGAGTTGATATTCTTTCGTTGTCGCGCTGTCGTTTAGTCGCCCTCATTTTTTACTTAGTCTTCCTAACAGTAAGATTGTTTTAGATTTGATTCGGCTTTTTAACAGAATTTACTTAGATAACGTTCGACTTACTAAGCCTATTTATTACGATCATTTTGGAGATATTCAATACTGAATTTACGTGATTTTAGTTATGTTAAAAGGAATCATTCAAATATTAGTAACACCCTGTCTACTACATACGTTTCAGAGAATCATTTATCTTCAGGCAGACTTGTGTTATTAACAGTTTATCATATTATTTCGATACAGAAAATGCCTGAAGATGAGTGATTTTCTGAAACATATGTAGTAGACAGGGTGTTATTAATTTTTGAATGATTCCTTTTAACATTATTTTATTCGGCAAATCGCCGGGGTGCATCAGTTTATATACGCTCTGGAAACTTTGTTACCGACATGCGAGATAGACGCGTTCTCGCTTTGTCGTTCAATACATTTTTGTATTGGACGAGAGAGGGAGGCAATGATTATTCATTTCGTGATTTTAGTTATTCATAATTCTTTGGATTTACCGCATTCAGAATAGAAATTGGAATCTTTGGCCGCTTTTTTATGTTGAAGGTAGATTCACCATTTTGAGCGCGTATTTTATGTTTATTAATTCTTTTTCTTGTTGCTATTTTAAAGCTTTTAGTACGACGGGTAATACCACGATTCAAGTACAATATTTAGAGTGTTTAGTAGTGCCGCCCTTCTGTTGTTTGAATTATACTAGTACTACCTTCATAGTGTTACTTGAATTGTTTTAGTACTACCTTAATACTGCTATTTCATCTTGGAAGAACTGCTAGTGCTAATAATTCTATTTGTTTTAGAGATGATTTTTCCTTTAGAGTGGGTTTTGGTGACAGCGTTGCTATTTGTGTAAATCGAAACAGTTATACGATATATATATATATATATATATATATATAACTTTTGACACGTACTGGACTACTAATTAATGTAATCATACTCATCGTGAAGAATAAATGTTCTTATATGTAGAGAACAACCGTTTGACATTTAATGACGAAACACTTGCTTAATTAAAATAGCTTATATTAATACTGAACGGATCTGTAAACCCACAATTACTAATAATTTGTTTAATCTGGCAGAATCTAAGCCTTTCATTAATATTACTTTAGAAATAACACCAATATTATATTAGTTTTATCATTTTCACAATAAGATATCTACGAAAGAGATCTTATAACAAATTTTTGGCATTAAATAGTAAGTAATTATTAGAGCCATGTTTGAAGCATAACATATTTGTGTTAAGAATTTCAACTTATACTGAAAAGCTGACAGCTCTAGATTTACATATTCTGTAGTAACACAATCAATGCGATTTTGAAAACTATCTTTAATTACAAAATCTCTTTCCTTCAGCCATAATTTTCAGAGAAGTGGAGTCAAAGTTATTTAAAATATATTTTTAATTAATTAATTAAAAATATAAATTGTTTATATTTTTCTTAATTAATTAATTCCTGTATATTGTAAATAATATGGAAAATATATATGTATGTATATGATCAGTTAAGGGAGCCGCAACTTAAATTTTGTGCTTTCAACGGTGTTGACATTCTAAGGGGATTATCAATGGCTCCTTGCTCTTCATTAACCCGAGCCAGACGAAATATGTTGAACGACCGTCATAACCATTTGGTCATTTAACCTGTTGACAATCTAGGGCGGTGATCAGTAACTTCATTAACCTGAGGAAGACGCATTTTGACAATGATTTTGTCGAACATAGAAAATTTAAGTTGTTGCTTCCCAATTAAGCCGCCATGCATACATATGTATCTTTTTTTGAAAATTTTGGCTAAAGGCATTTAAAGATCTAATAATTAAGGATAGCTTTCAAAATCTTATGTATGGTATCCGGCCAAACATTTGCATCTGTTCTCTTACAGATTGCAAATAAGCTTGAAATTAAGGAAAAAAAAATGGGAATATTTATCGCCCCTTTATCACAATAAATTTTAAGGTCAGACGCATATGGAAGATATATTAAACAAATTTCCTTCTTAAAAGTACTTTATATTAAATTGAACGTGTTTCTTTTAGACGATTTGTTCCCAGCTTTTAAACGTGTGTACATGTATTTACTCGGCAAACACATCATACCAATTCCGTGATTGTATTGTATCTTCTTAGTTAAGTAAGCTCTAGTTTCTGATTTTCTTAATTATCTCTGGTATTGCAGAGATAATACAATACATGCAGAACATATAGAAATCTGTTCATAATTTTAAAAAAATTTTATATTTTTAGTTTCATCTGCTGTTCATACTTTTTCATTAAATTCTTAAAGACATTAGTATTATTAGGCCATGATTTGTTCTATAAGATATTAAAATCGTTTAATTACGATTTGCAGTGAAATTCTAGTGCACTTGGACCGAAAATATTGTGATATATTGATTACATATATATATATATATATATATATATATATTATAGCATTTTAACAATATTTTTTTAACCATTGACTTTCCTAGTACTTTGTGTTATATATATATATATATATATATATATATATATATATATATATATATATATATATATATATATAAACACAAAGTACTAGGAAAGTCTTGCAATGTGACGCAACAATGAATCGTAGGAAGCTTCTTGTTGCTGCATGTTGAGACATGTTCATACGTGCATACGAGGGAGCGTTTTTATATTCGCGGAATGAGCGGGTTGTAGAGGGGTGAGTAGGCGTGGCCTGTGCAGCGACTCATGATTAGTATAAATACGAAGTTTCATTGTTATTAGACAGTTAGTCTTTGAGCTATCGTCAACCAAGTAACATAATCAGGAGTGAAAAGTGAAAAAATCGAATATCGTGCCGTTATAAAGTTCCTTACCAGGCAAGGAAAATCAGTCGCGACCATAATGAATGAGATGTCATTGGCTTACGGCGACTCTTGTCCAGGAAAAACCATGATGTACAAGTGGCATAGTTTATTTAAACAAGGAAGGGAATCCCTTGAAGACGACCCGAGGCCGGGCAGGAGCATTGAGGTGACCACGCCAGCACTTATCCAAAAAGTTGAACAAATTCTACTCGAAGATGCTCGATTAAAGAAGAAACAACTCGCAGAAATGGTTGGAGTATCCGATACAACAATTTTTAAAATCCTACACGATCATCTCGGCATGTCTAAGGTCAGCGCAAGATGGGTGCCGAGAATGCTCACGCCGCCGCAAAAACGACAGCGCGTAGAGTGTTCGCGTGCATTTTTGGACCTCTGTAATGAAGATAAGGATGGTGTATTAAGTGGAATTGTTACTGGAGACGAAACCTGGGTTCATCATTATGAACCTGAGTCCAAACAAGACACCTCCCAAGAAATTTAAAGTGTCACAATCAACTGGGAAACTCATGGCAACGGTATTTTGGGACTCGGAAGGAATATTGTTGATTGATTATAAAGATAAAGGTGTTTCTATAACCGGAGAATATCACGCTTCAATATTAGAGCGACTAAAAGAAGATTAAAGAGAAAAGACGGGAAAAATTGACAAAAGGTGTTCTGCTTTTGCACGCCAACGCGCCCGTCCACAAGAGCCGCGTTGCGTTAGCTGCCCTGCATAAGGTGGGCTTCGAAATTGTGAATCACCCACCCTACAGCCCAGACCTGGACCCGAGTGATTATTACCTGTTTCCGAAAATGAAAAAAGAGCTGCGGGGTAAAAAATTTACTGCCGATGATGAAGTCAAGGAGGCAGTTTCGGCGTATTTTGCAGATAAAAAGAAATCATTTTTTTATGAGGGTATAAATAAATTAATTGAAAGATGTGAAAAATGTATCCGTCTTGCAGGTGAACATATTGAAAAAGAAAAATAATTTGGTTTTTCTATTTCCATCCCTTGTCCCCCATTCCGCGAATATAGTTAAGTTATTCATTAGCAGTGAGAGTGTAAAATGCTTGCGATGGCATCGTGGTCACGAAATGAGATAACAGTAGTTTTGCGCTATAACTTCGTGCATGGTTTAAACGTAGACCAGTGCTTCGAAGAAATGACTCTTCCACTAGGTGGATATTGATTATTGACAATATTCAGGTGGTATAGAGAATTCCAAAGGGGAAATTTAACTGTGGAGGATGCTGAGAGGCCGGAAAGGCCACGAAAATGCTAGGCGAGGACAGGCGAGTGACCTACCAACAGATAGAGGGTGCTCCAGGCCTAAATTCACTAGTAATTCGTTCGATTCTGCATGATCATTTGCATGTGAAGAAGCTTTGTTCTCTCTGGGTACCGCATCGACTGACTGAAGAGCAGATGACACGACGTGTGACTTGGTGCCGGGAGATGGTAAAAAAGTTTAATAAGGGACAGTCTCGGTATGTGAACAACATCGTGGCAGGTCACGAGTCTTGGCTATACTATTACGATATGCCGACCAAAGCTCAAAACAAAGTTTGGGTCTTTGATGGTGAGAACACACCCGTAGTTGTCAGAAAATCCCGATCTGTAAAGAAGAAAATGATAGCTGTATTTTTCAAATTGAGTGGAATTGTGGAACGCGTCGTTTTGGATACACAGCAGACAGTCATAGCTAAGTTGTATACTGAACAGTGCCTAAAGTCATTGGATCTATGAAGAACCTGCGGTCAAAGTCAAAAATGGACACCTAGTTCCTCCATCACGATAATGCTCCGGCTCACCGCGCCAAATCCTACGCCGAATATTTGACCATGACAGAATTGAGACTTCTCGAGCACCCTCCCTACAGTCCAGATCTTGCTCCCTGCGACTTTGCACTGTTCCCGCATTTGCAAATGAATGATGAGTGATGAGGACCTTCTGCGGTCTTGTGGCAACGAGTGTGCTTTACGCACTAGTGAAACTTGGCAGAACTGGTTTCGGAGGATGGAGAGATCTATTGAATGTAGAGAAAGTTACTTTGAAAAAATTAAATAAACAAAGCTGTATTGCAAAATTTTTTTAATACCCTTCGTAATAACTGCTTTGCAGGTAATATAGAGATTGCTGAATCGATTTAGAAGCATAGTGCTGAAGCTAGATTCCGCCGTTATTTTTGTTAAACAGCTTCAAATTTATATTTGGTGTTCGGTTTCTTTTATGATTTTGATCACAATTCAAAATTCGCGGCATCTGCTTTGCTAACAGATGTTCACGTCGAGTCGATATACTCATACTAGATATTTCGTTGTCGTGAGTTCGTCCATCGTTCATTCCGAATAAGTGTTTTGTTTTTCGAAGAAGCATTATCACCAAATTTGTTACATATTAGTAATAATTTCTACTTCTTAAAGGATTATAAATACATATATATATATATATATATATATATATATATATATATATTATTGAAAATAGTGATAATGTTTTTGTTTGCTATTAATATGTTCTTTGTTTGAATCTTTCTTATGTTGTGAGATTTATATTCGACAACCTTAGTAAGCATAAATATTGATTTAAATACTCTTATTGTGTACAGTTATTACAATTTCGGACATTATTTTTTATAAGGCTAAAATATGTATTACATAGTGTAAATTTATGTATGATACTACATTATACAAATATAGTTTAGTAAGTTTGCTGGAATCTGGAATACGAGTATATTTTAATGACAAGATATAAATATTGATATACCTAAAAATAATATTAGGAAAAGCTTATTTAATATAAACATAATGATGAAAGAATATAGTGTATCTCAATGTTTCACATAATGAGTATGAAAATAAATATATTATCATGCTAGTTCCATGTAATTTAGCAACTTGTTTAAGTCGAAAATCCACTAAGATCAAGGTTACGTCAAAAGACCGATACTAACACTCATATAGTCATATGATTAAGAAGATTACCCGAATGTTTAGGCAATATTTAAAGAAACGCATTTAAATACAACGAATAAAACTTTAGATAGATGGCAATAACTCTTTTCAAAATGTTATACAAAGACATGAAAAATGAGTACTTAATGTAAAGGATAAGTATAAACAAATAAATTTAATACATAACGAATTTAGTAATTGAAATTAGGACATTTTGAGAAAGGACAGAGAAATGATAAAACGATGCCGTAGAAGATAAGAAATAGTCCACAGCATATTTGTCAGCACTAGTCGCGTGTAGGTGACTCCAGCAGATTTGTTGGCGTCTATAAAAGGAAGAGCAATAGTCGAAGACGAAAAAATTTACGTGACCTCCAAAGCTAAAAGATGCAGAAAAATTTATTAAATATTTGTGCGAATATAATTGTTAACTTTATGTTACTGTATTATACTGTATATTAGATGGCCTATATAGAAGTACTAATTGTTCTTTACAATATCTTTACTAGTTCAGTTTTATTTAGAAATCTTGAAATTGTTTTAGTTGATTTCTTGTCTAGATTTAACCGATTTGAATTTGTTTGATTTTGTTAAACATTCAGTTACTGACGTGCACTAATAGGTAGATGATCACCATGTGTATACCATATAGATACATGTATTGTAATTAGGCGGTTCAGTTCAAAACCTTTTTGTTTACTTTGTGTTTTCTTAATCATCTGATTGTGGACGTTCACTGGCTGACCACCATGTGTGTACTACACAATGGGTGTATTTACAATAGCTTGTCTTGTTTTGATTTTAATAACAGATAAGAAATTAAAATTAATTCCTTTACATCGGATTATAATTATTGTAGTTTAAAACTTTTAATTTCGTTCATTGTTTAAAATATATCACACGGTGAGTCATTAAATTATTCCGAAGATAGCCATGATGGTGAGTTTTTCTTTACTATTCAATTATAATCCAAAAATTTTGATTTAAGGCTGTCGAAAACTGAGATTTTCGAATTTGGACAATGTTAAATCTAAATTGATTTAAAGCGTTATTAGTCAATATATGTCATTTCTGTATATACATAATTTTATCCAACTTTACCCGCTAATAGCTATTAAACATTTCTTAGATTTTCATATATTCCCTTTATATAAATATCTTGAGTGATGTAATAAAGCGTAGTTCGTAAGAATAATTTCTTATTTTATTTATCCTAACGCTGTGCGAATGGATGCTAGTCCTAATTGATTTAAACGAACCCCAGCTTAATCCTATTAATATTTTCACAAGAATCTCATAATTAAATACTGTTCTGTGAGCAAATATTTATATCAACAGTCAAATTTTATTCAATAGGTCATAGTACGAATCACAGCAATATATACACATAATAAATGGCCACATATTTGATATAAAATTGTATATACTTCGGGTATAATAATGCTATTGAAAGAATGTCTTTTATATTTAAGCTTAACAATTTTATTCAAGATCGTAAGTTATTGAAAGTTTCCGTTAAAGTTTAGATATTTATTTCGATATAATGAAAAATTTTGGTCATTATGTCAACGAATAACAACAGATAAAACTTTTCCTATTTACAAACTCTGCATAATATGGAAAATATCAAAAAGTTGTTGCTCTGCTTCTCTTCTATAGGGAATAACTTACAGACATCAAGAGATTACTTGATTTTCCAAATCCTTGATACAGAAATGAGGAAAATCTTACGAAAAGTTTTCGTTGAATAACCGAACAAATTTATCAATGTGTCCGCTATTAAAATAAAACGATATATGGCGATAAGATAACACCATTTCAATTTCCGGTTTGTTATTTGCTTTCTCGAAATATCGACTGAGACAATAAGGCGATAGTGTGGTGTGACTGCACGAAATTGTTTCTGTATATATATATATATATATATATATATTTGTTTGTTTTGTGAATGTTCAACAAACTTCGCAACCAGGGGTCGTCGCTGTAGAATCACAATATGTTTCAAAAGCGATCGCCACTCAACCTTGTCAGTCACCTGAAATATATTGCGTCGCCTTTTATTTGTTCTCTTCTGCCGAGTCTTTCTACCTATACAATCGATTTGCCAAAGCAATAAGCTATTATTTACTAGATGGTAGATACATATATATGTACCTACCGCGTTAGAAATTTACTAATGGCTTCCTCGAATGCAACAGGAACTTAGGTTGGATTGGTTTCTGCGTGTAGCGTAAATAACAAGATTGCAAATAATTCGTTTCTCATTTTATGTAATAATAACCTTAAAGAACTTGATCTTAATTTATGTGTATATGTGTTTGTATATATATATATATATATATATATATATTTTACGTGTATTTAAATACATATGTAATTAGATCCCCTTTTTATTGTGTATTCAAAAATCTAACGATTGCTCGCTAATCCCTTACTAAACTTACGACTTCAAACCGCGCTCGCTAAATTCTAGGAAGCAGAAGGGGTGATATAATGCGTTAGAAAAGTTCAATTTATATATTTAGAACCCTCGAAGAGTGTTTGTGATAATATATTTACCGCTTTTAGTTTTGTGTTTTATTGTTAGTTTAGTGGTGTGCTAATTTTATACTTCATACTTTTATAAGGAACTTATGCGACATCGACAAATTCTAAAAGCGAAATCGTTCGAAATGTAAAAAATTTGGCATCCAACAGTGGCATGAATTGAAAGACTTATCAAAGAAAATTTGCTTTCAACATCAAGCAGTGATTGCTGTCACTAATTAGGCAAATCCACCAATAGGGCTGACAGGAAAATCATTAAAATTACTTCGTAAAATAGACAAGCTTCCATTAAGAGTTGTTACAACTTCTGCTGTTCTTTAATATGAAGGTATCAGAGTGGACTTTGTGAATTCGATTAAACGCAGTTGGGATAAAATCTCGCCAGCCTGCGAAAAAAGCCGCGTTTAACCGAAACAATGCAGAAAAAGCGTCTAAAGTGCAACAAAGTGCATCAACGTTTTACTGTTGGGGTATGGAGAATGGTCTTTGTATAAAAATATATCGCAAACATTTTAAAAACGTTTTCTTACAATACGTGCTAGTTACTATTGTTAATTTCCCAATCACAAGTAATGAGTCACGGCTAGAAGCGGCTATAGAATCAAGTTTGTAAAACGAACACTTTCATAATATTATAGAAGGGAATGTGTAGTGCAAAGTGTTAAATATCTCTCCACTGTGATTGTATGGTCATGCATTATTGGTGCTGGAACCGAACCTCTGTACATTCTAAAATTGTAATAGAAACTATTCTGGTGCCTTTCCATAGATGCAGGCGAAAATGCTTTCGTGTTTATATAAAGTGAAAAGATGAGGTTTCGTGTCATACAACGAAATCTGTCAAGAATGTTTTTTCGCGGTTTCAGTATACCAGTACTGCTTTGGGTTGGAAATTTACCATACTTCAACCCAAACGAGAATGTTTGGAGTGTTCTTAAATATATTGTTTACTGCAAGTATGTATATATTATAATGAATTAACATATTTAATCAAATATAAACAATAAAGGAATAAAGGTGTATTTGTGTTATTAGTTTGTAGTGTTATATACTTAAATATGTATATTAGATAAGAATGACCGACTTGTCAATTGCTATATAAGTTAATAAATAATAAATTTTAATAAAGTTTGTATGAGGAATGAGATTATATTATGAATATATTTAAGTTAATGAAAACTGTTAGAATCAAGCAACTTACACCCTTACACTTTAGTGTCAACGTTCACCACCCTAATTGCGGTCGTAAATCGCAGGGTGTTGTAAAATTGATTGGTGACAGTTAATAATAATATGAGAAAACATAAACACTAAAATAAAACCACTTACTTAACACTTATGCACAAGTTTGTTTTTGATATAATTTTAAATTTCGCGATGTACGAAGTCCTGCGTAAAAATGAAAACAATTTTAAACTAGAAGGAGATAGGTTATAGGATATTGTTACTAAAATTGTTGTGTGTAATACGACTGTTTGTTGAGTTCTGACTCACACTAAATGCCTTTGCATTTTGTAAAGTTTGAGTACAATAAAAATAACTGTTAAAGTTTAGATACCGTTCTAAAAATATTAAAAAGATAAAAAGCTAAAAAATACATTATCGACAATAAATTTTAATATTTTATTACATACTTTGAGACCTAACAACATAAAGAAAAAACAAGCAAAAAAAAATTTCTAGTGGAACTCGATCAAATGAAAGAAACAAATTCAAATTATAAAGTTTTACTATGTGCAAATATCTACTAAAGAAATGCACGTTTTTTGACCCACCGACATGAATGATTAAGAACTAGGAAATTTTACAAATTTTTTTCAGTACATCGTAAACTAATAGAAATTTTGAATTGTCGGAAACACATAAACAGCTTATGTCAATAAATTTTAATATTGTTAAATGTAAACATTGTAATATTGACAATTTATAGACTAAAAGGTTTGCTGCAGAATAAAATTATATCACAAAATATACAATATATAAATAGTTTCCTGAACAGAAACAATGATTAAAAATATATGTGAATTACATTTAATTAAGAATATATTTAAATAATCTGATTAAGATCACAAAATATTTCAATTCACATACAATATTGTTTCTTGGCTAATGTATGTATTTCATATAGCGATATAACTCTAGGAATATATTTCATTAATTTCGGAATCTAAAATGGAAAGATGACTTGGGATCAGTGCTACCAGAAAGGATTTGTACATGAAATATATACGAGGGATGTTTTCAAAGTTCTGGGAATTATATATAACTTCTATAATTTTGTTAATTTTCGTCAATTTAACTGAATACATTTATCACAACAATAAACTAATTTTTTAAGCCGTCCTCAAAGAAGTTTTTCGGTGTCTTGTCGATCCACCTATTTATGGCACGTTTTACGTCAGTTAAACTTTCAAATCGAACACCCCGTAAGGGTTTTTTCAAATCTGGGAACAGATAGTAATCAGTGGGTGCAAGATCTGGGGAATAAAGTGGCCGCGACAGCAATTCCCATCGTAAATCGTTCAAAACATCCTTCGTTTTTTTTGCGGTGTGTGGTCTTGCATTATCCTGTTGCAATAACGGACGCTTATGCAACTTGCCAGGCCGTTTTTTGACTAGTGCCTGTCGCAGTGGTCCGGATAATAAATTTGAATAATATTCTGCATTAATTGTAGTACCCCTCGGCAGGTAATTCATGAAAATAATCCCTTCGCAATCCCAGAATACAGTAAGCATTACCTTTCCAACAGACGGAACTGCACGCGCCTTAAGTGGAGGCCCTTCTTCAGGTTTGCGCCATTCTTTGGATTGACTTTTTGTCTCAGGATTGAAATAAAGAACCCACGTTTCGTCACTGGTTATTATTTGTTGCCAAAATTCATCACCGTAACGGATTAACAGCTCTCTGATAACAAGTATGGTTCCTATTGAGTTTCTGTTCTGGTCCCAACAGCCTTCGCACCCAGCGCACCGCAACCTTGCTAACGCCCAAACAAGCATGCAAGATGTCATGAACTTGTCGTGTACCTATCCCAAGGTATACACTAATTTGACGAATACTCGCTCGCCTGTCGTCTTTCAGTAGCTTTTCGAAGGCAGTAATGTTTCTTTCATTTACCGACGTGCTTGGCCGCCCACTGCGTGGATCGTCTTCTAGTGATGTTCTACCGGCTTTAAAACTATCGATCCACCGATAAACAGTACTTTTGGAATTTGCAGATTCATCAAGTACTCCTTGCAGACGACAAATAATTTCTGACGTTTTCACATCTTCTTTCCACAAAAAGAAAATTACCGCTCTTTGATATTTGGCCGCGTGTTCCATGGTTACAAAAAAAGTGCTACTAAAAAGCGTCTACATCAATCGAATACCTGAATCAGACTGAACAATGTTGCTCTAGATAGTTGCATAAACATGTCAAGACTTGTCTGGCATTAAAAACATTGCTTATAAGTTCTGCGTTATTCAATTATAGCACCAATTCCCAGAATATTGTAAACACCCCTCGTAATTTAATGATGGATATAAAGCACCCCAAGAAAGAGTTTAAATTATATAACATCATAAATTGATAAAAGTGGTTAATGTTCATATAAAAAGGGTCATTGATGGGTATTATATGTAGTATAAATTATAAATGATTCCAATTTTTCTTTATAGAAATTATAAATTAGTTCAAATGTATTAAAGAAATTGATAAAATCTTGTATATCATTTGTGTATATAGTAAAGGTATTAAAAGATATCGAATATAATTTGCAAATACTTAAATTAATGTTTAAGTTTAAATTTTGGATACTGACAAATATTTTTACTACTAAATTGATATGACAGATAAATGATTAAGTAACTTAAAACAAAAATTAGCATGTATTAATTATATTAATTATAGACGTAAATTTTGACTAAATTAGTATTATAAATAAATAAATTAGTAGGGACAATAAAGCACAAGAAGAAAGAGGATAAATATTATTCTTCTGTTGAATTTAGAAAATAAATAAATATAACCAAGCAGTTACCAGAGAGATGAGTGTTATTTAGTATAGAATAGTTTTCTTTTAGTACAAGGATAAATAAAAACCCATGTAAAATTGGTGGAATTAAATTACCCGAATATACAATATTAACGTAAATGAAAAAGTACTTCCCAAATATACAGCAGTGTTCAAGGCATAAAATTCACTAACTTCTATATTAATAAATATATATTAAAGTGAACAAAATTAAATATATTGATTATAAACAACAAATGGAAAGCAGTCGCCGTATAAAATTGGATTACAACATTGACATATAAAATACATCTGATTGGAACATAAGAATTAACATATTTGTGGGAAGATTTGAATTTGAAACCTGAATATATATAAAATACACCTGATTGGCAAAATAAGAAAAGGAATTTACATATTTGTGGGAAGATTTGAATTCGGAAATCTGAATGTATATAAAATACATATACTTGGTAACCATAGCAATTAACATATTTGCGAAAAACTTAGAATTTGGAACCTCGAATACAATAATAATTGAAAAAGGGATTTATATATTTGTATCTGTAATTTGAAAAAAAAAAAGATTTGTGTAAATATATTACAGTATTGTAAAGGTGTTTATCTTGTATATTATTTGTATTAATTCGTAAATTACATTTATTAAAGAACACAATTAATAGTATAAATATTTATTTTTGTATTGATATTCTTTTTTCATTTAGCATAAGTTTCTAGTTTCTATTATTTCTATATGTCTATACCAGTTCGTTCTTTCTATGTGTTTGATATCATACTACCTACTTTGATTTTTATTACCAGCGCCTTTCGCTGCCATACGATAGTTGGAAATATAAAAATATACTCGGAATATAGATATGTAAAATTTTCACAAATTTCACCTTTCTAATACATTCTGTTCTCAATTAGAAGTTTAAGGATGTCCCATTTAGCTCGCTTGCTTTCCCTGGAAACATGTTATAAAATGTCATAGCGGTATAACATATGTTTGGTTGTTTCTACATGGATGCGTTGGAACCAGATATGTGCGCAACACAAAAAAAGTTGGGCAACTTTTCAATTTCAAATATTTTCCTGCAGCTTTTCATATTAGTTACGCCCACTATAGCGATCAAGAACTTTTTTTCTTTTGGACGACTTCTAACTCTAATATGTTAGCTTTGTAATCTCATAACCTCCCATTTTGCTTTACTTTTGAATGGAATAAATTGTGGGAGTTAATTACTTTTCAAGGCAGTTCGTGTGATAATATCATAGAAGATGATAATCTTGTTGCTAAGATAGATAGTAAATGAAAACGCGAGCATTAATATTTAATTTATCACTAGCAAAATGTTAGACTTAGAAGGCCTTCGATGTAGCTGAAATCAAGATAATGATAAGGAAGGCATTATTTTAAGCTTTTTCAGTATATCAGGAGTACCGGAAAATCATTACCGATTTTCCTAACAGATGTTGCTGGGCTACGTATGCAATGTTATGATTTGACATATACGAGGGTGGTCCAAGAAGTACTCAACCCAACAACGAAAACATAAAAATTTTAGAAAGAAATATGTTTATTTTTCAACATAATCTCCTTTCACTCTATACACCTTTCCCAGCGATGTTTAATAAGTTAGATACCCTTTTTATAATAAGAACTGTTTTGCTCCTTAAAATCTTCATTAACTGCCAACATTGTTTCTTCAACGTTGGCATGAGGTAGCAGCTCAAACTTTAATTCATTAATTTGGGCCATTGCCATAACGGATTTGTGAGCCAGTGCATTGTTTTGAAGAAACAAGGCTTTTTCTTTGTCCAACGCGGCCGTTTTTGCTTGATTTCTTTGCTCAAATGATGCAATAAGTTCGCATAATACTCGCCGTTGATAGTTTTTCCTTTTTCAAAATAGTCAATGAAGAGTATTCCACGCGCATCGCTAAAACCCGTTACCACGACCTTGTCTGCAGATGGATGTTTTTATTGTTCTTTTGTCTCGGGCGTGAAGTGATGGACTAAAATTTCATCCACGGTTATGAAACGGCCCAAAAATTCTGCTTTGTTACTGTGAAACTTCGCTAAACATTCAATTGAAACATCTTCACGACACTGTTTCTGCTTGCGTGTGAGCAAACGCGGCATAAATCCTGCACATCGCTTTCTCATGTTCAAATTTTCAGATAATATGCGATGCACTTTTTGAAATGCCTACTACGTCTGCTAGCTCGCGCAATTTCAGTCGACGATTATTCAGTATCGCTTTGTGGATTTTCTTCACCACTTCTGGAGTCCTCACCTCATTTCGTCGACCACTGCGATGCTCGTCTTGGCAGATTGCTTAAACTCTGCTACCTAATATTTCACTGTTGTAAACGAAGGAGCAGACTCACCTAGAGTAGAATCCAGTTCAGCTTCTATATCGTTTCGGTTGAGGCCTCTTTAATAAAAGTATTGTTATCACGTAACGATGACTAAACAACGTGGCGTCTTCAAACTTGAAACATATGCTTTATAGATTATGTACTTTCTAATACAGACATGCTTTTCAAACAACTACCGCCATCTCTAGGTCAGGCCGGGTATTTGTGGGACTATCCTCGTAAGTGATTTTATTCTACCGATATCAAGATTCTAAGCCATAATTGTTTTGATTTATACTTCTTTGAAAATGTCGACTTTCTTGCCTGAGAAAATGTATTAGCGGCATGCATTACCTTTCGTAAATAATCAAAAGAAAAAAGCCCCTGAAAGTCATCGTTTGCTTGTAAAAACTTCCGGTGAGCATGTTCCAACTATAAAAACATGTGAGGCGTGGTTTCGGCAATTCAAAAGTAGTGATTTCGATGTACAAGACAAAGAACTTTCTGGTAAACCGAAAAAGTTTGGAAATGCTAACCTGCAGGAGCTATTGGATGAAGATCCAAGCCAAACGCAAAACAATGCTCTGCGTTTGGTGGGACTAGAGTAGCGTGGTGTATTACGAACTGCTGAAGCCTTGGGAAACAATTAATACTGATCACTATTGACAAGTTATCAATTTGAACCATGCATTAATAGAAAAATGTCCAGAATGGGCCCGAAGACCAGGTAAAGCGATTATACAGGAAAATAACGCACCATCTCATACAGAAAAATCGGTTGAGGAAGCGTTGAAAGCATTTGGATGGGACATAATATCACTCCCGTCGTACTCTCCAGACCTTGTCGCGTCCGACTATAACCTTTTCGCATCAATGGGATACGCGCTTTCAGAACAGCACTTCGCCAATTTCGAAGAGGTTAGGAAATCGCTCGATGAATGGTTTTGCTCAATGGATAAACAGTTTTTTTGGGATGGCATCCCTAAATTGCCTGAAAGATAGGCAAGATATGTAGAATCAAATGGCCAATACATTGATTAAATAAATTTTTGCATTTTCATGAAAATTATCAAGTTTATTTACGAAAAAACCGGTTATGACTTTCTGGTACACCTAGTAATCTAGCCTCAAAATATTTACATAAATACATTTAAATTTCATAATATTTGTAGGGTATACGTAATATTCTACAAAGAAATTAGCATTCGTAGGTAAAAATATAGTAAACTTGGTATTAGAAAACAATTTTTTTAATTTAAGTTCGTATATTTAATTGTTGTAATTTAAATTACCTTGCAGTAATAAATAATGCGTAGAACGCTTCAAAATGAGAAAAATTTTTAATTTGGCTTCCACTCTACGTTTACATTCTAGCAATTTTTTTTGCGAAATTTTCCAAATGTTATAAAATTCTAAACACATTTAAATTTGAGCAACACCATCGAAAGGACAGACTTTGAAGACCCTCAATACAATTGAAGGCGAGACGATAACAATAGCGGTATTATTTGAAAATTTTTCAGTATAATCTCGTCTCAAACCTTTGTCTAAACATTTTTTAATTTAGTAATACCTGTAGCGTGTACGTAATATTCCAAACAGATATTGTTGGCACTAGTAGGTAAAAATATAATACACGAGGTAATAGAAAATACTTTTTGTAAAAAGAACATTCGATTAAATGAATTTTTAAATTAATTAATTAAGTTCAAATATTTAACTGCTTTAATTTAAATTACTTTGCGTAGAACACTTTAAAATGAGGAAAGTTTTTAATTTGGATTCCAAGCAACGTTTATATTCTAACGATTTTCGCGTAATTGACGTGTTGATACGAATATTTTAGTTATTTTAGGTATCTTTACAATATGCATACGTACGTATGTTAATTAAGTTTCAATAATAAATGCTAACCATAAATTGAGTTAACACAAATTTGAAAATTTCAGACTGAAAATTTAACAATATATTGTTCCATTAATTCAATATTTTTCTAAGAAGAATGTAGCAGAAAATAGTGTATTTATTAAAGGCAATATATTTTCCTTATATTTCAGCATGAGTGTACACATAAATATGAACGTTCGATGACGTGAAATATTATTTTTTCGTGCTCGAGAGATCCATATGAGACGCTGTGAATTTCAACTATTTTTTATTCTGTCAACGATATTCCGTAGTCTTCTTTATCTTGGTTATTTAAGGAGCTCGTGCATAATTTTCTATTCTCTGTCTCGACGTCTCCTAGAGTCCTCCCTTTTCCTTTTGTTTGTTGGACAGCAGAATAGAAGCCTATAGCCATTGAGAAACAGAAAATAATGACAGCTATAGAATTTCATCCAACATGTAGATAAGGCGAATCTTTTATCTACTAAATTTATTATTGTGTTATTTTAATATATATAATTTATAAATATTTAGTTTATGTACATATTTTTATATGACCCGTATTAAATACTATATAGTTAATTTTATTTCATGGAAAAATGAAAATTTTGCCTTATTATACTAGCTAGTCTGCTACAAAAGTTCGGAACTTCATTTACTTTATATAAAATAGCTTCCGTTTAAATTTATACAAAGATTCATTTAAAGTATTACTCTTTAGTATACCGGTGTTCCCTTGAATTGCAATTATGCTACAGTAACACCCTACCACACAGGCGAATATGATAAATAATTCAACGAAAAAATATTACCCTTAGTTAAGTAAATAATATGCAATGGCTGACGAGTTGATGCCTTATGAAACGCTGTGCACGCAAGTGCCAATAGAAACAACTTCTATTGAAATTAGAAGAAAATACACACCACCGCGTTCATATTATCAAACACATATTCATTTCCGAAAGTATAAGATATAAATAATAAATAAATCGAAGGAGTCCCAATGAGTTCTCCACTCCAATACTTTGAGGCAGACTCTAGAGCCAATATTTTTAAAATCCAAACTACTGTTGCGATATGTTAATCATACTTTTGTCATTGTAATAAAATAATTTAAGAGACGTCTTGAGTTACATTCTTAAATTAAATTCAAATCGGTGATAAAATGCAATAATGGCTTAATTTTTTTTGGATATTTTCATAAAAATAAAGGGTTTAGTTTCACAGAACTAACTTCGTCGCCTCGCTGTATCTTTTTCTAATTAATGTAAAATGATTAATGCGTTTGTATCAAGTAAAGTTGAAGTTTTGGCAAAATAAGTGCAACTCTTACCGAGTAATACTAAAAACTAAACTTATCTTAGCTCAAATTTTATATTAAGTTAATATTTCAAGAACGAAGGATGGACTATACATATATTAGTTTTAATATATTATTTGGGCAGTTTATATCTGTTATTTATATTATTTTATCAAAGAAATTGGACAAACTTTTAAATAAACAAAGTGTATACTTTAATTAACTAATCGATTTTTTTATAAATAAGTACTAAACTTATATCATTAATTATATCAAGTACAGATTTTTTTCTATATTTGGTGTGTCTTACTTTTATTTGCACATAAGTAAATAGTAAGTGAGGATAAACAAATAGCACTTGACAAACTTATAATTAATGATGTGTGTTATTAAATTAACTACTCTAAATATTACTTCCTTTTTGAAGGCTCGTTTAATTAGTTTTAAATTAGAATATAGATATATTGCTATTACAAAACTGTTAACTTAAAAATAATTATTCTTGTGCCGGTATAGTATATTTCCATGTCATATTCTCTTTATTCAGGCATTTATTATTTTATTCAGTTGTTCATATTTTTTATGAGGAATGTTTTACTAAAGATATATTTGAAAACTAATGGCAGTATAATTCAAATCAAAAAAGTATATAAAATTTAAATTTTGTCTCAATATTTAAACAATTAAAGAAATTCTTATCCTTTTTTGGATATTTTCATAAAAATAAAGGGCTCAGTTTCACAGCACTAACTTCCTCGCCTCGCTATATCAGTTTCTTATTAATGTAAAATGATTAATGCGTTTGTATCATACAAAGTTAAAATTTTGGCAAAATAAGGGTAACTCTTACCGAGTAATAAAAAACTAATTTTAGCTTAGAATCTACTTAGTTACTTGGATTACCTAGTTAATAGACCTATATTTAAATTTAAAGTTTGGATTAATTTATTATTGTCCAAATATTTATCCGATTGTCGTCAATAACTTTTCATAAAGTTAATAATAAAGTCAGTAAAGGTGTTTTGGAAAAAATCATATTTTTTTCCTATTTCACCATAAAAATTAACTATCTTTTTCCGATTTTTATATAAAAAAGCAAATAACTACATATCCTAACATTATTCATAGATTATTTAATTATATAATTTAAACAATTTTGTTAGCATCGTTTTTGAAAAAATCCTTCTTTACATCATCTCTAAACCAACGTTACTCCATTCCTTCAACAAAAATAAATAGCAACATATTGTAATATTATTTACAGTTTATCCATTTATCAAAGTAAAGAAAATTATTACAGCCATTTTTTAAAAAATATTTTTAGTTTACCCCATAAACAAACACCATTTTTTAATTCTTTCCAAAACGAATAGCAACATATTGTAGTATGTATTACTTACGGTTTATTTATTTATTATATTTAAATGAAGTTGTTAGAGTCGTTTTGAGAGAATCGTACTTATTTTTCAATTCTACTCCACTAGTAAATTACCCTTCATAAAAACTAAAGGTATATAGATTTATATCTTGCAGCCATTTTTTAACAAATCGTATTTCTCAGTTTTACCTCACGAGTAACCTGCCCTTTTTCAATTTTTCCCATCAAAATAAATAGCGATATAAGTATTGTAATATCATTTACAATTTTTTCGTTTATGAAATGTAGACAAAATTGAAAATTTTGAATTTTAAGCATCATAAAACTGCCTTTGTTATTGAGAATAGACAAAAGGACAGTAACATGCCTTCTTAATATTTTCTAAAATGTTTAAATTTGAAATTTAGTACCGACCATTTGAACAGTTTGGCTATGAAATGTATATAACAGTCGAACTGAAGAGTTCCTGGTCTACCATAGTAAAACACAGTTTTTTGGCAAAATTCGATTTTATTATTCAACATAGTTGCCTTCGAGGGCGATACACCGATTATAGCGTTCTTCCAACTTTTCGATACCATTTTTGTAGTACGAATTGTCTTTAGCCTCGAAATAGGCCTCAGTTTCGGCGATCACCTCCTCATCCCTGCTAAATTTCTTCCCGGCGAGCATTCTCTTGAGGTCTGCAAACAGGAAATAGTCGCTGGGGGCCACATCTGGAGAGTACGGTGGATGGGGAAGTAATTCGAAACCCAATTCATTTAATTTGGCCATTGTTTTCATTGATTTGTGACACGGTGCATTGTCTTGGTGAAACAGCACTTTCTCCTTCTTCATATGGGCCGTTTTTTTTCAATTTCGTTCTTCAAACGGTCCAATAACGCTGTATAATAGTCGCTGTTGATGGACTGGCCCTTTTTAAGATAATCTATGAAAATTATTCCATGCGCATCCCAAAAAACTGACGCCATACCTTTTCCAGCTGACTGTTGCGTCTTTCCACGCTTTGGAGCCGGTTCATCGCGTGCAGTCCACTCGGCTGACTGTCGATTGGACTCTGGAGTGTAGTGATGAATCCATGTTTCATCCATTGTCACATATCGACGCAAAAACTCGGTTTTATTACGATTTAACAGCTTCAAACACAGCTCAGAATCATCAACTCGTTGTTGTTTTTGATCGAATGTGAGCTGGCGCGGCACCCATTTTGCTTCCGTATGCCCAAATATTCATGCACGATGTGTCCAACATGTTCCATTGATATCTTTAGGATGTCAGCTATCTCGATCAACTTTACTTTACGGTCATTTAAAATGATTTTGCGAACTTTTTTGATGTTTCCGTCGGTGACAGCCTCTTTTGGTCGTCCACTGCGTTCGCCGTCTTCGGTACTCATTTCACCAAGTTTAAACTTAGCATACCAATCAATTATGGTTGATTTTCCTGGCGCAGAGTCCGGAAACTCCTCATCAAGCCAGGATTTTGCTTCAACGGTATTTTTTCCCTTCAAAAAGCAGTACTTTAGAAGGCACACGAAATTCTTTTTTTTTCCATTTTTTTAAATAACAAAAGTAGCTTCACTCTTAACGCAATATCTCAGTAACTAATGGTCGGATTGCTGTCAAATTTTGACACGTTTCGTTTGAAGGTTAGTACTATCTAAAAAATATATGGATTTAATAACAGTAACGCCATCTATGTGTCAGTCCTGGGACTTTTCAGCCGACCTGTTACAAACGCACGGATTTACAAGCGGATTGATTTCCGACATGTAAACCTCAACAATATTTAAATCCGTGAAAATCTCTTTTTCTACTTTATCAGAAATGCAACATTCTCTTCTGCTATTTTCGCTTTGTAGTAAACAATATGGAATTTCAAAGCGCATAGCATGGGTGTTCCTTGACATGATTGCTGGTTTAAGGATATGTTACTGAAGCAATTTCAAGTTAAAAAGATCTAAGGAACATATTCGCAAAAGCTATCGTAACTGAGCTGCAAGCATTGGAAGTTCCTGATGGTCCTAATAATGTGGGTATTACATACTGTTATTGATTTCATTGCTATTAAGTTGGAGTGACTGTGATTCATCAGTTATTATTCATTGTGTATTTATTTTTTCGTGTATGTTAATTTTTTCAAGTGAACAATGCGCCGATATGCACTTCGTCTATGGATTGTGTAATGAAAACGGACGAACGGCAGTTGATGGAAATCGTCAGCGTTTTCCCATTCATGAAGTGCCTTGTAGAAATGTTAATAGCAATGTTCAAATGTTCATCGATTTTTAAGAGAAACAGGCAAGTTTCCTGTAGCTACGTTCAATGCAACAAAACTTGTTCAAGAAAAAGCAATACTTAATAGAGTTGAAGCTCAACTTTCCGCTGATGTACGAAGAATAGAGTCCAGACTGCACGTATGCTGCATGGGAGTATATAGAACTTCACACCATTTCGGTTACTACCTGTAGCATATCTTACCTCTACAATCTTTAAAACCTGGGGACTACGTATCAAGCCCTAAATTTAGTCGTTGATTAATGGGAAATATTGTTCAGTGCTGAAGCCTCCTTTAGCAGAAACGGCATCAATAAAACCAAGAATTTACATTGTTGGGTACTTGACAATCCACGGCAAACTACGGAATCCCATTTTCAAGATAGATTTTCGGGGAATGTTTTGTATGGTATTATTAACAACTGTCTCATTGGTTCGTTTATAATAGAAGAACGTCTCACTGTAATTCGTTATTTACGTTTATGGCGTTCCTCTTAATGTAAGGCGACGAATGTGTCGTCAAGTAACAGATTTTCTTAAGGAAAATTAAATGAACCAGTGGAATCACCGTTTTTATCTAAAAGACCCAAGAAACATTAAATTCAATTTAAAAATAGACATGTCCGAGCATTTTTCATAATCTTCTAAAGCAGGTATGGGCAACCTTTGACATGTAGTGGGCCTTAATGTGCAAATGTGCAAATACATTCGCGAGACGCGTTTAAAAGTAGTGCATTTTAAAGTAGTGTTCATAATTTTTAGCGATAGATATCAGACATGAAATAATACGACAATGTCTCGCGGGCCGGATCAAATCTTACAGCGGGCCGGTTGTTGCCCACATGTATGTTCGAAAGTAACGTTAAAAATAATTTTATTCCACAATTGCTATCCACAGTATGCTATTATTAAATAATAATGTAGAGGATAATGTGATTGAAGCTCTACTAACTTATCTAAAAATTTGACGAATAGTATACGTATTCAATCTTTTGGTACCTTCTATTCTATATACCTACAAATAATATATGTATGTATGTAGGAAAGGATAGTACATACTACTATTTAAATATTCCGTATATTGTATTAAGTTCATGCTTATCTGCATTTTAATTTATTATTTAAGTTAAAAGTATTAGTTTTAATCGGAGGTGTAAATCCGAAGCACATTTAAACTTACGATTAGTTTCAGTATCGAAATTATGGAACACAAAATTCCATTCGGTTTTACTGCAGTGCGCATATTTGACCGTCAATAAATACTAGTAGCAATTGCATTCACTCCGAACAATTTTCATTAATTATGTACCCAGCTTTCACCAATTACGGCATCATAATTTCATTGGGTCAAATAGTTTTACTAATAAATTAATAGGAGATTGTGTAGAGAGCGTATTTGTAATGAGGTGTATGTTAAATATATAAATTCGTAAATTTTCAGTATTATCGTAAGCGTTATGTATGACATTTTACAAATGTCTAATTATTTCGTATTTTTATTCAAAATAAAGCAATTCCTATTTCAGTTGATTATTTATTATGTTATGATAGAAGGTTTAAAATAAATTTCTCTATCGATTAAAGTGAATTAAAATAATTTTAAATAATTTCTTTGGGTTACAAAAAATTGATTTTGAAACTTCGTATCCGAGGCATGTAATATTCACATTTTTTATTATGTCATCTTAATAAGTAATTAATTAAAGCACTAAAGAGTCTGCTGGAATTTAAAGTAACAATAATTCTTTTTATTCAACAGAGAGCTTAAGGGCACACCAAAATTGGTAAATAAATGGATGACGTTACGTGTGTTCAGTTAAGTCTAAAAAAGGGTTATCAACGACAAGCAGTTTCGCTGGAATATGCGCATTTAAGTCAGTCTATAGTTACTATCTTCTATTATTTCCATACACTAACTGAAATTCCTTGCGATCCTAAAGGGCCGCATTAATTTGTAAATCCCTAGTTTTTAGATTCATATGTACATATGTCGCTTCTTTATGTATATACACATATATAAAAAAGGGTGAAAAAAGGGTTGAACTAATTCTATAATTTAATTTGAATAGACATGTATTAATATTCTTGTTATTATTTACATCACATATTAAACTGTGATTCATAAAATGATTCTTATGAGATTTTTTTCTTACAAAACCTACACATGTAGTACACTGCTGGTTTTGGGAAAACTTCCTTTTCAATAGAAATATTGTTTCATTTGAAAGAATAAGCGAAAGAAATGTTTTAATGTTATTTTACGTAAAAAATAATATTATTAAAGAATTAAATATTCGAAATTACTACTTAGATATTGGTTGATACGCATTATAAGAATGATATTGTATATAATTCACGTATATGTACATGCTGTACAATAGCACGGACTTACATACATATTGTTCTTCGACCTCTTGATAACATTGCAGCTATATTTGTCTAGAGATTTTCTCCGCAATAGACCAAGGCTCTTAGTGAACAAGCCTCGATATTTGCAGATCGGGTGTGCGGCAATTGTTCAGTGTGGTTGGTCCTCCTGTGGTGGAAAATGAATCATCGTTCATCGTTCGCATCGGCCATACTGGAGGCAGTTCACTATATTTATATATATATATATATAAATATATATAGTTACAAATTAATAAAGAAAGAAAGAATGACAATTCTTCTTTCTATTTTCATTAATGAAAGTTTGCAGAATGTAGATATGTACGGATAAACGAGGTACAAGATTTTGTTTTCTATCTAAATCTACATACCGTGCACCCTGCAAACGGCGTCTCATCGTTTTTGAAAAAAAAATGTGTAGATATTGAGAATAATAAAAGAGAATAAATAAAGTTAAGTACAAGAAAATTTTATGCAACTAAATTTTATAGTTTATATATTACATTATCAGTATTATACAATAATTTTTCTAGAGAGTTAATCAACCTAAACTTAATACTTCAATAACGCATTAGTAAATTATATCTCCATTTATGTCAACATTTCAACACTAATATTTACTTTCCCAAAAATTGTCTATTTTCGAAATCTGTCAGTGGAGTTATTCGCGTGTTTTGTCATGTATACTATCTTGAATGTCTAGTTGTCTCTCACCGACATACATATACATATATTATATTATAATAAAACATTGTAAACAAAGAATTTTTGACGTAATTGAATAAATAAATAAATAAATTTCAACATTAGTTAACTAAACATTAAACAATACTAATGTCAGTGAAATTAAATAAATCCCTAATTGGTAGCAGCAGGACTGTCGAAAATTGTTTTTTAATTAATGAAAATCATCTTTCGCAACATTAAACAAGAATAATAATATTCAACAATGAAACTTATCAAAAAGAATAAATTAAATTAATGCAAGTAAACTGTTAACAGATTTTTAAGCCAAATAACCCATATATAAAAATTATATTACAAACTATCCCATATACCATCAAACTGTCTTATTTTATCAAATCTTATAATAAATTAATATTTAAACAACGAAGAATGGACTATATTAAATTTATACTATAGTATGTGGGTTGTGCATATCTGTTATTTATACTATTTTATCAAATAAATTGGACAAACTTTTAAATAAACCAAGTAATACTTTAATTAACTAATTGATTTTTTATTAAAGAATACCTAGGTTATATTTATAATTAGTAGTAGTAGTTCAGCTGTTTATCTATTTTTCGAGCTTCCTAGTTTTATTTATATATAAATAAATAGTAAATGAGGTTAAACACATTGCATATGATAAACTTGTAACTAATTATGTGTCTTCTTAAATTAATGGCTATCAATAATACTTACCTTTTGAAGGCCTATTTAATTAGTTTGAACAGTTTTAAGTTAGGATATAGATATATTATTCTTGTGCCGATATAGTACGTGTATATTTCCATACCATATTCTCTTCAACTTATTTTTTATTTTATTACTATTTTATTCAGTTATACGTTATTTGTTTATGTTCTTTATGAGAAATGTTTTATTAAAGATTTATTTGAAAATTAATTTTTGTATAATTCATTTCATATATCAAATTTAATTTTCGGTGTCAGTATTTAAACAATTGATGAAATACATTTTCCTACTGCTTGAAATAGAGTCTTTTACAGGGTGAGCGAGAAATTTTGAAAGTTCTAAGGAAGAAAGTATCACCTAGAAATAAAACTTGTTATAAGAACGATTTGTATTTTTATTTTTAACATCGTACATTTACTTAATGCACAATTATACACGACTGGCTCCTAACACAATTGTATACATATATTTACTGATGAAAATGGTAAGTTAATACTTTCACCGTTTTGACTACCAAAAATCTTGTTATTGTGTGTATAATAATAATAATATACGCCTTACCAACATAAAACCCTTAACGGTTTACAACTTAATCCCATTTACAATCGGCATTGGGAGGCCATGAGTTATTATTACACCCGCATATAAAGGCTAATCTGTCAAATGTTTTCTCGTCAATCACGGCCTTGGACTTGGTGTTGAACCATGTATCTTGACAATCGTTAAAGGATTATCCCTGAATATTTTTACGAGATCACACTTATTTCCTTTAACTGGACCATATTAGGCTTGAAAGAGACAAATTAATAGATTTCGAGATGAGATTATCAAATATTTTGGCCATTGTTGGTAGACTAAATACAAAGACTGTTTCACATCTTACAAAATAAAACAATTTTATATTTATAATATACTGATTTTTCAAAAAACCAGATTCTGCGTCAGTAAGGTATTGTGTCTTATGCATTGCAGACGATCTAGGAAAAAACTATATACATATGACGAAAAACAAAAGTACCCCACAGGAGAAATAGCTGTCACAATAAAATATTAAAATAGTTATATAATTAAGTGCATGACACGTAATGCTAGTAATGAAGTAAATAAGATACCTTACACAACATGTAAAAGATTCTATTTGAGAAAATGGATAAAGAGAATTTATTCGATCTTAGAATACTGTAGTTTACAGGAGAATTTGACATTATGTAATAAACGTTCGGACAACAACGACGGCATGTTATGACGGTCAAGCAATAAATTTTGTTCAATTCCTCTGTCAGAGTATGTTCCGTCTAATTATTCGATCGATTACTATCCAGTGTGATGCATGACGTGGGTAGCAAGTTAAGCATTCGTATTCATACATGCTAAAGGCATATATACAGCAAAGGGTATAATTTAGTAATTATTTCGCAAATGCATTTTAAAAGCAACATCTTTAAACATAGATTACTAATATAAAATATAAAAACTTTATATTATACTTGGATTATGTGGTATACTTCATGAAGAATTTATACGAGGGTAGTTTGACGTGTAGTGAGAATGGAAAAGAAACACGAATTTTTTAAATACAAAATAATTTTTATTTTTCAATATATTCTCCTAAAAGAGTAATGCATTTATTCCAACGGTGCTCCAATGCCCTTATGCCATCTCTAAAATGCGATTCGGGAACGCTTGCAAAATACTCATTTACGAAGATGGTAATCTCGTCGTTAGACGAAAATTTCTTTCCACCGAGTGGCGTTTTCAATTTTCGCAAAAGGTGGAAATCGGAAGGGGCTAGATCCGGCGAATATGGCGCATGCGGTACTTATTGGAAATGCAACTCGTGGATTTTGGACATCGCAACTGTGCTGGTATGCGAGGGAACGTTGCCTTCGTGAAATATAATCTTTTTCTTCGCCAGTCCTGGCCGTTTAGCACGAATCTCAACATTTAATTTTTGTAGAAGTTCCTCATAATATTTTCCGTTTATTGTGGCATCCTTCTGTAGGTAATCAATGAGCAAAATATCATTTGAATCCCAAAAAAATTGATGCCATCACCTTGTTTGCCGATAAAGTGGTTTTCGCTTTCTTTGGAGGTGCAGAACCACGTTCTAACCATTGTTTCGACTGTTGTTTAGTTTTGGGTGTACTGTAGTGTATCCAAGTTTCATCGCAAGTAAAAAGTCGCCTACAAAAATCAACCGTATTCCGCTTATAAAGGTCCAAACACTCATTGGAAATGCGCGAACAAGTGAACTTTTGATCAGTCGGAAGCAATCGTGGCACCCATCTTGCCGAAAGCTTGGAAAGGCCCAATTCTTTCGTTAAAATGTGTTGTACGCCTTCTGTTGATATGTTTATCATGTCTGCTATTTCTCTCACTTTGAGTCGTCGATCTTACGTAATAATATTATGTACTTTTATAATCATTTCCTTAGAAGTCACGATTAAGGGTGCTCCAGAGCGCGTTTCGTCAACACAGCTTGTTCTACCACGTTTAAATTCATTTACCCATCTACTTATTGTGGCGGATGATTTAGCAGATTCACCTAAGTTTCCCGTAACTCATCTTTTATTTCGGTAGCTTCTATACAGTTAATTACGAAGTATTTAATCACCGCACGATAATCTGCTTTTTCCATTTTAACAAAATTTCGTGTTGCTTCTTTTTCAATTAGCTGTCAAAAATATACTAATCAACCGATTTATCTAAATATCGGAATGTAAACATACATATAAATAGGCAACCTAAATTACTGTGCATTTGTTTTACCAATTAGAGCGCCACCTATGGGTCATTCTCAGTACTTGTCAAACTATCCTCGTAACTTACTATGACCTGTAACTACTTATATACAGTTGTGTGAAATCAAATCAGATTATTCAACGCACTAGTAATCTTTTGGGTGTATCAGTTTCAATTCATAGGTCACGATAACACATACATATAATCAAAACATACTACCTATATTTGTAGAAACGTAACACAAGATCAAATTCTATTAAGATAAGAACTAAAATAGCAATAAATAGTGAAAATAGTGAAAAAATGTATATTATTTTTTTAGGAACTGATAAAGTTTTATGTAAACAAGTAACTATATTTTTAATCTGAACTATGTTTTCAATACATATTTAACACGTAAGGGCAACATGCATAAGATACTAGCCCTTCATTAGAATTTTTACATTAGTCTATCAATTGTCTTTCTCACCTTGAAATTATGAGACACTGTCTTTTATAATAATAATAATCCTTATTTCCAACAAGCAGAAGCCCAATAGCAGGAAAATTACATTAAAAACAATTAATTATAATTTTAATCATAAAAAAAGAAATTAAATAAAGTTTCGCCTAAGTAAATATGTCTTTCGAAATTCTGTTGACTATTCTAGACAAAATATATATAAGCGTTCTTCTCAAAACGTTCGCCCTAGCGATCGGAATCACAAGTGCCAAATTACTCCTGGTGTTAATGCAGGGTACCAGAAAACACGTACGGCCGAAAAAAAAGAACAATTAATGTTCTTATTAAGAAGACCACACGAAAACCTTTCACAAAGTTTACCCCTCCGACACTCGATGAGGTCGTCATGCTGTAAAAGTAATTTATCTTGTGATGTACCTTTCTCTGGATAAACGCTGCCTATCTTGAAAGAAGGAAACTTTAAAAATTGGCGATGAATGCTTTCCAAGAATTCTACGCCTAGGATTCACGTGCTTATATGGGATACCATATTAAAGACGCATGATCGATTTTACTTACTAGGGTAGTATAATCATTTAAGTAAAGTGGTATCATTGAAATATTTAGAGGTGTGCATGACAAAACCCAGAGATTTAAAAGCTTCAGAACAAATATATGTAACATGCGGCCTAAAAATGAGACTTGAGTTTCAAAATTCTTTATAGCTATCAAGTTTTTCAAATAGTCTTCCTCGATATGATAAAATGATTCGAACGGTGTGGAAAGCAGAGAAAAGGTCAGAGAAAAACATGTTTCAATGTTTATCTTTAAGCAAAGAAATTTCCTTCTAGAATTTCATGTATATATGGCTGTACTTAAATTGGTGTGAGTGGATTGACTAGAAATAAAACTATACTGGTTTGGTGAGATAAAGGAACGAGTGCTATAAAAAGCCTAGAATACAGTGCCTATTCGTAAATTTTTGTAAAGTTAGAGATAGTAGAAATTGGTCTGGAATTACCTAGTAATACACGGTCTCTATTCTTGTGTTCCGGAACAATTTTTGTAGTTTTCCATCGATTAAAAGAGATACACGATGATATGGAAGCATTGACAATTACCTTAAGAGGAAAAGCTAAGATATACATATACAATCGCCAATTAAGACGCTAGAAAATGAAACGTCTCTCGTTGTAATTTTGTTAGTAAGAGGGCCCATTACTTTCATTAACTTCTATTGCGTGTGAAAAAAAGTGAAACGAAGAATTATTAAACGATTCACTATGGAAAAAATTTGAAACAGAGGCAACTACAGATAAATGTGTATGTGCTATAGCTTTAGAAACTTGATTCGGGTCCTCGTTTCTATTATTCTCAAAAAGTTATTTGTTATCACAGTACAACTTCTCTCGAAACGAAGAAAATTACGAAGATTTTAAAAATCTACTTTAATAGAATGTTTCATCATAGGTAGGTAATAAATATAATTAATCTCGATATGTTCTTTAATAAAGGTCTAGGTAGCAATATTTACTTTTAATTTTAGATATTATTTGCGATGAAAACCAGTGTAGATACTTAAAATTGGATTGTCGTTCGAGAGCCACAAGGAAATTTAGAATGGAATATAAGTTAATACAAAAAGCATCAACAGCATCATTTACATTAGTGTAATCCATTAAAGAAGACCAGTCGATGTTCAAAAAATAAATATATAAAGAAAATAGTCTGCTTTTCGAAAATTACATCTAATATTATTTTCGGAAAGAAAACGACGCTGTGCGGAGAACTGTAAAGAGTATAATAAAACTTCAAGGCTAGGGTGGTAAGGGTTTTCAGTAACAACAGAAAAATCTGTTGAACTTGAAATGAAGAATTAATATTAGAAATTGCTAGATCTAGAATCTTGCCGTCACTATCAAGAATACTGTTTTACATTGAGAATATCAACGAAACTTTTAAAAGCATGTGTCTTATTACAGTGCCACTGTTCAACAAGATAGAGATATCACCCATGAGAATAAACAGTTTATTAACTAAAGAAACTTTAATTGCAGAAGTAAAAACTTCCAACTCTTCTGAAGACATATCAGGAGGAATGTAGTGAGATAAATGGAACTTCCAGAAATAGAGCATTTTCAGAGCAATAGATCCACGAATGGCACTAATGTACTGATATGGCTTTTATCGATAACATAAAAAGAAATATTATGCCAAATAGCAAGTAGAACTCCCCCAACCCTAATATGATTAAAAACAATAGAACTCCTATCTTTACGTATTACATTATTATAACTGGTAAAGTGCCCACTATTTAATACCGAGTCTTTCAACTAAGTTTCGGTAATTAATATTATGTCATTAGACGAATTGATTAAATTAATACCCCCCTCTAACTGCCTTTGCTGGAAGTATTTAGTTTTCCGGGAAGGTTCCATAATAGTTGGAATGTCGTTCCTAGTTCTTAAATTAGTCTCTCCCCCTACGACACGTGCGTTTAGTGCAGCCTTTACTGATCTAAATAGAGCCAACTGTTTGGGGTGCAATGGAGAAATGATCTATTGCGGTCTTGACTGACTTTATTTGTTCAATATTAACATCTCCTTCTTTAAGCAGATTCTGTGCAGTACTATTGTCATATTGAATTTAATACTGCTTGAAACGCCACTCCTATAGATTACAATAAATTTATTTCGCTTGTAGACCTCACTTATGGTTTCTTCAATAACTACCATATTTGTAGAATTTCTACTATTAATAATAATAAGAAAATGTCTCGATGCGACAAATAAGTAAAAAGGTGAATCGCAGTGTATTTAGTGCGAGTTGATTATTAGGTGCCATTTACCCCTTGTAGTCCCACTGCTAGTTTAACTTGGTCTTCCGAGGAACCATAGCGAAGACTGAACTTAAGGGTAAGGTCTAAAATTACGTGATTGCATGGCAATATTAGCGTTCCCTTGGCGCGAGAGGGGGAGAGAGGGTAGATGAAATTCGTTCGTTCGTAGAATCTTACTTTCCTTGTCTGTCTGCCTGTTTTCCTTTACTGCTCATGAAAACAATGTGACACAGATACGAACAACATGTAAGAAGTACCAAAACTGCAAGGCGAGAACTCGATTTCGTTCATTTTCGAGGTAGATGTTGGCAAACTACCAGGTTACACTTTAAAAACGTTGAAATATCAAAAATGTAAAGAAGAAGCATTATTACGTATTAGATCCTGTACAATACTGGCTAGTTTTTCGAATCAAAACTCGAAAATTAAAAGACCGCCTTAGCGCATACATTCTTTTGGCTTAATTTGTTTGTTGAGTTCGTTTACAATTAATTATTTGTAATGTTTGAGTTTTATAACACATGAATTAAAATTATGTAAAAATTTTATAGCAGTGACACCTTACTTAAATTAAATAAATACGTTCCCATTTGAATATACCATTATTATTACACACCGTGTACTTAAATCATGTACACAACGCCCTAAATACACGACCAATATTTTTACAGCTATAATGACTGTGTAAATGCACGGAACACAGTAAGTCCATTTAAATTTGATCGTGTAAATGTACACTTGATATGTACCTCATGCCGGGACAACACTGGACAGCTCTGAAAACCTAGATACACACATCCAATGATGTGAACAGTTGATGGTTATCAGGGAGTATTGTGCAGAAATGATTTTCGGATGATTTATGTTCATGTGAGTTTCGTATGTGACACACACACACACGCACTTTCTAAAACGCCGAGTAACGCCCCTTTTTCCCGAATCTACTTTTTTATTGTCAAAAGAACCTTTATTGTTGTTTAGTACAGCAATCAATCTTTCTTATTACTAAATCATAACATACAAAGAAAAACAATTCCCGTCATTTAGGTCGACGTAGGGTTGAAGTTTGTGACGGATTCAAAATTAATTTAAAATGTGGAATTTCTATTTTCCCGGACATAAGCTTATTTTTCGTTCATATCTTTTTATTAAAGTGAGCATTAATTACATAAAGTTTTATAACTACTTTCCGCAAACAAGAGAAGTCGAAATAAATACCTACCGTTATCTGTAATATCTGTTTTAGGGTGATAAAATATTTATTATCGATTATAATTTATGAGCAATTTTATTATGAAACAGCTGTAAAATAAAAACGTAAGATAAAAGTTAAGCAGATAAAGTTACACAAAAGATTAATGCTTATTTACATTTCTGTGTCCTTTTTAGAGGTTATTCTACTGTGGTAGTTGCTACTGTACTCTTTGTTTTAAATTTAAAAAAAAAAAGATTATAATTTGTTGGGCGCCTTGAAAAAATATAAATAAAAGTACATGGGGTGATGTAGCAAAATTATTTATTAGGTTTATAAAATATTAAATTAGCTCCGGCTAGAGAGACTCTTTTCCTTTTTTACCCTGACCTCAGAACGATTCAGATTCGAAAAGGGGTTTCAAAAAAAACAAACACACCCCTTTTAAATTTAATCCGGAAACACAAAACTACGCGATCAAAAAACAGACGATCTGAATCGCTTAGAAAAAACGCTTCTTACTACTCTTAACTAGATATATCTTAAATCTACTATGGACACTCAAATTTTATAGTCTTTTAATAGGTACCTCTTTAACATGTGTATCACTTCTTCTTTTGACACTTGACCACTCGAAGATTTATATATATATATATATATATATATTGCAAATAGTATAGAAAATCAATATATATATATATATATATATATATATATATATATATATATATATATCTGGGCGAAGATAACGTAATATTTCCGTTTAACCTTGCCTCCGATTTTGCACTTATGGCTTTTGTCGGCTGTTCGACCTGCGGCTGTCAGCAACTATGCCTTGACTATCGCTCGCTCCCGCTATATCTCAACTGTCACTCGCCCCCGGCTAGGGGTCAACTGTCACTCGCCCCCGGCTAGGGGTCCACTGTCACTCACCCCCGGCTAGGGGTCCACTGTCACTCGCCCCCGGGCTATGGGCCCACTGTCCCTCTGGTTTTTCGTATGGCCTATATATGGGTCCCGATAAATCCGAAAAATGGTCATTTCGTGGAACACATTAGAACTACCCTTTAACATTTTCTTTATATCGACTATTTACCTAAGAATAGCAAGAATGTTTTTCTATAATATATAATCACTTATAACTAACAGGTTCTGGGAACTATAACAAGAGAATTTTATAATATTCTGAAATTACCCATAATAAAACTTAATATATACTAGACCCTAATTAATAATATATACATTTGCATTAATAGAAATTCCAAATATACATCTGCTTTGGAATTTCTATTATATGACATGACTCAATAAAAGAAAGATATATACATACAAAAATAAAATAGAAAAAAATTTAAAATATATAAATGTACCATTACATAGTTCACAAAATACTGCGGCCTTTTAACTTGCTTAAACATCCTTTCTTAATATTTCATACTGCACCTGATATATTTCATGCCCCTTTCCAGTCTAGACTGTCCCAAAGTATATAGAATGTTGTCTGTTACCTAGTCTGCATTAGATTACCCATAAATAGCTTGTATCTTATAATTAAATGTCTCACCTACTTGAGAGATTGTTTCTAATGTTTCTCAATTTGGAATTAATGTTTCCATTATCTCTGCCAATTTTATTCGAGGTTGATGGCTTCTATTACTATTCTTTTCAATTGTTTCCTTTACAATAGACGCAATACCCTAGTCTTCTTATGGATTTACTAACTGATAAGGGCTTGCCATATTGAATTAATCTGATCGCACTCTTATTCAATATATAGTGAATCATCTCTAGCAGCATACTAGTGCATACTTAATGTACATACATATTTTGCACTAAACCGTATGAGCTTACAATTTAGAAGTTCTGCTGTTTTTGGTTTTCATGAATAACATTGACTAATTTTCGTTATGAATCACTCATTACTTGATAAGAATCGTTCTTTTGTACAGCATACAAATATTACTGATATGGTGCAAGACTATATAAAATATAAGGCTTTATTTATAGAAACTGTAAAGAATAAAATATTAGTTAGTCGTTACAATTACTTAATCTACTTATAAAGCCTATATGAAAATATAATATTTGGTTTCCAATTTACCGGATATTAATGATGTTGAAAACTAATTACATTGATGCTTTTTGAAACATTTGGTGCTTTCCCTGCAGTGGTTATGATTACAATGTCAAATAAATTTGATATTATATTCCACCGATCAGCAATGTTTCTATTGTAAAATTTTTAAATAATAAAACAGGCTCTGCTTAGACGAACTTTGATCTTCCTTGCTGCTCCTAAGATCGGTATATAAAAAGTCTAAGAAAATCTCGAAAACAGAAAAAAGTAGTAAAGAATGTATGAAAAGCTATAAAACAGCAATGTAACCCTCGATTGGGAAAAACAAGCTAGGAAGAAAGGACTAACCAGGATCATCTACGTAAAAATACATAAAGATATATAAAGCTTTGGGGGTCAACAAAAAGAAGTGAATATGATATCCAAAGCGGAGATCTGGAATTTCTCAAGCTGGTGACACAGAGCCAAGTTTACATATTGGTTGAAGTAATCGTAATCAACTTCTACAGATTCTAAATGAGACATGTGAAACAATAGATTTAAAAACGTCGTACTGGAATAGACTTATGTACACTAATTAAATTTAATTACCATAAATCTTAATCTGCACTCATACTTACTTTGTTTACGATCGAGTGTGTTATACTTGCTAAGAACAATAATCAAAAAATGACAAATCTTTTTACAGATGTTAATTCAGTTTATCATTCAAAATTATTACGTCTCTCTTTATAGCAATTTCTAATAGAATTTACTCCTTTAAAGAATAAGCTATGCACTTTATAGCTCGAGTCGTTGGTCTTTTATTAATATTTTAAAGTTTTTTATTTCCTTAACTTTTATTTCATTCTAGAAGTACTTATGGTATTATCCTGTCCTTGCACTCGGATAATTTTTATTCTTAATATATTTGATTTCTAGAAATTGTTACAAGCTCGTAACATTTTATTAAATCAGTCGTATTTATGACATTACATACATTTGCATTATTTTCATTTCTTTTTATATTCAAGGTTTTCCTACTCGCCGAACATTGGGAAGATCTCGATGCACATGAACTCATGGTCAGACGTGTTTTGTGTAAAAGTATAATATTGTACATTCAGATATATTCAATAATTTCCTCTTTATGGTATTAGTCCTCTCCTGATTCAAGGATTAAATATTATTTAATTTTACTACTAGAGACGTTTAGAATCTAACAAATTAAAAGTTTACGAAAAACACATGAACTGCATAAAATTAAATAAAAGACGCTGTATACACAAGCAATGGACAATCTACGTTTTATTTGGAATACGGTATCTTTCTGAAGATACCATCAATAATTCTTAATAATTACGAAAAACTAGAAAGAGACATAGATCTCATAAAAGCATTAACATAAATTTTAAAGTCACTAGGGAAAAATCATGGAAAACTTCAATAATCGGAGTAGAAGTCGACTGAATCTAAGTTGTAACTTCTCTATGAAAACAGCTATGGTTACCAGCAAACCACCGTCATGGGATCGATAAGCAGGATTTAGAAACTAAAGTGATTCTTTCTTTACACTAAGCGATTTTAACACACTCATTGGACAAAAAGTCGAATCTGTGAACGAGAAGCATCTTTTCTGCTCTTTTATCCGTCGGGATTTTCTTTTCGTTTCGAATTAATTGTGATTCCGGCTCAGCAAAGTCCATTAAAACTTAATAAAAGCTTCGGTTGGGAATTTACACAATTTTAAATTGCTGTTTTAATTGTTTTTTTCATCTCTTTTTCTTCGTTACATTATTTGAATGTGGAGGAAGGAGTGTTAAAAGTATCTCAAAATCAATGCAACACATTTATTACATCTTTTATCATTATTCGTACTATCTCGTAGTCAATATAACAAACTACTTATCTTAGTTAATGGGAAAAACTACTAAAGCCACGTTAATACTAGAGAAATTTATCTGAAAGCATGTTTGTTGTTCTTGACATTTATTTTTAAGTAGATATATGTATATTTCGTCAGTTCAAGTAAAAATGAACTATTTAAGTTCCCTAACAGTTTGGACATCTATACAAAAGTATTTCGTATATCTTAATATCTAACGAGAAATATATTTTAAAGTGTTAAGTGTTTTGTGGAAAACCAAAAAATTAAATGTTATTTTAAAAGCAAATTTAAATATCAAATGTAAATCCAGGAAGACATAAAAAAATAATGATAAGTGCATAGACATACATATATACACACACTTATTTATTTATATTTATATTTCTTCCATTAATAGAACAAAATCAATCATTTATACAAACAAATGTGTTCAAGAAAAATAATATAAAATTTTCTAAATCATAATTAAACATAATAATTCTTCACCCCTAACTACCTGACTAAAGATATATATATATATATATATATATATATATATATATATATGTATATAAAAGTACAGAAACAAGCAGAGAAAAAATGAAAACTTAGCAATTCCCCCTACATGTTCTCAATTGCTACTCTGAGTAATGCTCCCATGGAGTCATTATGAATATCTCCTGCACAAAATATTTTATTAAAATTACTGCAGATTACATGTAGGGGCGACTTTAGTATTACGTTAGTTCGAGAAAGTGGACAGGAAAATGTAGTATGATAACGAATCGTACTCTAGGAGTGTGATAATTCAACTCTTGAAGGAGGGAAGGACAATCGACATCATTATATAAAAGTTTAATATAAAAATATTAAACCACTGTTAATGCATCTGTCTTCTTGCGAGGTAACATCAAACCCAGGAAGCAGTTCCAACTGGTCAATACCCTGTGCTGGATAAAAGACATCAACTCGAAAGGAGAGATATTTTAAACTGTCGTTGCACAGCTTCCAAAATGTTCTAATGGACATTATAGTAATGATACTATACCAAAATCGCATATTCAAGTTTCGATCTAATCGGCGAAAAACACAAAAACTTCATTGCTTGTATAGAAGCAAACGCTTTACAATTGCGTATAACAAAACACAATGACTTCTTCGCAGATAAAGCGACGTTTTCGATGTAGTTGACAAACGTGAGTTTCTCATCAAATAAAACGCCAAGATCTTGGACTAGATTAGTCCTCGTTAATGAAATAGCATGTAATGAATAGCCGTACCTAATTGGTTTGAGCTTTCTTGTGTATGTCATAATCCTACGTTTAGATAAATTCAACTGTAAACAGTTACTCTCACACCAATCATTAATTATACTAGTTGATCCTGCAAGAAGGCACAATCATTTTTTAAACTTTCGTTGTTGAATGTAATTTCACTACTATATGATATAAGCAAATTCAAACTTCCTAAGAAGGAAAGCAATTAACAATAATTTAGTAGCGACCAAATTATGGCATTATTAAGTCTTTTTATAAGATTTTTCTCATGATAAATTCCAATGGTTTAAATGCTGTCCTAGTGACACTTCTAAAATGTTTGGAAAAAGAATAATTTATAGCAAATATTTTTATACAATTTAGGAAGAAATAATTCTTCGCATGTACATATTGCTTTGTATTTTAAGTTAAAGAAATATGTAAAAATAATGAGGCACTATGTGACAAAACTCAAATATGTGAATTTTTGTACATTTTACATATTGAATTAAAGTATGTGAAAAATGAGTGTATTACGTGTGCGTTTTACACCACATTTACAGACAATGAGAGAAACAGTAAATATGTCATCCTCTAGGAAATATATAGAATGACAAGTTTTCACGAATGATATTAAAAACAGTACTTTGTTAGCGCTTCCGCCTACAACAACATAAACACACTAGTCCTTTTGTTTTTTATAACATGTTTTGAATGTCATTAAAACACCATTTAAATTTTCGGAATTTATTATGAGAACAATTAAAAACTCTTAAGCATTACATGAAGATGTATTTCCTTGAGTTCTAAGCCTCTTGTGTGTTGTCCTTCCGATGTTTTAACGAGATCTGTATTCTACAGTCGGTTTATATGATAATGTGGAGATATCGAGACCAATTAAACTATAAAATATATTGTCATTGTATTAATATATGTTGATTTAAATTAGTGATTTCCAATAATACTGGGTGGGCCAAAAGTCACCATGGGGTTTAAAAATTTAATAACTTTTTCGTTTATATATTTCTAAAATTTTTTTTTTTCAGATAATAAAATATATAAAATGACAATTTTTTTACACTAAGTATGAAAAATAATGTCACTTAAATAACCCCCGTTTTCAGCTTCGCAATGATGGGCTCGATTTAGAGCATCTGTCTTTCAAAATTTGTGACTGTAGCGCACGAATTTCTGCAACAATGTTGACTTTGAGTTCAAGGATTGTCTCGGGCTTGTTCACATATACTCGCTCCTTCAAATAACCCCAAAGAAAATAGTCGGGTGCTGACAAATCTGGCGAACGCGCTGGCCAATTAATTGCCGAATTTATGGAAATTATTCGTTCTCTAAAAATATGTCTTAAAAGTGCCATTGTGTCTCGGGCAGTGTGGGCAGTGGCTTCATCCTACTGAAACCATATCTCAGGTCTGTTTTCAAGAGCAGGACGTAAAAAATTTTCTATCATAAACCGATACCGCTCTCCATTTACGGTTACAGCACTTCCATCTTCATTTTCGAAGATGTAAGGCCCAATGATATTTTCAGAAGTAGTGCCACACCATATTGTACACCTAATGCGGTGCAATTGGCGTTGATGAATGGCTCTTGGATTTTCAGGACCCCAGAGCCTACACTTCTGCTTATTAACAAAACCATTCAAATGAAAATGAGAGACTCATAATCAGATTTTCAATAAAGTTTATTTTATTTCTAGCCAACTGTTGAAATTTAACTGCAAAATTTGGACGTTGCCGATGATCCGCGGATTTTAGTTCTTGTACCAATTGCACCTTATATGGGAGTAACAGTATATATTTTTCTAAAATGCGCCGTAATTACGTACGAGCCATTCCTAGCTGAGCAGAACGCCTTTTGGTAGATGTTTCTGGTGTTTCGTTAACACTTTGGTCTACACGTTCAATATTTTCCGCAGTGCGAATTAAACGTGGTCTATCGGTTCGAGGCGAATTTCTTACAGTGTCATGTTGGTGGTGACGATGAATTAAGCAACAAATCAATGCTTCAGGGCGAAATTCTGACGTTAAAATGTCGACGATATGCTCTTTGCGATAAAATAATTTAAATAATAATGTTCTATTATTCTGATTCTTTGTTCAGTTGTGAATCTCTCCATTATTTAATCTCCAAGTGTTATTTATATAATATGAAAAAAAAAATTTAAAAAAATATATAAACGCAAAAGTTATTAAATTTTTAAACGCCATGGTGACTTTTGGCCCACCCTGTATTAAAGTCAAGGAATTAAATATAATTGCATGTTAATCTTGTTATATGCTCAATTTGACCTCCGCATAAATTTCGTGTACCTCGCTCTATGGTGTAATATAATACCTTTTGTGAATATCACATCCTGTTAAATTTTCCAATCATGCATAGATTCATCGGAATTTCATAAAGGCATAATTTTCGTCAGATTTCATTCGGCTTGTTACGGTCCTGCACTGTCGAGTTTCTGAACTCAAGCGGCCCCTGTTTTAAAATTAACTAATTGAAATTGACTTAAGTCGTTTTTTATCTTATTCCTTTGTGGTATTACTAGCGTCCTTTTAATAGGAATACTGCAAGACTAGTTATTAACAGGATAAGGCTCTAGTTACATTCCCTTAGAACTTCCAACGAAAAGAAGAATTGTGGCTGGGTATACGTCATTGTCGTGTTTTTTTCTAGTCATTACGTTAAGCTGGCAGAACATTGACCAGATATCGTAGTGTGCAGACGCATTGGTTAGTCGCTTTTGTTCATGGTGGGACAATTCTTTATTTTCCCGCACCAAATGAATGATCTTGGAGACAATTTAAACACTATACCAAGCACCCGTTGGTTTTAGTGGCAGTTTTTTTTAATGTTGGAACCACGTGTGTATATTTAACGTAAAGAATATTTAATTGTTGTTTTGCCAGCGAATTAGTAGTTACTAGACTATTTTATAGCTGACTAAAGCTATCTTATACTAGAATTTATTACTTGTAAAAAAGTATATTTGTTCTAGTGACAAACCAGTTATTCATTTTTATATTCAACTTTTTGTTGTTAACGAAGTCGTAATTCGACCTGTATTGACTAGACAGCTAAACTTTATGAATGTTCTGTTGCAATATAAAACTATTTTTAAAATACTATTACTGGAACTACTACAGTACATTTTATTCATTTATGTATTCATCAATTTATTGACTGTAATTTAATTTCTAAGAGTACAGCACTCTTGTAAAGCCGCAACGAGACAAGGACTGATTTAGTTCTGTTTGAGTTTGATAGAAGTGGATACTATATTGACTTTGTAACATAACTCCAGCAGAGAGTCCGACGAGGGCACGGCTAAGTATTCGTTTTATTTAAGTTTAGGTCCCGTTAAACATTGTTAGGACCGCGTCTCGACAATTTAAGTATTCTGTAGCCGTTCGTTGACTGAAGAACAATTTTCCCATTGTTTTAGTATGAGAATTAACTCAGAAATTCCGGTTTCACATACGTCTGTATCTGTTCGCCATTGGAAATAATGGAAAAGGGTGCGCCAAAATAAGACGATCTAAGTTTTCAGCTGTATTCAAAATTTTGTTTAATATAAGACAGTCTAAAATAATAGGTGATTAAATAAATTATCCTTTCAATTAAACAAATTTATTCACCTTCATATTTAACCTTCGCTTGTACTAAAGTCCACTACAAACCCTATCATTAATTCATGGGAAAATCGATATGTAAATACAAGTAAGTATAATCCATCTAGTATTTTAGCATTATAAAACTATATTTGAAACAGGAAGATGTTACTAGTCAAGTATAAACTTTTATTATCACTAAAGCTCGGAGTATTTAAGTTGAAATCAAAATTGACAAATATGCATCAATATAGCAAAATATTCATCAATATGCTCCTAAATACACTCTTCCCATCAGCTAACTTTACATGGACACAAAAAATTTGTTATAATAACTCAACTAAATTCTAGTAAATAGTACTAAAAATTTTGCTTTTATTACCTCCTACCTTGATATAAAGTATGCTAAGGGGTTAAATGTAATTAATTAATTTAAATAAATAATTGAGGTAATAGTAAATAGTTATTTGCATGTGTTGGTTAGTGGATTTGTTACGAGCGCGTGTCCGATTTGTTGAAGCGCTGTAATTAATGCAAATAATAAAAGAAATTGTAGAAGTTAATAATTAATAAGTGTCTACAATGTGCATTAAAAGTTCAGGACGTGTACCACGCTGAAAGAAAGACTATTAGTAGAAATAAAACAACAGGATTGCCCTTAAAATTTTGTCCACTAATTTAAATTAATTCTTTACATCTAAGTGAATCAAAATAAAAACAATTAGTAAAAGCGAGAATATAGACAAACGCAATGCTGTAATAAAAGTAATTCAAGTGATAAGAAGCTGTGAAATAAAATATTAAAAGGATTAAATTAAAACCTGTATCGAACGATAGGTGAGGTAATTACTTTTGTTTGTGTATATACATATACATATATATCTTAAATCGATATCCTTTTCCTACGCTAATAGAGCTGAGTTATATTTTATTATGGTTTTGCTCTTAAAACCTTTAAAATACGTCTCAAAATGTATCGGGACTCTAGATTAAATTAGATTGTGATCTCTTTAAATCTATTGCGGTCCTTATAATCTATCCGGAACTTCTTTGCCACTTTGGATGTACCTGCTGAAGGTGGCTTTTTTTATGGCTCTTAAAGTCTACGCAATCTTGGCTCTGTTTCACCTGATTTTAGATTCAGAAATTTCGGATCACTTAAATGCTCATCTCTTCATCGGACATCGGGTTCACTTTCTGTAAGACGTTGACTCTCACAACTTTATGTCTGTTTATTTTTAGACGCCCCCAAATCATTCGTTCTCCTGGTTTGTTTTTCCTATAGTGGATTTCTCCGTTGCAGCTTTAGAACCTCTCACATATTCCTTTTCTCTTTCTTTTATTTTTTGATATTTTTTTGTACCATTATTGTATTGTTTGCATGGTTAGCATAGGAAGTATCAGTCGGCTCAAATCTCCACTCGACTACAACTAAATTAATGGGGGTTCTGCCTCCAGAAGAAAGTTAGCACAACTGCACCTCTCATTTCTTTACCTATAATCATTTTCTTTTAATTGATATTAAAAATATTTAGCTAGAGACGTAATAAAGTAATATAAGCAAGTGTTTACAAATTTAACACCAGCATAAACAGATTATTTATTTTCAGTTAAATATTTACTAACTTCACTGCTAAATAAATGACGGTGTACTTAAAGAATTTTGTAATTCGAGATTATTAATTTTGTCAGCCATCACGACGATTCTAAGCACGATAGATATTTAAGATGAATAATTTAGAAGACGTGGATAATAAGCCTATTAGCCGAAAAAGGGAAGAAGTAGATACTTAAATTAAGGTTCTTGACGATAATGCTATATAACGCTAAAGTCGCTGTGGGGCGATATAAAATCTAGCCGTCGAAAATATTAACTTTCATCCGAAACTAATTAATTTAAACTCATCCATAAAACTACCGACCTCTTTTATATTTAATAGATTTGTTCTACGTATAATAGATAAATCAATAAATATGTAAATAACGAAAAGCAAATTGTAAAACATAAGAAATTAAGAAGAAAAACCCATTTCACTGAAAATCTCGAGTAACATTAATCACGTACAAAAACTTTCCAAAAAAAAAACTAAGGCTACGATTCTAATTATATATATTTAATTAAGTAAGAAATTGACTATTAAAGCAGATTAAAAACTAGGCTGTTTTAAAACACACGGTTTAATTAACGTGTTGTAAATAAATATTTGAAATGTTTTCTACAAGATATCACCATCGAAGAATGAAAAGATTAAATACAATCGTAGTCAGAAATAGTACAGTTTAAATAAAGTGTGATACTTAAAACCAAGAGGGATTTTGCAAAGGCGGGCAGGACTTTCTATGAAATAAGTTATTAGTTTATTAAAGATCAAGGGAAAAGAATGTCGGATATCAATGATATTATTTGTATATATAGCAGGTTGCCTCACTGGTTTTGATGCAGCACGTATTTTTAATTAGTTGATATCAAGAAAACTGTCTGGATGTAATAATGCAATGTATATTCAAATCAAAAAAAATTCACATTACATGGTGATATTTCAGTGTTACAATCAAATAACGTAAGTATTTTAAACAATAGTTCGTTCCCCCATATACACACATACACTCCGCGCAACATGAATAGGACCAACTGCATATATGACATTTGTAGTTGGTATAAACATGGTAGCGCGCTGGAATTGTTATTTTCGAAAATAAGAGGGTTGATAAAAAGATGTATGTAGGTACCAAATATAATTTTTGTAAAAGTCAGTGCAAATGTACGTTACTAATGACAATAAGTAGAGTAACTAAACGCCACTTGAATACGACCAATCTACAAAATAAAAGATTCGTTTGCAATAACAAAATACTTTATTGTTCAATAATGAGTACTTTTGCCATTATTTCTTATAACCTCAAATAGTCGGGATGGAATGGAATTATACAGGGTTCTCAAGTAGTCAACGGGAAGTTCCGCCCAACTTCGTTTCAGCGCCTGCTCTAGTTCGTCAGCGCAACTGAATTGGGTAGCATTGGAGTACAATTTATGCGACAACCATCCCCAAACATTTTCTATGATGTTCAGGTCAGGGGAGAGCGATGGCCAATCGAGAACCTCCATGCCTTGTTCTTGAAACCAGCGTCGAACAATGCGCGCGGTGTGAATACTGGCATTATCCTGTTGGAAAATAAATGGCCCACCTGCCATAACGTTGGAAAATTTGTCTTTCACCTGTTGCAGCAGCTGGACGTACTTTTCCGAATTCTGTCTGCCCTTCACTATTACTAAATCAACAGGTCCGTTATAGGAAACAGCTCCCCATACCATGACTGAACCAACATCGGCTCGCCTTCGTGACTGAATCACTTCATCTTTACGTAAATCGTGGAAATAATAAGAAAACCCATCCGGGCCATCTAAATTAAACTTCTTCTCGTCACTGAAAATAACAGTTTGCCATTCTCTTGTCCACCCCATTTTTGCTCGAGCAAACTGAAGACGTGCAGTGCGCTGAAATTCCCTTAAAGGAGGTCGTCGTTTAATTTTCAAACGTTTTAAATGCGGACAGGTCTTCAGTAACTTCTGTACAGTTCTTACCGATGCATTCGTTCCAACGTTATTCGCGATTTGTCTTGCCGTTAATGCCGAATTCGATGCTTCGCGTAATATGGCTCGACGTTCTCTCTTAGTTGTAACGGATGTTGTTCGCCCTTTAAAACGTTTTCCATAATTCTCGGGATCCCTAATAAAATTGTTCACAACCTGGTGTGATCGACTTATTTTCTTTGCAGTAGCCCTTGAGGAATACCCTTCTTGATGGAACGTTTTAATTTTTCCAATTTCTTCCATACTTAAGCACTTCTGTCGTCCCATCGTTGCACAATACCCTTAATTACAGATGTTTGTTTATCCGGCTACACGTTGTAACTCGACACTCATCCGGTAGCTTACTATTAAATACTGGTCGTGTCCAACCGGCGCGGTGCATTTTATATGTATGTGGTACTTACGTCACCCAATGCATAACGTTAGGCACTATTGCGCAATAATGCGTATTATTTGCCATATCATACCATTACAAACTTGCATTGTATTTTTAGTAAAGGAATTGTTTTTCAAACCACCGAAAGCTTGCAACAAGTCGGTGGTCCTATTCATGTTGTGCGAAGTGTACATATACTTACATATATATATTGTACTGAAACTGTTTCAGTTTCAGTGCAGTAGTTGAGCCCTTAAGATGTCCCATACGAGCGGGTAAGAAACGTCGGCAGTTATACCAGTGACGCGGTTCCAGGTCGGAAGCCCAGAAGAATATAGTATGGACCACGACCGTGGACGTCTATGTACCAGATTAATTGCGTTATATATTTAATAATATTGCGGTCTTGACATAAATTGTTAATATTAATAATTTTTAATAATCTTTTAAGCAATGCAATAAATATTTCTAAAACCTATATATTGTGTGTTATGAATAATTGAAACCAATGAAGAAATTGCCTTTACTTCACCTTATGAGATTTAATGCGGAAATTTATATTAACACAACTTTATTCTATCATAGAAGTTACAGTTGTAGATTGTTAAATCTAAAGTTTGTAACATATTCCACGTAGAATTAGAATTTGTTTTTTTATATACAAACCATGTTACAATATGTATATATTGTATAGAAATTTGATAAAAAGTCATTAACTTCCTTGTACGTAGATGTAAAATAATTGTCAGGTGTTTAAAAAGAAATAATTTTGAAAAATAAAATGGGCTAGCAAAATTAAAAATGAATTTATCAAGAGAAATGTCATATTTATCTTAGGACCAACTAAGAATAAATTTTAAAAAAATAGATAGTAATGATAAAGGAATGTTAATAATAAGAAAGGGAAAGATCAGTAAAATATTATTTGAGTGATTATCGAGCAGACAAATTGAAAATTCAAATTCGAATTTTCAAGAAGTCGCAGTTTTCTTTCAAACGGGTATATTTCATTATAAAATATAACAACAGAAATTTGACAAAATTGAAATGATTAATACTAATATGAAGATAGTGTCAACAAGACAGGTATTGTAATTACTAACGATCAACCAAAAGCGTCGAGCTGATCATTTTAAGGCAATATTTGGAATTTTCCAACATTATCCTTTAAATTTCACGCCCCTTTATAACTTCTGAGGATATCGCATTCAATTATTGCAGATCCAAAACAAAACAAATCCAGCCAACTAACAGAAGCTATTCTGAAAAATGCAAGAGATTTTTTTTGGATATCTGTAGTGTAGTCGACTATCTTAAGAGATGTAAAATGATCACGAGACAACATTATGGAACATCACAGGATAAACTGGAAACTAAATAAAAATGTCTGATCTGTCTTATAAATTACACACGCCTTATTCATGGACACTTTAGCAGCCTTTAGCAGCTTCTTCTTGATGTCCGTTTTCTTACAATAGCTACCTTGAAAGTTGAAACAACGAAGGGTTTAAAGCTAATGCCTAATTAGGCTCTCTCTAGCAATTTTACTGCACAGAGAATATTACTCCTTCATATTTTCTGCTGAATTAAGTGTGCGGTTTTGGAAATATGTGAAGCAATAAACATTTACATGTATTTAAAATATGCTTGGATACCAGTACTTTCATGAATTTTCAGAAATGACTACGAGGGTGGTCGTTTCTGAGAATTCATTCAGTCTAGGAAATAAAAATAAAGAAAAGAACTAAGCGGCGTAAAACTGCGTATATTTCTTAACATAATACCCTGCCACCTAGATACTGCTGAACCAGTAATGATCCAAAGTTTCTGTGCTTTAATTAAATTCAAAACTCTCAAATTCGTTAAATAAGCATCCCCATTACTTTTAATATTGTTGCTTACTGAAAGTTTCTGACCTGTAAAGTATTCTTTAGATGTGAAAAGTGGTGGTAATTCTATGCTGCTAAATCTGTCAAATATGACGGACTCTACAACAAATCGACCTGTTTAGAGCCGTTTGTTCGTATTTCTAGAAGGAATACATGTAGAATACTAAAAGCTTAATTATTGGTGCATTTTTTCTTTGCTTTATTAAAATATTTCATTTCACAATAAAAGCAATATATTTCGAGCAGGAAATATTAAATTATATTTGTAATGTTAAATGCAGACAATACCTTAAAGTATTTTTTGTACATATATACATATTTAGAAACTAAATTTGATAAAATATTCCTCTTTACGAGATAAAAAACTTTATTCGAAAACAATATCTTATGCATGCTCATACGTATCATATTCAATTCAATTCAAAGCAACCAGTCTAAATTGAAAAATGAAATATAAGCAAGGGAACAAAAATGGGGAGCGCAGGACAGAAAATATAAAAATTTCATTTTCCTTTTCAGATATTTTGTATTTCACTATAAAACATTTATGCGTTTCTTACACTTGACTGTACATAAATGGATATAATTCAATTCCTACGAATCGCCGTGTAAAACTTCTTCTTTGTGGTAGTGACCCTTTGACCACACTAGCGGTCGAGCACACGGAAAACCTTTCATTTGAAAAGGAAAATAACAATCAATTCCGTCGAAAATGTCTGAATATTTTATGCTTTTTCTTCTTTACCCTTGTTCTTCCTGCGTTCAACCGTCGAATAAGCGAAAACGTAATGTTTTTACTGACCAAGGCGGAGACTTACTATAACGGTATACAAGTGGCCAGCTAGGGCATGAGCTCCATAGTTTATTTTTTTTTGCTCGAATGAAACTTAATTTGTACATATAACCTATACTTTTTCTTGCATGAATACAACGTACCATTTACGTACAAACCTTATGTTATTGCATTAGTTAGGTAATGAGATATAAAAAGTTTGCAATGCAAAGGAAATCATAAAAATATATGTATAATACAAATTCATTCAAAAAGAAAGAGCAGTCATTAGATGTATAAACGTTTTAGGCATTCAGTATGTGCTTTTAAGCGTCTTGATAGCAAAAATCGCAAGAAGTAAAATCGGGTGAATTGGAAGAACACAAGCAATGAAAAGAGTTTTGTTTTCGCCTCTTTCAATTCATTATTCGAGATAAATATTGTTCAAATAGCATCAGACTTCCAATTATCTCAATCCTCTCAGCATTGGAGAAACAAACAGTCTTATCTTCAAATACAAGGTGTGAAAAATCAATAACTAATCTTTTTGTTCTGAGATGCGAACACTGAAGTTTTGTTGGTTAGAATAGATCATGAGCGTTATATGTTACAAATTGTATGTTATTTTATATTTTTGAAAGCATAAATTTTTGAGAATGTGATGCAGATACTTTAGAATTCGCCATAGCGATGTCTAGAATTACTGCATGAAGATATATCTGCATGTATCACATCACTATACAGAAATTTTTTTTTATAATTAGGTCTCCACAAAAGGCTTTGAAACTCTATATGTTTGTAACATAAAAGAATAATTATAATTAGAATGGACTAAACATCTACTACTTGTTACTACCATAAAGTAACTTTCAGATAGATTTAGAACAGGAAGATATATACAGAACTACTACAAGCGGAAACAAAAATTAGATAAAGTTCAAACTGAAATGTTCCTAAAATATATTAATGGAGAAGCTTCAAAATAATAATAAGAATTCGGAGAGATTTTATTGAAAATGGATACGAGCGAAACGACAAAAAGAAACAAAGTGTGTGAGCTCTGTGAACAACGACCGTGCACAGATATCTTCTACATAAAGCAAATTATAGACGCGAAAATGGCTAAGAATACTACCTGTTTATAGGTCTACAGAAAGTTTACGACGTCGCCATCAGAAAGCTACTGGACATCCTCCCATATACAAACATAAATTACACATTAATTAAAAATAAAAAACTACAAAATTTTTATAAATGATCTGTAGTGGCAATAAATATACCCAGAAGCATAACTAAACCATTTGATGTAACAAAGAGACTAAAGCAATAATATTGTATACCACCCACATTATTTATGATATGTATTAGACACCGGGACTATAAAAGAAAAATGCAGCAAAATGGAAATAGATGACACAACCTTACTATACAATTTACAAACGACCAAGTGTTATGCGCTAATGATACGGACAAGACGAGAAAATATATAGAAAAATATTCACAATGGGGAACAAACATTAATAAATATAAATAAAACGAAATATCTATAATAGAGTATACGTAAGAGAAGTACAGATATAGACGGCAGAACAGGCTCCTGCAAACAACGTAAATACCTTGGTATAGACTTTAGCATAATGGGCACAGATGAAATAGAAATTGACTACAGAAGTTTGTAAGCAAGAAACGCGGTCACTTGTTTAAATAGTATTTTCTGGAGAAAAGAGGTAAACGAATGAAGATAACTACAAATTTATGAAACAATGATAAAGAGTAGCCTATTATATGGCCTAGAAGAATAGAGAGTAAATCAGAAACAAAGAAATAAACCAGAAGCTGCAGAAATGGATGTGATAAGAGGATCTGCAAATATATTACTCCTAAATAGGAAAACTAGTGAAGAAATGAGAATAGCAATGGGTATAGAAGAAACCATGAAGGAAGTTATCGATCGAAAACGACTTGATTGGTACGAACATGTAACATGCATGAATGGAGAGAGGCTACCAAAGAAAACCACGAAATGTCCACCAAAGAAAAGGAAAAATAAATTAAGACCGAAAACGGCATGGACCGATGGAATAAAAGAATATATGAGAGACAGTAATTTTCATAAGGCTGACTCGAATTTGGAAATTCAGCATGCATCAATTAACGTCGTAAAACGTTTCAATCTCATACCCATACATACATATATATTTAGTGGAAAGAGCGAGAGAGAGGGAGAGAGATTTACAACAGCCTGGGTGAGGGTAGAGCTGAAAAATGTCATTAATGTCGAAGCGATCCGGAACTCAATAAAACCCGTAACCTCCGGGTTTACAGTATAATCGTTTGCCGAGGGAATACAAACTGGTAAATTCACTTATGGTGAGATAGTGTTTGTTAAATTGATGGCAGAATGTACTTTATACTTGAACGATAGATGACAGATTTGCAAAACTACTGGGCGCTAAACGACTCATTTGCTCTATCTTTTTGCGGTGTAAAACAAATAATTCACTGAGTAGTTTCGAAATAATGAGGATCTTAATTTATCCAAGAAAGTCTAACGACATCGACAGTTATACTTTACTTTGCTATAATACGAATTAATAAAGAAGTGGTTATTTCATTAAGAAACGAAATTACAAATTAAAAACGAAATCCGAACTTGTCTAATGAAATGAAATCCGGAAAATTTTAAACTCGCTCAGTGAGAATGGCGGTGTATGGTGACTTGTAAAACGAAATTGCTAACTTTCAATTTTCCTGTATACAGTGTTTATAACTTTTTTGAAAACATAAAAATTTGTTCCTTTCATATTTGGACGAATTATCAATGTTTTGAGAAGAATCTTCTATTATAATGAAAATTATTGTGCATCCATAAATTTAAAAATAAGTAATTGATACGAACTTAGGAAGAGTAAAATGTTGTTAATAATTCACAAAAATATGAACAACATTATTACTAACCAAAATGATTTAGAGAATAACTTAATCAGTGAAGGTTGATATATAATCCCTTTCCACATTAATTTTTGAAAATTAATATGGAGAGGGGTTATATATCGACCTTCAATGATTACCTTAGACAATAACCATCAATATTTATAGTTATTCAATTCTTCACCAAAATGGTACTGATTTTTTGTAAAGATAAATATTAAGTAATCATTATTCTTACAATTTGATCCTAAAAAGTAATTAATAAGTAATTTTGATTTACTATAATTAAAACCATATAACTAAGGACTTATGCACTAGCATTTCGTACGTACTATACACTGTAACCACACATCACTTGACTCCTTTTAGACCCCCTTGACAAATATGTATTGTCAAGGAACTGAAAAGCCTCAACATTTAGATACTAATGGAGTCTTTAGCCATCTTTTTTTCGAACGTATAAGGGAGTAGTTACTGTTTGTAAATTCTTTGTTCTGGTACCACTGCGTTACTCGCACATTGTTTTTATTGTCTCGTTTCAGAGTCTGATTCATTCAGTCTATACATTATCTTGTATTTGATTCTTATCTAGTTCTTCGAGACGATTGTATAAGTAAATTTGAACTTTTGGAGTTGGCACTGAGAGTATTTGACCTGCAGCGCGCGCTTCGAAGAAATGAAAGGGGTTTAGCAGGTTAAAAATGTAAATAAACACTTTTTAAGCAGGGTTTTCAGTATGCAGATGCAGTGAGTAAGATATGATAAATATTTGTAATATCATATTACTACTAGTTCCACATTAGTGTTCGGTTAAATATACACAATACGTTTTAGGAAATCGGGTAAAGTGTAATGTGTAAATTACAGAATAATATTGATATGAACAAAGGACATAGCGAATTGTAATTAAATTTACCATTATTATTAATTATTAGCATTATTTTAATTTACCCGCACATATTTTTAAAAATTTTTTGAAGTCGCATATCGGCTAAAGCTTTTGCACTATTTAGAAATTATTATTTTATAGATATTTTTTATAGGTTTGTTATTTTTATTTTATAGGTAGTCAATTCAAAATAGTAATCTGCAAGTAATAATTTCATTAGAATCAATACTAATAATTGTGCATGTAGGTCCGATCTAGGTCTAGGTCCGATATTTTTTGGTCCAAATCTGACTTTGCTAATAGATACTTGTAATTGTAATTTAAAAGTTTCCTCATTCGTAAAAATAATAAAAAAATATAGTATTTGTTTACTGAGTGGTATCTTATTGGCCCATTAAAAATTTTATTTAGATTCTATAAATAAGACTGGCATTTAAAATTGAGAAATTCCAGTTCGACCAATATCCTAGTAAACGCGTCGAATAGCTAAAATAAAAACAATTTACACAATTACAAAAATAAACAGTGATGAAGAATAGATATAAATATACTTACAACGTTTACAAAAATGATAACGGGAACAATATTTTTTATTCTGGGGTAAATATAGTAATAAATAACTGTTTAGCTAGTTTATAAAAGTGAGTAATTATTACTTTGGAAACTATTATTATATGCAAGTAAACATAGGGATGGATTATGAGTAAATACATATTAAGTGGTTGGTACTTATGTACAACTTGGTGGAATAAAAATAGAAAAATTATACTGAGGATGACATCTAGAATCAAAAGAATAAACGAAGAAGTTAATAGATTATTGAATTAAACATTCACTATTTAAAAGCGGGAGAAAAGGTATCGAGAAAAATTAATTCATTTAAATAGAATTGTATTGGCCAAAGTTAAAAATATTAGATCAAATCGATTAGAATATATTTCTTTGGGTATTTAAAAGAAGTTAATTATTAAGATGTACATTTTTAAATAGGAATTTAATTTCTTTTAATTTAATTTTATTTTAACTAAAGTGTGGGTAGAAAAATAAAATTTCTATTAAGTTTTAATTTATTCAAAGTTACACAGTTTACACAGTTTATTTGAAAATTGGAAATCATTTATTTTGACACTTAAACACTTAGTAAAGAAATATAAAAGAGCTTAAGTGTCAAAGTAAAATTTTATTCCTTTTCTAGAGAAAAGTAGTATCTTCATTAAATTATTTTGATTACAGTTATAAAACAACATTAAATAAGGTCAATGTATTGCATTAAAGAAGATAATGAATTAGGTTTATTAAATATTACAGTCCGAAGATACTTTGACTTCTTATATGATTGTCTAAAATCATACTTCATTAGAGCGGTGCACGATTCAAACTTAGAGAAAGAGTAAAGTAAAAGAAATAAGCTTTTAAAGGGTTTTTCAATAAGGACTTGACAACTTTTTTCCAAAATAAAATGCAGACCATTTGAGATATTTCAAAAACTTTATCATCGGGTTGAAGTACAATCAAAACATTTATGAATGGAACTCGACTTCGTTCATATGGCCACCGCGGGCAAGTTTGTAGCGGTCGATTCGTTGGATCCAATTTTCGATGACTCGGCCACACAATTCGGCCGAAACGGCTGCTATTTCGCGTTCAATGTTGGCTCTGAGCTCTTCCAACGTTGTCGGCTTATTGGCATAGACCAATGACTTGACGTAGCCCCCAAGAAAAAAGTCTAGAGGCGTTAAATCGCACGAACGAGGCGGCCAATCGACTGGTCCATTTCTTGAGATAACACGCTCATCAAACTTACTCTTCAATAAATCGATTGTAATGTGTGCTGTGTGGCTTGTAGCACCGTCCTGCTGAAACCACATGTTGTCCAAGTCCATATCTTCCAATTCGGGTCAAAAATAATCGGTAATCATGGCGCGATAACGATTACAATCTCACAATAACGTGACGATTATTATCGTCGACGAAAAAATATGGCCCTATGACGCCGCCGGCATGCAAACCGTACCAAACAGTTATTTTTTGTGCATGAAGTGGTGTTTCATGAAGCACATGTGGATTTTCACCCGACCAATAACGCATATTTTGCTTATTGACGAACCCATTCAGCCAAAAATGAGCTTCGTCACTGAAAATGATTTTGCGATAAAATTGATCAGCTTGGCGCATCTTTTCCAGAGCACAATCGGAGAACGTACATCGGATTCAATTCTCGAGTCAGCTTGATCTTGTATGGGTGTAAACCAAGATCCTTACGCAAAATTCGCCATAAAGTGGTCTGGGCGATGCCCAACTCTTGAGAACGTCGTGAAATTGACTGATTTGGATCATTTGCTACGGACGTTTCAACGGCAGCGATATTTTCGACACTACGACCAACCTCACTGGCACGGCAACATCACACAACGAATATATAGACTAAAATTTTTGCACTAAACTTGTTACTGCCTGTCAACTAGGGCGAGAATTACGACCGAAAATCGGAGTTAACGCTCTTAAAGTAGCGGTCACCTACTCCGAATTTCTGTAGTAAATTTTTATAATTTGCAGACGTTGTTCGTTCGTGTACTTTACCATGATGAAAATGTTAAGTTTACTGAATAAATTGACAGTGACAGTTCGATGATTAGTGAAAGGGTGCGTTGACAAATTGAATTAAAACTTGTCAAGTCCCTATTGGAAAACCCTTTATTATTAGAAAATATATAAATGCAGATAAAGTAAGTATCAATTTAATTTATTAATATTTAAATAAAAATTACCCATAAAATTTTCTCTTATAGCATTAAAACATTTCAACGTGTAATTCGTAAATTAAATTAAAATTACAAAACAGAACATATTCTTAACACACCATTTGACGTTCCAAAGTCAGGCTTACACATGCAATATATAAATATTATAAAATCATATAAAACATAATTACATAAAATTTAATAAATAAATAAAAAAATCTTTAATAGTTTTCGGAATTGTTATGTAGATATCTATATTTTAGAGAAAAGGGAACATTTATACTTCAGAATACTTTGAAATAATTACAGGAAAATTCGTGTTGCAGCCCCTATTGCTAATGCATTAAACGAAATACATTTAAAATTAATTAAATCGCTACTAATTAAAACATTCAGTAATTAGTCTACTCTGTCAATACCGAGATATGTACAGTCACCAAAATTTCTAATGAATGTTTGATGTATTAAATATCGTTTTGTTATGCAACACATGTGTACGACAAACACGGCTATAATTGAGTATTCTATTAGAAAACTAACTGAACTATGGTGTAAATTTAAAGAGATCCAGTATTTTTTAAACTATTTTATTATTATTGTTATTCTAATATAAATTAAATTATTTACTTTTATCCATTCCTGCAGTTCAATTTGTGAAATATTCTTTAATTTGGGATGATTTGTAAAATCACAAAATTAGTTATAATAATGACGATAGGGAGTACTGTAATAAGTTTTATTTTGGTTCAAAACGGTTAAGAAAGAGACTTCCTCTCTCATTATTGATTACCCCTATTTATTCAAATATTATTTCTGCATAGGATCAAAATAAAATGTTGTAAATGCTACAGAATATGGTAAAGAAACTCAGTGATGTATTGAAATAAATATTATTCCATTAAACTTTTTTTTTAATGAAAGAATATATAATGCTAGACATGAAGTTATAGACTTCTTGAATGCTTTATAGTCGTTGACTTCAGCTAATATATTTATAGTACATATTACTTCTGAAAGCAAATAGTAATTTAGTTTCATTGAAAATGTCAGACCTGAAAAGTGGTACACATTGTATGTAATTTATTTAAAACCAAGATAAAGAATCTTAATAGCAGACGGAAGTCCACAAATTTTTAGAAACTTATTCCAAGCAACTAGTAGGGCATCACGTAGCCGTTGGAAGAACATTCAAGAGTTAGTAAATATACCCTTTGGTCTATCATATATCAGATATATTCTATTGTTAGCCTCTTGCTGGGATCGTTATGTAACAACTGAAATATGGAGACGTGCTTGTTTAGTTTGAATGTGGCATTATTTAGTCCCTAAATATATTATAAAGTGAATAGCTCTGGAATTTGGTAAATATACCTTTCCCGAAAAACTTGAAAGCCTATCAGTTACTAATTCAACAGAATTTATTTAAAGGATTAAAGATTATAAATTAGAAGATGTGAAAATTTTAGTATCATTCGACGTAACGTCATTGTTTCCTTCGGTACCGATTCCAGAAACTTTAAAATATTTAGAACAATTTCTTCATACAAATAAGATCGAACCAGAAAAAATAAAGGAATATGTGCGATTAACAAACCTTTGCATGTCCCAAAACTGTTTTCAATTTGAAGGTAAGTTCTATGAATAAAAACAGGGAACGGCAATGCCAGTTGTCTTTCTCCATTTGTAGAGGACGTATTTATGAGTTACTTTGATGTTGAATTAAAACATAACGCTAAATATTTTCCAAGAATTTGTAGATAATATTTTTGCGATTACAATACATATAAATGAAATTTGGAAGATTTGGTCAAGCAATTAAATTCAAAATTTCAAACGATTAAATTTACAGTAGAGAAAGAAAACAATGACACGTTGCTTTTTTTGGACATCCTAGTTATTAGGAATAATCTTCACATAGAAATTGATATTTTCCGAAAAGAAACCAATGTCAATAGACTCATCACGGCGGACTTAAACCATAGCATGCAACAAAAGATGGATTCGTTCAGCTTTCTTATCAATCGTTGACTTAAAAGGAAAGGGATGATATAGAAATTCAGTGCCAGCAATAACCCTTAAAGACCAGGCCAAAATAGAACTAATGTGCACCCTCGAACACAAGTTCATTTTAATAATTTATTGGACAGTTTTTTTGTACCTATAATATAGTAATCAGAGAGGTACTATGAAGGTCGCGAATCGCACCAATTAGTTCCTCGCTTCAAGACTTTCTTCATTGCATAAATGAATTGAGAAAATATCTAAATAACTTTTATCTTAAACAAATTTGAATATATCACCACCCTTTATAGAAGAGACATCTTTCAATAAATTACATATTTATAAGAATGAACAGTTCTACGTAAAACTATTGACAGTTATCGTAAAGCTGTTTAATTGTTAGAAAAATTTTCAGTGAAGCGCTTTTAAGAAAAGTTGCAAGACATTCGAAACCTATTCACAAAATGGTGTTCATATTTGAAGAAATTATTTTCAATTAAGATGGAAGTTATGGACAGCTTTCCTAAAAAATAATCGTAAAAACTTTTGTGTGATATTAGTAGCATTATGTACTGATATTATTTAATAGAATTTATGAAATTAAATTGCTAGAATAGAGTAGAAGGAGATAGAATAAAATTAATAAAAGTATACAACACAAAGGAAATAGTATTCGTAAAATATAAATATGTAGTAATCGATAGCGAATAAATGTCTAATGAATTACTTCAAATTTATATATGGTGTATAGGAAACAGTAAATATACGAAGCAGCAAAAAAAAATTCCTCCGTTAAAAGTATATATTTTTAAACTAAATTTTATTCAAATGTTTAGTGTGTTGAAGATACAAAAAATGATTTTCATTGGAAAATTCATACTTTTCATGGAGAAAATTTAATAATGAGTTGCTGCTCCATGTTTTTTAATACAATGTGCTATCCACTCGGGTGTGGTTAAAATAAAATATTCTAAGAACTCATGAGGAAGATCATTTCTAGCAACTTTTAGGGCATCTTGTAGTTGTAAGTCCACCCGAGGTTTAGTAACCATATCAATACTTCGACCTATTATATTCCAGACATATTCCGTGGGTGGTAGGTATGGTGACCGCGTAGTCAATTGAGTGTTGATGTTGGTCTCTTGCTGGAATTCCAAAGTAACTGTCGCAACATAAGGATAAGTATTATTTCGGCGAAACGTGTTATTTTTATTATTTAGCCCTTGGGTATACGGTAAAATACATGGTTCAATAATTTCTTAAATTTACGTTCGAGTATTTAAATGATCTCATGGTGATACTAAGGAGGACTTCCTATATCAATTCAATTCCAAACTATCACTTCTCTAGTAAGTGTAATCTGGCGTTCTGTGGGAATAGTCAAAAGCTGCTTCTCTCCTCTTCGAAGTTGGACTCATACACGATCATCATGGGCCCACAGACAAAAATGACGTTGTTCCATGTTTTAATTTGCTCGTACATTATACCACTCTAATTTGAAGATACGATATCGGCTAGTGATAGGTGGCATTAGCCTTGAACAATAGGAAATCAACCCAAACGAGTAAATACGACGATATATAGACTATAATTCTCAGGCCTAGGTCTAACAAAAAGCACTTCTCGTAGATTTTAAGATACTATGCTGACTCCTGAAAACAAGCAATTTTCGTGAATTCATCTAGTAATTTCAAGAAATGGAATAACCGTCTTATGTAATCTAATGGTAGGACCCATTTCAAAATCGCTTAGCTGGAAATAATTTAGTTGTCTTCGAACTTTTGGCATTGTAATGCAAATATAGGCTGTTGAAATTGAGCAACCAAATTAACTGAACCAAAGCAAGAAAAAGAAAAACGATTTTTTTCATTAAAGGAAAGAAGAAAACAACAAAAGATTTTAGTCTTTTGTTATTTTCAAAATAGTAGGCATATGTACAAAATTTGGTTTTAAAATATATAATTTTACTGGGTGATTTTTTTTTCTCGTCACACAGCATGCATACAATCGAACAACCAAATTAAACAGATCTAGGATAAAAGAAAGAAAAAACAAATTTTCTCGCTCGTGAAACAGACACAGGGATTTATTTTTTTTCCTTGCTAGTTTTTTACTATTTATTTTTCTCAAAATAAATGATAGGAACAATTGTACAAAATTTGGTTTTAAAATTTATACTTTTAGTGAGTGATTCGGTTTTCTTTGCCACATAGTATAACACATTCTCAGCTATGTCTACTAGAAAATTAATTTAAATATTAGTAGGTGTTCTGTTTTATAGAATTCTTTTAACCATATAACACGAGAGAATAATTAGTACCAATTAATTATTGTTGCACAAAGCAATGACCACGACGTTCGTTTCGCTGAATTCCAGAACTCGTCAGAGAGTCTGGGCTTGTTGGCAGTTCCGCGCATATGGTGAATGTCACAATTGGAATTCAAATAAACATGTACAAGTTAATGATTGCTGAACAAGTGCTTTGCTTGGCAGTAATTACATTGTATCGATTACCTTTCATTAATTTGTTACTTTACCGTTTATATGGACACGTCTCTGTATGCATGTTGACAAATATTCTGTTCTTTTGAATTCAATGTAATAAAAGTGCCTTCATTGTTATTATTATTATATTGTATACAAACAGATGCAATGTATTGCTACTCTAGGCTTTATAATTTTAGCTTTCAACCACGTGATGAAGCCATTATATGGCGAAACAATTTCGTAGTTTACAAACATAAATTATAAATTTAGTTGTGTACTTATTTATGGCGCTAATAATTAAATTTCTGTCAACATTTAATAATAATACTAATAATAAAAATAGCATGTGGCAATATAGTTTAAAATAGGGTCAGGAATTGTTTGGAAAATTCAAATGGTATTCAAAAATTAAATGTGTAACAAATTTTACTAATTTGTAAAAGATTTGCTTAACGTTAACCGAAATTAGTCGAATGATTGGGTCGATTAGCACAACCCGGTTGTACTACTATAATTTGAAGATTAATATCAACGTTATTTATAATGTGTCATCAATCAAAACTTTCATGTGAAAACCGAGATTTAAGCTTCATCCGGGTTCACTGTCAGATCGCGACGCGGGAAAAGATCTCACATCTATTTCAACCCCTTGTCATATACTAGACGGTCGCTCGAACCTTTCCTGTTCCCGCACCCACCAGACACATCGCATTACCATGTATTTCTTATTTCCTTTTTACATTTTCGGTGAGGAAAATTTTCATATTGCGAGTCTATATTGTCACTTTTATTTATAGCCAACCTGTTAAAAATGATCTCTTCCTTCTCTCACTTACTAAAGTGACAATATTTGGATGAGCTACATTAATAATAGATACATAAAACACGCACCATATTGCAAAAAAGATTTGATGAATTGTTTGTATTTAAATATATAAGCGAATTTGTTCAGGCTGTATAAAGTTTCGATTAAATCAAGCCAGAATCCTGCATACAAATCTCTTAAGGTCTTCCTAAAATATCTAAACGTAGATTGGTTAATGCATAAAATACATTAATTTAATTAGTTTAGTTAGGCTGTGTAAAATACAATATGTATAATAGTTACCAATTCTAAACGAATTTGGATATTTTTCCATTTCATAGAAGACCAACGAAAATACAACGTAATAGTTAGCACAATTATTATTTCACATAACTGAAATAATAGTTGTGCGTGTTCTTAGGCTTAAAGCCTTAAAGCCATAAAGACGTATTGAATAGGAAATACTTTTATTAGACATAAGTTTGTAGTTATTGATATTACATTAGTCATCACTTAGTGCAGAATTAAAAATCGTTTAATAAACTCGTGAATATATTTATATTATATCTATCATCACTGTCTTAGAGCAAAATCAAAAAATAGTTTTAATAAACTGATAAACATAATGTTACACTTTGCATATATAATATTTTCTATCCTATTTTAAAATTATTTTATTTAATTTAAATACGATTCAATCTCAAACACAAAAGTATTATCAAAGTCAATGTTTGTGAGTTACAAATATTCTAATGAGAAATCCTTTTGTTTCTTTACGTACTATAAAGATAAAACAAACCAAAGTTCTTCTCTTCCTAGAACGAAGGTACTTGCACACCTAGGCCAATTCTTGAAATATTACCGGCAATATTCTACTTGCGTTCAATATTAATTATGTTTTGCTTAACTTCTAATTAAAATTACAAACTCAAATTTGAATCACTTTTAAAACAGAATACCCATTTATTATTCCGCCTAAATTTCCACTTACCAGGTAAATATATTTAGTATGTTGCGCCTCTTCATTAATACTAATTTTGGGGTGCCTTTCCTGCTCCCTCATTGGTTCATTTCAAATTGACTAGTGCACTTGCCCTTCGTCCCACCCCTTAACCCTGAAACACGTAGCGCATTCACACATCGAATCCTAGTGTTACAGTACATGTAGTGTTCAAAGTGCTTATATTGTGGTCGCGATGTATCACATCCTGACTAAGGATAGACACACAAATACATGCAAGTAGATCACGTATCGTTCGATACCTACTTTTCCTATTAATTCTTGCATGTTTTACGTCACGCGTTATTTCTCGATTTATTTTATTACAACATTTACAATTGCTTACTTTTTTCATACTATTTATTGCTCTCGTTTATTAATTATTTTTATTAATACATTCAAACTTTAAGAATTGCTTTTTAATTAAATAAGTATATAAACTTTTAAGAGTAACCTAGTCTTTCCACCTCCAATTCTCACCACATTTTTACACCATCAGCTCAACACGCTAACCAAGGTTAATAACAACAATCATATATTCAAATTTGGTTAGTTTCTTGTTCAGTTTCCTCCTAGTAGATAGTAGAGCAATCTATTTCGACATGTACGCAAATCTCTCGACTATATCATAGGGCAAATATTATAGATATGGTTCGAGACGATTCCTTTTTAAAATGGATATATTACCATAACTATGGAGAAATATGTTTAACATTTCGATTAGTATATTTAGAGCAGACCGAACTTGCGCTATCATAATTCTTTTCAATATACCAGATTAATAATAGACAGATAATATCCACTACTTATGGTAATATTTCTTTAATGTTAACTTGTGGAAAATCTTTTTGTGATGAGGCATTTTGAAGTACAGATTTATTAATAACGTTAAGAGTTTTACTATAAAACGTATCTACATTACTGATCGATCTATCAAAAGTAAATCGCTAAGCAATGAAACAAAATTTGCGTTACAAATATTATGACATATATTGTCGTTAGAGGAAAAACTAACAATTGTGGATGGTATATTTAAAGTTACAGAGAAGTACCATCTTCCTAGTCGAATATTCACTTTGAAAAAGGATGTCGAAATTTGTGTTGAAAAAACAATGAAAATAATAATAAAATGACGGAGAGTGTTGTACGATACATATCTTAAAGCCGTTTGCAACCAGCCTTTACCTACTTCAATGTAAAGTCATGTATATATTGGAATTTATTTGTAACAGTCTTGGCGAAATTTGCATACCCCTCGTATTATATTAATTATATTTTAATATAATACAGTTACGAGCGGAATATTTAATTCAAGTATCGAATATAGAGAAGCGAGTCTATTACAATGGTTTTGCTTCTACGCACCCTTTCATGTTATCTTCAAACGGCGTCGAAATTCCTACTTAAATACGAGATCACGTTCGGTAGAGTGACGCAAGATAATCAGACTCCTTTCACCTTCACTAATTACACTTGATCTGAAGAGTAATACAATACTTAATTCTTTGCCTTATGATCTACCATATTTAACATTATACATAGATCGAAAATTTTTTTTTAAATTTTGATAATCAAGGCCTCGAGTTATAGTTATATATAAATATATATATATATATATATATATATATATATATGTATATATATATATATATATATATATATAACATTAGTATTATTAAATCAAAATCACATTAAACTAAATTTTAGGAACCGTATGATACTGATTTTAATTGGATCAGTTGAGTTCTGTACAAAACGTATTGGGTTGGCAACTAAGTACTTTCGGTTTTTACTGATAGAGAGCGTTGCTTTATTTTGTGTATAACGTACGTTAGTGCTGTACTTTACCGTTTGTCACGTGATACTAGTCACATTGACGTAATTTCAGAAGCAAGTAGTGCGTGATTTTTATTAAAGCTATTAGTTATGGGTTAATTTTAAATGGAGTGCAGAAACGAACATTTTCGACATATTTTACTATTTTATTTCCGTAAAAGAATGAAAGCTGCTGCGGCTCACAAAAAGATATGTGAAGTTTATGGTGCTAATTGCTTAACAGAGCGCAAAATGATATAAAAAAACATTTAAAATGTCTTGGGCTAGTTAAGAAGCTTGATATTTGGGTACCTCACGAATTGAAAGAAATTCATTTAACACAAAGAATCAACTTTTGCAATATGCACCTTAGACGAAATGAAACCGACCCTTTCTTAAAAAGAATCATCACTGGTGATGAAAAATGGGTCCTGTACAGTAACATAGTTCGAAAACGATCATGGAGCAAACACGATAAACCAGCTCAAACCACATCGAAAGCTGAATTGCATCCAAAAAAGATCATGCTGTCAATTTTCGTGAGATTATAAAGGTATTGTGTTTTTTGAGTTACTTCCAAGGAACCAAACGGTCAATTCTGATGTTTACTGTCAACAATTAATAAAACTGAATGAAACAATCAAAGAAAAACGGCCAGAATTGTCAAATCGGAAAGGTGTAGTTTTCCACCAAGATAATGCAAGGCCTCAAACATCTTTGGCAACTCGTGGGAAACTATTGGAACTTCGCTGGGAAGTGATGCCACATCTTCCATACAACCCTGAGCTAGCACCATCTGATTACCATTTATTTCGAAGTTTGCAGAATTCTTCGAATGGTAAAACTTTCACAAACGACGATGACCTTCACTCGCACCTGGTTCAGTTTTTTGCTGATAGGGACCAGAAATTTCATGAAAGAAAGATGGCAAAAGGTCATTGAGCAAAATGGAAAATATATAATTGATTAAAAACTATTCTTTGTTTAAAAAAAATGTGTTTTACTTTATACTACAAAACCGTACTACAAGTACTTGGTTGCCAACCCAATATATTCATTTACGCGTATATACTATTTTAGAGGATGCAAGTATAATTTGTTCAGATCTTATATATGTATGTACTTAATATAAAGTTGTTATTCTTTACATTTAATTTACAGCTAAGATAGATTTTGTCAATCCTAATCTACATATTTGTTCCTTTTTTATCTTTGTACGTTGATTTCTATGTGTCAAAAGAACATCCAAAGTAATCAGATGATAATTGTCAATGGTATACACCAAAAGTAATCTGTATCGACGATCTTAGGTTAACGGAAATTTAAGAATTTTGCTGACGCCAGCTGTGGATTGCTCTCGTTGCTCATCCCGTATAATAGAAATAATAATATATGTACATACTAATATTTATTTGTATTCAACTGGTAGCCTTAAATATACATATATAATAAAGAGAAAATATAATGGAAATAGGTTCGTTAAATGTTGCAAATGCGGAAGTTCGTGCCTCGTGCCCTTCAGTGTAAAACATAAGATGGACGAGAGACTAGTGCGTTTGCAATCCAAGTTTATTTTTTGAGCAACCCTTCGCACGTGACGATGCAAAGTGCTTTGCGTACTCACTTTGTAATTAAGCCAAGAAGTCGGATTTTTGACCAGAAATCGATTCTTTTGTCGATAAAGTGCTGCGGGAAAATTGATATTGTACTAAAAAGATTCCTTGGACGACTCCGTACAATAATGAAACCAGAAAATATTTGGACAGTTCGACAGTAGATTTTCAGATCTTGAAACCGCTTATTCGAACCAGCACATGGAAAAAGACATTTAGAAAATATCTGGTTTTGACAAAATGACACCATAATCCACACAGTCCGAGCTTATATAGTTTTGACAGCAATTGTCCACAGGCGGCTCGATTCGATGTAATATCCGAAGGATGGCGTAGCCATCCGATCTCTCGCGCTATAACTTTTTGTATAGGAATACTTCAAATCAAAGGTTTTTAAATATCACCTATAAAGCTGGATCAGCTGAAAACTTCTACTTGGCGGAACTTCAAAATCGGTTGTGTTAGTGTAAAGAGAACAGTGGCCACCACCTTCTATATATTTTTTGCAAAAGCATAATTAACACTTTAAATTATGCTTTCATAACTAAAAAATAAATTTTGTCATTCGCAATAGTTCAAGAATTTCATCTAGTAGCAGTTAGATTACATGGAAATTTATTCAACTACGACCTTACCTTTTTAGATCTATTACAGTCTTCATATCTTCACGGACTTTCTTGGTTTCTTTACATATGCCTATTGAAACTGAACTTAATTATGAATCATTTGGCCTTCATGTAATCCTGTCCTTGTTTCACTAGTTTTTGTACTTCGACCTTCGAAATTCTCAATAACTTAGCAGCTCGAAGATATCCGTTGGATATTATATCCAATTCATCAACGATGTTGACTCAACTTTAGATGATCCCGGTTTATACTTACCTTCTTGGCTTATTTTTCCCAAAAGGGGTTCTAATTTTGCAACTCTAAAATCCCTCATATGTTTCCTATTTTTTGGTTTTCGAATTTTATTATGTCCTTTTTCCATGCTTCTTCCACGAACAAAAAGGGAAATTAGATTAGAGCGTGACTCAATTCGTCAAAATATATAATTATATCCGGTTCACATTAATTAATTACAATAATACTTAATTTAAAAGTGCTTATTCAGAAATTTAAAATCTATATAAGATTTTAATTACATTAGAGTTTTACCTTATATGATCAAGCTCGAGGTTTTTGTACCAAAAAGTGTTAATTCCAATCAGTTTCTTAGGTAGATTGCATGATCAAATCCTTCACTTACATAACCTTGCTGAGCAAAGAAGAAAACGCCAGAACAAGGGCTCTAAAATTCAATGAGAAGAAAACGTAAAAACTAGTACAACAATATATAAATATTTGCAACTCATACCTCTATTAGATATTAATTAATTTTATACCAAAATGAACGAACGAACCCACGTTTTCGTATTAATATGTTTAACTATCTCTTAATACTTTAATATATTTCTATAAGATTTAAAGTATTGATACTCATACAACTGTTGTAAGAAAATTAATTTCCTTACGATAAAATTCTAATTCATTTCATTCAAAAATAATTCAATTTTCTAGGATGTTGACATTAAGACTTCCCTAATAAGAAGAAATGTTTTAGCATCATTTTATCAACCAAATAGTAACAACTTACGGAATCATTATTAGAATACAAACTAATTATAAAATGTATCAAAATAACTGGTGACTACATATAAAACGGTTGGAAGATAGAAAATAAATTTAATACCGTAACTAACAGAAGATACAGTCTACATATCATAAAAATAATAACTAAGATGAATAATAATAATAACAAAAGGAATCTAAAAATAAATCCAAACATTCCATACTGCAATAGAGAATTAGGCAAGTATGATAGTAAAACAAAATTATTGTATTATTTAGTTATACGCAACCCTGATGTAAATGAAGTTATTATAGAATATATGATACATTACTAGCGATTATTTGATGGAGTCTTGGAAATAAACATTGGAATAAAAGAATACATTACAGTGTATCAAGAATCCAACCGAAACTACAACTTTCCATCGCTATAATCGCCTAAGTCGAAGCACAGTTGAGTATATTTTGCAAAAATTGGAAATAATATATTCACTTCATAATGTTTCTACTGCACTGAGACAAAGAAATGTAAGGATTGAAGAGAATTTTACTACAATACTTGAATATACATATGTGTCAACTCCTCATCGATCTCAGATATTGTGCACTTCCTACAAAAATTCGTGACTAATTTTTTGCAAATATCTTAGCCCACGCTTAGCCTCGCAGATTCAGTGATTGAGCTTTACAGAAACTTAAAGATGTTGCCCAATTTCATAAAAAAACATCTTCAGCGACGAATCTCGTCCCTGCTTCAATAGTTCTGTGAATAAGCAAAGCAGTCGTATCTGATCTGAGAATCAGTTACACACACTTAAGCTAACTATGTGTGTGCATTACATGCCGGAGGATTCGTTGGACGTTTTTATTCAAGGATACTGCTAATCCCATTACAGTGATTGAAAATCGCTATCATTCAATGACGATTATATTTTTTTGGCCACGATTTTATGCTTTCGAAGGGTAGTTTCAATAAGACGGTGATACTTATCACAGAGCCAACCAAACAATTCACTTACTAAAAGATAAATTTGGTGGATCGATTGTTATTATATTATATTATTATCTAGAAATGGATCAGTCAATTATCCTCTACGATGAAACGATTTAGCATTCCTTAACTTCTGTGGGGTTATGCTAAATCTTTAATTTACGTCAACAAACTAGTAACGTTACATTGTAGATTAACAGTGAACATGTCACCCCAATTTATGTATGTGAAGAAGTCATGGAAAATACGCTTCCGCGGAGGACATTTGAATGATGTTTTCCGTCAACAATAGTGTACTATATTCGGTGTACTTTACACCGAACTAAAACTAATCTCAATTTTCTCACATCTGTGGTTTATTTTACAAACAAAATAAAAATGAAAATTAATGCATATGCTTATGAAGACATACATTATTTACACTTTGATTAATTTTTTGTTGACATGTGTAAGTCGCTTGTTGAAAATAAATATTACTACCATTACTATAATTATTCACTTATATTAAATACAAACAAAATTAAGTACCCAATTACTGTAAATAGTCAGAGAAACAAAATAAGGAATTCGAAATTTTTAAACATGCCGATGTAATGGGCAAATTTCTAATTAGCATGAAAATACGGCAAGAATTGTTGCGTCATAACTAGCAGCTGAGGGTTCTTTTCGAATATTAATCACATTTTTTCTCGAGTAAGAAAACAACATAATTGAATTTTCTTACAACAATAGATATACCCCTGCGCTTTATATCTTTATGAAATCATAAAGAAGCAATAAAGGAAATATAATGCCCGATAATATAAATTGTTTCGACATCTTTTGGAACAATTTGTGTAATATTGAAGAAAGGAGATATTGATGGAGAACAATAACTTCATTACGTCACTTTTTTATATTGAAAATTTCATTCTATCTTTAAATTTTCAGTGGAGACTATCCGGCATCGTTTCCAAGTTAAGCATTTATATATAATTATAGATAATATTACTAGATAGAGAAAATAAATATAAAATTCAACAATAATTTGCTTTTCTTTCCTAATTAGCCCTCTATTTAAGCATATAGAAATACAAAATTATTCAATATTCAACATAGGAATTAAAGAATAAAATAATTGGCAAAAGAATTTTTTGCTACTTGCATATTATCGGTTCTCCAAATTGAATAAATGAACTAAGTAATTAAGTGGAATTAGTATTCGGGGAATTTCAAACAGAATGCATTAGTAAATTAATTTGTATTAGGAGCAAGTAGTATTGGGACAACATAACAAGGAACCTATCAATAAAACTTAAAGTTGCCACGATCCATCCTAGAGAATCTCAATGTTAGAGTAGAATATTCTCTAACCAGTCAATAAATTTTTTGTATCTAAAGTTTAATCCTTATCGTTTCCGATCCAGCGAAGCTCTGGTCGGGTCGACTGTTATTTACCTTGTTCATAGGAGCATTATGAAAAACGTCCAGAACAGAAACTAAAAACAAAAATGTGGAAAAAACATGTGGGGGATTCTAAAGTTGTAAAATCAATAGCCCCCATGGAAGGAATTATTATATAATTATCGATGAACCAGGACCATTTACAGATATACATTGAATTACATAAAGCTGTGAGAGTCAAAACTGTTGAGAAAATGTATGTGATGACCAATGGGGAGATACGATCGCCCGGCTATCTGAATTTTCTATAGTTATAAAAGTTAATTGAACAGAGTCAAGATTACAGAAGCGAAAAGATTCGTAATCAATAGACTTCAACGTACATATGCAATCTTGACAATTGCTCTTATAAAAGTAATCCGCGAAAATATATAATAAACTTAGTTTCATTTACTATTTATACAACAATAATTTTTAGGAGGTTGATAGAGAAAAATATTTCCAACCAACCCATGAAAAAACTAGTTAAACAATGCCAACATTAGAAAGAAGTCAAATAATCTCTAGTCAGGGCCAACTTCAATAGATGTATGTAAAGTATCCAAGAGAGTTCAGAAGCGCGTTCGATTATATAAATATCTAATATAATGTAATACATGGATTTCTTCTGGATACAAACAAATACTATTACAAGTATTTCTATTTCTATTTTACGGGCATAACGTCTATTGTTTATCTTTAACGTTACTCATCGATAGCCATTACACGATTGGTTGAAATGTTCTTTTGACACATATACACAAGGAGGGGCGCCAATGTGGAACGTTTTATTCTACTAACTGAGGACAGATCAAATGACTCATAGTATAGTAGCTACCATTTCAGGTTTTACAAAATCTTCCTTAACTGTAAATTAAAGACAACGACAATGATTTTATAAGTTCAAAAAAAACCATGTCAGAGTTGGACATGAGGTTTCTAAATAGAAGTTAATATACTTTTCTTAATTGTCAAATGTAAATGTTGTAGTGTCATCTAATAAAAACGATTATGCCAAAATGTATACATTCATGAGAATAACATAAATTTTAATTATGTTATATTTGAGTTTGATCGCGAATCCAGGTGCTACACTGTGATTAAGAATCTGCTGATGATGACCACTTCATTGTCGAAATACGTATGCAGAGTACAAACATTGCTGTGGTAATGAGTTTTATTTACCTTTCTTGTTTAGTAAAAGAACTAACAGTCTCCCAAATCAGAGCTAGCTGTGACCAGATAAAACTAAATACAAGAAGGTTACATCTGGTATTCCAAGTGAGAGTTATCTACCATACTTCCCCACGGCGTCGCTACTCTTACGTAACATTTCACCTTAGTTTTGGCTCCTCGAAAACTTTAATTCTCAAGCTGTGAACCCCTGAGAGAATTGTGAGTATACCAAGTAAAGTTTATGAGGCATCACTATTGTTAATATGTATATTACTGCATTTTTACCTTGTTTCTTGTCAAATATTTTGCCAATTCTAGTATCGCAGTTTCCACATAAATACCTAACCATTAAGTTAGAGAGCGTTTCTTTGATCAGATATCTATATGTTACCCTCCTCATCGTGGAGTTCTCAGTAGGATATCTAGCATTTTAGTATCTTTTTCATTAGCTTGTTGGTTAATATACATGGAACGTTGCTTTGTATACATTTGGATATTTTGGCTGTATTTTAACCTTAAGTGTATGGTATATATTTAATATTATACATTACATTTTCATTATTTTAACAATCATTATTATATAAAATATATAAAAATAATATTCTTTCTTCTCTATTTCAACAGTTGAAAACCAAAGTATCTAATATTATCGGCCTGCTTCTAAGAAATCACAATAGTGATATTTCTTATTAATATCTACTCGATACTCTGCTGAGAAGTTAAGCGATGTCAAACAGATATCCACTGTGTATAAGAAACCTTATATATAAGGCGTTTGTTTTACCTTATTTATTTTGACTTTTCATAAAATATAGTATTTGCTTTATAATTACATACATATCTAGAAGAATAGTTTAGCTTTATTTTTACATTTTAGATGCAATTTTTTTATTACGCCCCAATATAATGATATGCATCTAATTTAATAACTTCTAACATCTAATAACTTTACACAAATTGAAATTGAAATTTATTAAAGAACGATTTCATATTTATTAATTATAATTTATTAATTGTTTCATTATTTATTTGTTAGTTGTTTTTTAAAGTTTTTAACGTAAAGTACGTATAAATGGAAAATTTTAACATTTCCTTAAATAGGACTTTCTTTCTATTAATATTAAAGAACGATCTCTCTGATATGTATAGTTTTGAAATATACTTACCTTAAATAATTTTTCTTTTCCGTTTTAGCAATTTTAATTGTCGTTGACTGTATTTCAGCACCCATTCAGAAAGTACACAATTACTACACTCGATGAAAGCAATATCAATGGGCTCAACTTTGTCCATAGATAACTCTTAACTTTATAAAAACAAAAGTAAACATCGGACGACGTTACAGTACATTAATTTCTTTTCTAATTAATTTTCAAATAGGGCTGAGTACAGTTAATTAATTAGTAGTTTAAAGTGTATTGTTTGACTGAACAATGTCTTCGTTCTAAAGGATGTGAAGTTGTTAATGTAGTAAGTGTTTTCCTGTGGATTATCCTGTCCTAACTAGAGTTTACACGTCAACTTCCTCCAGGAACCTACGGCTTAGAGGGTTATATGCTGTAGGTGGACTTTAAATCCTACACCACTAAAATTTAATTATGGAATTTGTTAAACTTTAATGCTTTAGTTGTACTAGCGATACTACCTAATGTTCTTGGATGAAGGAAATTTCTACCGTAGTCAGAAAAAAGTTCTTAACATTATATCTTCTACCATTAGTTAAGTTCTCTAAACAGACAATATTTAATATGACTAAAATAATATATCGTCGTTAATATCATAAATAAGAAATTCTTGTACCCACTTCCCTCAATATATTTACGTTAACGTGTATCAATTGTAATTAACGTAATATGTCACTTTCAACTAATTAGCAATTTATTATTATCTACTCCCAGTCTACATTTATATACACATATTACTTTAGACATGTTAGCCCTTAATTCTAGTTTGTCTTATTAGTGCAATCGTCGAATCTTGGCTTCTTCTTACATATCATCGTTACTTTTTCTTTCTTTTACTATAAGATTCTCGGATTCTTTCTCTCCTTCTATTTTTTAATGCCCATCTTTTTCTGTTTTTACAACTCCATATTGCAAATTTCTGTAAAAGAAAACACATTAATACAAATACGTAGTAGCACTGAATGAAATCATGTCACGTATTAATCAGAATTCTGTATCTGTGGTTGAAGCAGTTACTTTGTGACAGTTAATTATGCTAATTACATACGTTATTACCCTATATTTTAGGGTCAAAAAATTAACTACCCCTAACGTTGGTGGTTGTATATATATATATATATATATATATATATATATATATATATATATTGGTTACTTAAAAATTATGAAAGAAATGATTGTGTTCGGGCCAACACTTACGTTAGACTAATAGTAAAAAGAAGAGTAAATAATTAATAATAGTTTATGATGATCATCAAAAGTCATGTTTCAGGCTGAAAGAAAGATTATCTATGGAAATGAAGCTAGGCTTTGTTCAAAATTTTATTTGATAATATAAGTAAATATTAATAAAAAAATAATTGGTAAACTGGCAAAATAGGTAAAGCAAAATATGTGTAAAATAATTATAAATTCTGTAATAAAATAATTAGACAAAAGAGTGTGGAGTTAAATATACAAGAATTAGATTAGAAGAAGGTATCGAACAATACGTGGTGTATTTGTATGTGCGCATATATCTATCCTTGGTCAAGACGTTACATACGAGGGTAGCTTGACAAGTAGTGAGAATGGAAAAGACAAACGAATTTTTTAAATACAAAATAATTTTTATTTTTCAATATATTCTCCTAAAGGAGCAATACATTTATTCCAACGGTGCTCCAATGCCCTTATGCCATCTCTAAAATGCGATTCCGGAAGGCTTGCAAATCACTCACTTACGAAGATGATAAGTTCGTCGTTAGACAAAAATTTCTTTCCACCTAGTGTCGTTTCCAATTTTGAAAAAAGGTGGAAGCCGGAAGGGGCTAGATCCGGCGAATAAGGCGCATGCGGTACTAATTGGAAATGCAACTCGTGGATTTTGGACATCGCAACTGTGCTGGTATGCGAGGGAGCGTTGTCTTGGTGAAACAGAATCTTTTTCTATGCCATTCCTGGCCGTTTAGCACGAATCTCAACATTTAATTTTTGTAGAAGTTCTGCATAATATTGTCCGTTTATTGTGGCACATTTCTGAAGATAATCAATGAACAAAATGCCATTTGAATCCCAAAAAATTGATGCCATCACCTTGTTTGCCGATAAAGTGGTTTTCGCTTTCTTTGGAGGTGGAGAACCACTTTCTAACCATTGTTTCGACTGTTGTTTCATTTCGGGTGTACTGTAGTGTATCCAAGTTTCATCGCAAGTAACAAATCGCCTACAAAAATCAACCGGATTCCGCTTATAAAGGTCCAAACACTCATTGGAAATGAGCGAACAAGTGAACTTTTGATCAGTCGTAAGCAATCGCGGCACCCATCTTGCCGAAAGCTTGGAAAGGCCCAATTCTTTCGTTAAAATGTGGTGTACGCGTTCTGTTGAAATGTTTACCATGTCTGCTATCTCTCTCACTTTGAGTCGTCGATCTTGCGTAATAATATTATGGATTTTTATAATCATTTCCTTAGAAGTCACGATTTTAGGTGCTCCAGAGCGCGCTTCATCAACACAGCTTGTTCTACCACGTTTAAATTCATTTACCCATCTACTTATTGTGGCGGATGATGGAGCAGATTCACCTAATGTTTCCCGGAACTTATCTTTTATTTCGGTAGCTTTCATACCTTTAATTACGAAGTATTTAATCACCGCACGATACGCTGCTTTTTCCCATTTTAACAAAACGACGTGTTGCTTCTTTTTCAATCAGCTGTCAAAAATAAACTAATCAACCGATTTATCTAAATATCGGAATGTAAATATACAAATAGGAAAACTAAATTACAGTGCATTTGTTTTATCAATTAGAGCGCCACCTATGTGTCATTCTCACTACTTGCCAAACTATCCTCGTACACTTAGCGATTGTGAAATATATACGTATAACACTACGTGTACGAGTTATAGTAAAACTCGCTCACGAACGTGTATGTGCTTTGTTCCTGAAAGATGTACTAGTAACGAGGGTTGCTGAAGAAGAACGTGTTCCCAAAATTCGAACCTTTTAAAAGAATCGGTAAAACGAAGAATAAGTGCGCTGGTATTTGAAATAAACTAATTAGAGAAAAGACAAATTAGAATTAATTATTAGGCGCGATATTTGGAGTATAATTACCAGGTAGGTAGACATTAGGCGGAATAACAAATCTACATTCTGCGTAAAAGATAATTAAAGTTAATTGCGAAACTCATCTAACAGTTAACTCTTTCATATTTTAGTGTAAATGCAAAATATTGTTTACCCGTTTGCTGAAGATACTAACAGGATGAGCTAACACACACAATTTTATGCCGGGGCCCTTTTCTGCAATGGTATGGAATTTATCAATAATGCCTGGGGAAGTTACTGCAAGTGAAGGCTGCAAGGTAGAGCATTTTCTGTGTTCATATCCCCAAATTTAAAAGCAGTTAATAACATACAAATCTTTCCATTTGAAGGAACATAGTAACCATAATATTTATATAATCTTTTCCAGTTTCATTAATGATTTTTCGAAGTAAAAATAATGACTAATTAACACACGAAGTTTCTTTTCCCTGATACTAACATATAAACAACAAATATTTTACTCTAAATGATAGAACTTATCTACCTTACAGATTTTGTCGGAATTTTCATAGTAGGCTTCGAAGACAGCTAATGACGGCAATGCACTCCTCATGGGGAAGTGTTGCCAACTTTTGAAGCCCTTCCCGTCAAAACACTTTCGCATATGCTAATGCTGATAAATTCCTTCATTACACTCCTTAAGTTAGTATATGCTGCATTCTAGAGACTATGGTCATCACTGTTCAAATTTTTTTTGACCAAATAACTTTACAATTTTCAAATTTTTTCGTATTGCTTTCATTTCCATCCAGGATAGAAACCTCTTAAAGTTGTTACACAAATAAATTTATCTAAATTGATAATAATCTACTTCATATGGATATTTAGTATATTGATTCAACGCAAATCATTCTATATTACGACACAAAATTGAAAGATATGACATATTAAGATTACACTGAATTCTCCATGACTCCATTTTGGATATGATATTATTGTTTTCATTAATAACTACCCAGATACGTGAATAACCATAACTATCTATCGGTTTATACTGATCGACAACTGTTTTGTGAATTTTCAATAATCAATAGGAGAGTGTTCAATTTAATCCAATAATATGAAGCTAAAGGGCTTATTATGAATATCGATCAAATATAATGTTTAGTTTTTCCCTAAAGTTGCGTAAGCCCCGAAGCGTCACTATTGATGAAAAGCTAAAATGGTTTCAGCTTAAATTATTTTATTGTAATAACTTTCATCCAGAGTCGGTTCAATACTAATCGTGATCTAATTTTGCAAAAAATCAATTAAAACAATATTAGAATCATATTCGAATGAATCATGTAAAACTCCTTGAAAACGAGTTTTTTTATATTTACGGTACATCTACAGGGTCATTCTTGTAACTAACAACCAATATTTCTGTAACATTATTAATGAGAAAGTACTACCAATAAAACGATAACTACGACAACCATTTCGCTCAATACTAGTACTCGTCAGATAAAATTCTGCTACTACATATAAATCAAAATTATGATATAATGTGTATTTAGTTTACTGCTCCCATGAATTTTTCTCTGCTTCATTTTCTAGAAATAAACGATATTTGTGAGAATTTCCATTAAAGGAAAATTTTTATTATAAGTATTTGTTTGCTACAACACATTGTAAAAAAAGAATGTTTTACTTATTATTAGTTCCATTTATATTTTTAGTAGGTACATATTAACTTAAAACACAATTCTTAATTCAAAAATACGTCAAAATCTGTTTAAGAGTGAAATCACTCGTATAGTAAAGGGTGTAAATGAGAATTATATGGTACTTTTGTCCATTAAAAGTCACAGATAAAATAAAACTTTATTTTGTATGATTAGGACTAATTCCATATAACAATATTTTATAAAATCAATACTCCATTCGCTAAAACTCAGAATGTTATTCGACGTTTGTTTTTCTTTCTTCAGCAAATCTTTTGTGACTGCTTAGAGACCTCTATTCTTCTTCCTCCTTTCCACTACATTAAACTCAATCTGTTTTAGGTTATGATTCCGTTTTCTGTCGTCTGTGGTCGCGCCCATAATTTTCCGCATTACACAAAAGGAGCAAGTCCATGTACTCTGCTCCTCTCTTGATGAAAACTTGTTGAATACTGTCAGTAATATAAACTCTTTCCCTTTCAGTTGTGTCGGCCTCTCTAACGATGCTATCCATTATTAATCGCTTTTATATGCAAGCTGGATTTTAATTAAATCTTCTATTGTATTTTTGGCTGATTCATGTTGGCATTTTTTAATTTGTCGGAAATCCAACACTAGTCAGAAAGATTAAATTTAATTAAAATTTAAGTATGGAGTCATTTGATATAACGCCTTCCCTTCAAACTAATAGTGAGATTTTATACATATCGACGACATTTTTATATACATACTCAGAAATTGAAAGGGAACAGGTACTCCTTCAATAAAAAAAGTCTATTACCTCGTCTAAATACTCATTAATAGCAATTTTCAAGTCATCAGAAGAAAAGGTTTGCTTTTGTAGTAATATTTATTTTTAACTTAGGAAAACGATAGAAATCGCAGAGTAACTGGTTGAATTTTTGTACCCTGAAAATATTTTGAAGCCTTTGCCAATTATTGCCTTAAGATTAATGGCCTCTTTATATACATTACAGGTAGTAGTTAATATTCCTCCACTGAAAATTGATAACAACATCTTTTTACTAGAGTTTCTATAGGAGCTTATTGATATATACAAGTCTCGTTGCCAGTAATAATTTCCAAAGAAAGTCGTATGTTTTGTATTAAGGCGTCCAAATCTTGTCTGGCAAACATTCTACTGGACAAGTTTCTGTCCTAGTGTGATAATTTTGGGAATCCATTTCTCATGTAAATTTTTCAAAACTGTAATTTTTCAGATCTGAATTTCGCTTGTAGTAACCGAAGCTTACATTCTACGATCTGTCAACACTAAACCATTAATTTTATTATTGTTTACTGTTATTTCGAGAGGCAAGATTTTTGAGTTATTTCCAATGATATTTAACGACAACGAAATTGCTTCGGCCAGAACGATAGTGTAATAGAATATCTTCGCTATCTACCTTTGCTTATTGACAAATTTTGGACAATTTCTCTGTTTAATCAAAAGTTTTGTCATGCTGCTCTGTTCAAACTTTAAATGACTTATTTTTCACAGTTAAAATTTCTACCAAAACTACATAAATCATTAAATTAAAACACCTAGTAAGAATAAAATAGTATATATATACAATATATATATATATAGAAGAAATATAAAAATTATGATAAATTAAAACAAAAGTGATTTACGAATAAGTATCTGAACATTATATTTTGACTTGTTTTAACAAATTTAAATGGGAGAGCAAAAAGTGCTGCCTTTTTATGCAGGACTAATACAAAATTAATCAATTTTACAGAAATTTTATTGCATCGATTATTATAAAAAGTGGAGATTAATTATATACATGATCTCCACGAATATTTGACATTTGACATCTTAATGAAATGAGGCCGATTAGTATGTCGAATAGTTCTTTGAAGAATCATATCTTATTCCCCGCTAACAGCTATTCGTAAAGCTTGAAATATTCTTGGTGGCATATTTTGTGCAGCAACACATCTACTGACAACATCTCAAAGCTGCTCAATTGGATTATCATCTCCAGAATTGTCTGGCTACTCATCTAGTTTTTCACGAAGCTTACTCGATGGAAACGAACATTTGACTCGCCCTCTTTCATAATGCCCCAAACTGATACGCTCCTTAGCCTACAGCTGAAAGGGTGGCAATTTCAATTTAATTTTTCTTTCTTAAAATATTGACATGTTATTTAGTTTCCGTAACTTATCATGAGTCTTTTAAAAAAATTTTAATTCATGTAAAGCGTCATCATTTCGTTTTAAGTATCTCTATTGCAATGCATTTCGTTCAAGTTTGTCGCCATAGACTTGTTAAATTTCTTATGAGTACATCTACATTCATATATGCAATATCTCTAGATGCCTTACTAACCTAAAGCCTCATTTGTTATTCTTGAATCTTCTCTCCGAATTTCTCATGTCCAGTCTCTCGCTCCATTGCTTTCATTAATGTATTTTTCCGTCGCCGCTTTACTTCTTTTCATTGACTCAATCTATGTAAACATGATATGGGATGGTAGGTCCCGGCTAGTTCTTACGTATCATTGAGCTTGAACTTTTTGCAGCTGCAAGTGCATATTAAAGTTATTCTTTTCTAAATTTATAGTTTACTTTCTTCTTTCAGTTCCGTAACTCTGATTTTGACAATCTGTTAAATCATCTTTTGTCTTTTTCTTACGGCTAGTTTCCATTTTAACTAAAAAAACTTTATTTTACCAAATTGAAATTTTTGGCGATAATAGATCTATAAATCTGTTAAGTATTAATAGAAAATATTTTAGTTCTACGAATATTTCATTATTAGGTGTCAAACGGTCGTTCTCTGTATATAAAGACATTTATTTCTCACGGCGGACACAGTTACATAAAGAAACTCTTGAAACATATCGGATACTTCAAATATGTAACTGATCTTATGTATTTCGAGCATTTTAATACTGAAAACACTGCTTAAAAAGGTAAGTAATTATTTACATTTATTACATGTTAAACACCTTGCGCTTCTACGAAGCACGCTGCCCTGGACGAACGCTCACAGTGCCAACTCTAGTTATACTTGTCCATCTTTTAATTACATCTTTTGTGCATTACCTTATATATTTGTATTTGTATATACTTGTTTGAAGAATACAGCGCTGTTCATGATTATTCCACAAGGCATAAAACTAATTACTATTATCCCAAACACCGCCTGACACTTATAGAGAGTGGACTTCGCTACTCTTCCATTAAATTTTTTAATAGTTTACCGGAATCATTAAAAGAAATTAAGATATTCTTAATATTTAAAAAAAGAGTTCGTGATTTCTTAATTGATTTAGAACCATACAGTGTATTTGAATACACAAATCGTGGTTCTCTACAGCAAGAATGTGATGTATAAGAATATGTTCTAACACATGTAATATTTTGTATTTTGTCATGCCGTTTGCAATTTCTTTTTCTCTTTGTATAATTAATTGCAATAAAGTTATTATTATTATTATTTTTTAATCTCCTCATTTATTAACTTAGACATTCCATTTTATTGGTTTCAGGAATATATTTTAATTCGTCCTTTACTTTGATATCCGTAAATCTCTTTAAATTATTTTTTTTCATGTTTAATTATCCTAATATTCCTATTTTTCAATATAATAATAAATTGAATAGTATTTGAAGACGATTATTACATTGTAAACATTAGTTGCCTCAGTAGAAAGGGCATATTGTTTAGATAACTTTTTATGAAAGGAAAGTTCGAGAACGCGAGTTTCGTACTACTTAGATACAATTATTCCAACGAACACATGAAATTATTACTATTTTATTATATATCGTAAGCAAATCTCAAACAATTTTTGGTTTTATGTGTTATAAATGTATTCTATGAAACCTTATTTTCTTCGGTTCTGTCATATGATATATTGTACAGTCGAAAGTTTACGTTTGCAGTATATTTTTGAGAGACCCGAACTTCTTTCACATGTAAATATTTGCAAGTGGAGCTACATATCACCTGATTTTCCGACGAAACAAGAAACGCAGGCTCATAATAAATACGAAACAAAATTTTGATTTATGATAAACGAAATGTTATACTGCGAGTGACAAAGGCACGAATCTCGGCTGTTAAAAATGACTACCGTTCGCCCTAAAGTCAACGCTGAATTTCAAAGAAGGAATATATGTCTATGTGAAAGATATAACGTATATAAACCACCGTAAAACTGGAAATATAAACTCAATAAAAAGCCTGGAACGCAAGGGAACAAACTATTAATATTTATGTTTGGAAAGAAATCACTTGTGCCTTCGAAAAGATGGAATACAAATTGAAGTAGCAATCCTTACTCTAGGTATTTTTATACGGACACATTATCATAATAATATCCTATCTCTTTATACTGTTTATATTACTAAAAGATAAATTATAGAAAATGCTATAAATAATTTCTTTCTACTCTATGAGTACTGCTCGCAAAAATTTAAATAATTGCTAGATAACGAAAACTTTTACTTTTTGAATAGAACCATTGCAATAATACTAATCTATATTATCGACAACTTATAACGAATATCGACATTGTAAAAATTACAAAATAGAAACAATAACATCATCATCAATCCTGCTATAGTTTTAACTGGATACTTCATTATTAGGGAGATCCTTTGTATATATTGATAATTACTCCAACTCATAATTTCATATTTCATAAGTTTCGATTGTAGAATGTTACAAACTGAGTGACTTTTATAAAATTCTATGCGTAACAATTTCTACACAATATGTCCTATTTCATGAAGCTATCAAAAGCAAGTCATAGAATTTTCAAAAATTGACAAACGCTATCTTATTTACATATTAACGTCAAACGTTGTAGTTCTTGTGAAAAGAAAATGACGAATATCTTTCTTCTATCCAGTACTAAGTTATTAATTTCTATCTAGTACTCAATTTCTAGATATATGGCGATGATTGTGTCATTTAAGCGCTACATGTCATTGCCATAAATCTATATATTCGTATCATTCAGAAAACAGGACTGCAAATAATAATAGTCATTTGTAAAGATGATTTATAGTAGCAGTTACAACATCAATCTTTGAGGAATTCCCCTCTACAGAATGCGTATATCACTATAACTACAGTTAATTTTCACATATTAGTAATAGTAATAATGAAAAGTGGTAGTAATTAAACCTTCCCGGACAGTAGGCTTGAATAGTAAACGCTTGTGAGTAGTATAGCTAAGGGAATTCTCGACCGAAAACCCTTAGGAAATAACTTAGGATTTTGCTATGAAATTTGATCTCTTCTACTACCTCCCTCACGTTACAATGCCAAAAGAGGAACGAAATTCAAACGCTCAGGTAACTAACAGTTCTGTGCATATAAAGAACAGCTTCTAACAGATAAAGAATAGCACTGAACAATTATGACGTTATTACGTGAAAGTAGTGTAGGGATTATAAACATACAACGGGGCCCTGTTATTTCTAACGTGTTCTTTGTCTCGTACTCGCTTGTTATATTACTCCTGTAGTTCACCAAATCAAGTGCGCAAGTTAAATCTACATTTAATCCAACAACAAATCTGCCAATACACAACGAATTAGCCATTTTATTATGAATTCACATTTGCAAATGCTTATAATTTTACTGTAGAGTATTTCACATGTAAGAAATAAATAAAGAACAGATACCAAAACACTATCATGAGATACATTTGATCCAATTTCTTAAATCTTTACAATCTTCTAGTTACATAACATAAGATTGTCGAATTTGTACAAACTGAAAAAAACTTTTTTAATTTTGAAGATGAATTCCCATTGAATTTCCATTATCATACTTTATCGAAAACTTTAACGACATCAAAACATATTTGGTCTTCATGCACGTTTTCATTTACAAATGCGGGTCCTCGAATCAAAATTGATAATTCGCATTACATTTTCTGTTTTCCGTAGAATTTTTGTATGGTACTGGCAATACTAGTACTGAGTGAAAACAAGTATGATCATGCTCTGATTTCCCTGCCATTTGTTGAGAATCCAATACAGGGATACTGCAAAAGTTTACTATAGAAATTTAATTTTGGTAATTTTTCAAAGTAACTTTGACCACATTTTATACACGACATTATATGAAATCAGTTATCAAGTTAACTCTTCCATATTGCTTCTTTCTTCTTCGCATGAAAAAACGTAAAGTGTGAGCTGATATTTCAGCATCCCTAGCCCGATTCTTGCTAAATACTTGACACAGACGTTGGAAAGATGATGGAAAGACAAGGTGTCCGGCTTCGAATAAGAACGAAGTTTTGAGTGCGTTTAATAATTCTGGGGAGACATTCTTCGATCTGTCAATTTACGGTAACTCTTTTTTATATTTCCAGAATTATGCACCCCACAACTCCTCTCATAATGAAAAAACGGCCAATATTTTCTTCTTAAGGAAGCGAGACAGGCATGGGCTTATCTTCGTTTTCTAAGAGCTAGGCGTTGTTCTGTGCTTTAGCAGGCACGTTATAGTAGTATAATTAGATTACGTCACCTACCTATATGCTGATAATATGGTGATATATTATTTTCAAACCATCCGAGCATCTCAACCTTCAATTAAATACTTCGTATCAATTGCTCGTCTATAAAGTCTGGAGCTACCAAAAGACAACAAACCGTTAACACTTGAAGATGTTTTCACCAAATTTCAGGAGTTCCTCGTGCATGAATTCACAGTCTTCTATATCACGTTGACTTGCATGCCCGTCTTTGCCTAGCAGCACCGATGTTCTCCTCTGTAATGGATGACGCAGAATGTCCTTACATCTTTTCCAAGCCGAAATTCACTCGCCGGAACTTTTGATACTATCTGAATAAGGGCATACAATGAGGACAGTCATTTTCTAGTACATGAGACATTTTTTGTAAACGCTGATTGATAGACAATCCACAGACAAAGTTGTAGCGTAAAATTGACCGATGTTTCGCTTTTGACCAAGATACTTAGGGAGCTGTTTACACTGTCACAGTTTGAAAGCAATTAGCACATAGACACCCAATCACAAAGTACGGTATAGATTTCAATAGATTTTAATTTACGTTGAAATTGTCGGGCAGCATGCAACAGTAGTGTATACCATAGTAAAGAAGTTGTATAGCACCATTTACACACCGACTGTCATATATTCAGTGATGGGAAACTTATTTAAATTAACTACCTTTACCAAATATTAAGTCTTCTCTCTGTTAATTATTATTATGAAATCGCCAGGCATTATCCAAATTGGCAAGATTAAGTGAATTATAATATTACAGACCAAAATTTATAAGATAGTCCATGAGCATGCACAGCTTTTTGAGAATACTCTCAAACTCTATTTCAGAAAAATATAATAAAAAGCCTCTAATTTTAATATACCAATGAAAAGCATTCCCCTTATGTACAAAAATTGATTTAGCAATTGATAATAAGGTTTTCAATTGGAGGAATATTTTATAAAAGCGAAACTAATTGAATAAATAAGTATATATCTATATTTTCTGAAAAATATACTATGTTTCTAAAACACTTTATTTTTTTGCTCGCTACTTTATTCACAACGTATTTTATGAACAGTTCATTTACTGTATTAAATTTTCGTTATTTGATTAAGAGCGAAATCCAAAGACTTTATCTTTAATTCCACAGAATTGATCTTCGCATGCGAAGAATTCAAGTGAATTAAGAGACGAATCCCGTTGTGGATGTTTAGTCTTATTCAATTTACTACACTGGATTGCTAGACATTTCGAGGAACTTTTCACTGAACTCGTCGTGTTTATTTTTCTAGAAAAAAAAACACTTAAGTGTACTACGGGTAAGTTTTATACCTCGATATTTCTTAATAAAAAGCTTTTGAGCGATGGGTGGTTATTTAAAATGTGTCAGTATTTTCCAGAAGAAAAGAATAAAGAAGTAAAAATACTCTGGCAACTAAATGAATGACCGTCGACAGTATAAACTAACCATAAGATTTTTGAAGAGCAGACTTCGTCGACAGGATGTTAGTTCCAGCATTAATTAAATTTTCACATTATAATTTTGAGTCATTTATTTTTGTTTACTGAATTTTAGAGTTAAGAAGTAAAAATAGGTTCTTTGTTTCTTACGAAAAAGAAAAACGATAAAAAATATTTCTATGTAGTATTTGCAGCATAGTTAATACAATTTTCTTTTAATTGATTTTAAGCACATAATGTGTTATTTGCAGAGTCATGCATTGCAATATCTTAACAAAGTAGAAAACTGTAAAATATATGTATATCAGGCGTAAGAAGAGTACATCGGCGTATCGCAATGGATTACGAAAGTCAATAAATCGTATATTTTGTTGATAATTGTGTTTAGTCACGTAGAATTAGTAGTCATTTTTATTTGTACGGCACAAACTATCAAAATTACAAGTATAGTTTTATCTTTGCGAATTGATTAGAAGCTTAATAATAAATAATTGTATTTTTCAACAGGCCAGAATTTTATATATGTTAAAGAATATATCAAGCAATGTAATACATATTTCTAAAAACGTACCTGTAAGATTTTGTGTACATGTATATGTGTTATGTATATACATGTATACATATATATATATATATATATATATATATATATATATTACTGTGGGCAAAAAATAGTAAGACTTTTTAATTTAAATTTCGCGCGAAAACCCATTTGTCGAAACATTTTTTTTCTAGGTTGGTACGACTGTCAGTGACATCTGTGCCAAATGTCACATCAAAATAATCATTAGTGTTTAGTATACGCTTCTCTTTCTGAAGTACAAAAAGTACTTTCGGCGATTTTTGCAATGAGTGAAATTATTCAACAAAGAAGTTCCATTAAATTTTGTGTACGGAATCAAATTTCTGGTGCCGAAACGTTCAGAATGTTGCAAAAGACCTTCGGTGATAATTGTTTGGCGCGAGCAAGTGTTTTTGATTGGTACAAATTATTCAAAGAGGGTCGAGAACGCGTTGATGACGAACCACGTCCAGGACGGCCATCAACATCAACTGATGATCAACACGTCAATAGAATCAAGGAATTGGTGGAATATCGGAAGGATCAGCGGAAACCATTTTGAAAGATCATTTGGGCCTAAGAAAAGTGAAAGCACGATTTGTTCCAAAATCACGCAATTTTTTCGAAAAACAGCGTCGCGTTGACGTCTGTGAAACAATGCTTTCCGACTATCAAGATAAAATGAAAGGCATCATAACTGGAGATGAGACTTGGATCTACGCTTATGACCCGGAAACAGACGATCAATCGGCCGAATATCGCATCAAAGGTGAGCCGAAGCCCAAAAAACCACGTCAAAGCAAGTCAAAAATCAAGGTTATGTTGACAGTTTTCTTAGATTATCGAGGTGTGGTGCACTTCGAATTCTTTAAGACCGGAAAAACTGTCAACAAAGAATACTATTTGAGTGTTATGCGTCGTTTGCGCAATGCTATTCGTAAAAACAGGCCAGAATTATGGGCCGACAACTCTGCATTAATTCTTCGTGAGTTTTTCACCAAATTTTCAACCAATATCGTGTCGCAACCACCGTATTCGCCTTATTTAGCTCGGTGTGACTTCTGGCTATTCAGCAAACTCAAACGACCGCTCCGGGGTAACCGTTTTGAGTCAATTGAAGACATTAAACGTGAATCGCTACGTGCATTGAAGGCTATTCTTGAAATTGACTTTAGCAACTGTTTCGAGAATTGGAAGAAAGGTTTGGCCCAAGTGTATTGGAGCCAGGGGGGGTTACTTTGAGGGGGACGAAATGGATTTGGAAGAATAAATTAAGAATTTAAAAATTATGAACAAAGTCTTACTATTTTACGCCCACAGTAGTATGTGTCTCTCTGTATGTGTGTATTTTTTAAAACTTTGTAAATAAATAATTTTAAATCATAATTAAATTGTGTATTATAATATCAGTAAACAAAAGATTACAAGATTGAACAATGTAATTTAAATTTTATTATAAGTTTTAACTCACACTCGAAACTCCGACCTGTTATTTTCCCAAGAAAATAAAAAATAAATATTAACACTATAAATATTTTTAATAATTTCGTTTCTTTTCTATAACTTCGGCCACTATATATGTATATATATACATATATATATATATATATATATATATATATTGTTTGAATTGATCGTTTTCTTTGCTCATACACAAACAAAAAGTTTGCCCTCAGCTAACTATTATATGTTTATTTTATTCACTTCACGAGTGCTTAGTAGATAGTTTAAATTGATAATTTTCTTCATTCCTTAACCAGTAAATGGTTTGCCCTTAGCCAGCTATTGCACCTTTCTTTTATTCACTTCACGAGTGCTTAATAGTTAGTTTTAATTGATCATTTTCTTTATTCATTAATCAGTAAATAGTTTGCTCTTAGCCAACTATTATACTTTCCTTTCATTCACTTCACGAGTGCTTAATAGTTAGTTTTAATTGATCATTTTCTTTGCTCATTAACCAGTAAATAGTTAGCCCTCAGGCAACTATTATAATCCCCTGTAGTTCATTCACCGATTTCTTTGAAAATCAATGTAAAATTTTAGTTTGTCATTTCTTTAAATAGGTAAGTAACAATTAATTCAGTGGAAAGCTGAACTTTATTAACTTGCATACTTCATTTTTTGTCAATATTTTGTGATTGTGCTTCAGTGGTGTACTTGGGAAGTGTCCAATTAGGGGCACATGTATTGTATTATTGTAAAATTTTATATGGTTCACAATAAAATTTTACAACTGTACGTGTAGGAGGCGAAAAAGATCTTTTGACTTATAATAATCTCAATTCTAAATAATTATTTCAGATACCATCGTTAATTAATTTATTATTCTATACATTGTTCATCTAATTATCGAACATAAAATAAAACTGTACAGCGCTTATTAGTTGTTTTCGTCTCTTTTTTTATGGAAGGTACCCTTGTCATTAGGGATAGTATTTAAACGAACGTATTTTGTGGATTATCTGTTTCAATATTGACAGTAGGGCTCTTAGAGTTACAATATTGTGGAGTCCCAGAATATCATATTACCAGGGAACACCTCCCACTCATCGCAGTTTTTCGAGCTGGTAAGCACCCTGAGAGCAAGCAAGAGAATCGTTAATTTGCAAAATAGTGCGGGCGTTGATTCTAAGTCCTAATAAGAATAGTTGTAATACTTTATTCATTTTGCTTTGTTTATTTTTTTAAATTTTTACTCTATCTGAAAGTTACTGGATTATGCACGGCATTGATGGAGTGGGGTCGAGATAAACATATAAAACTGGAAGTATGTATGGAATACAGTATTTAATAAAAATTTTTTAATTCATAGCCAAAATATGTCTTACTTGACATGCGTCAAAATAACTATTTTGTTGAATTACTTAAATATATAAATAAGACGTCATTTAAATTTCTTCTTATGTTCACTAATATTATAATGTTTATATTCCACAACAATGATAAAGCTGCTGTGGATGCTTATTTTAGCGAGCTTGAGAATTTTGAATCTGCTAAAGTCATAGATCATCGTATCATCGCTGGTCTAAATGTACCAGTAGTAAAAATACCATACCTAAAATAACTTCAAACCGTAGAGTTGTTCTTTCACTCCACGAACATTCCAAACCATCCTCGCAATTCAATTTTGTTTTAAATTTATTTCAATACAGCTTTGTCGCTTATGAGATATTATGTTTTTGAATTTTAAAATGAATTTTGAAAAACCTAGCTAGTTAAGTATGATACCAGACGATTGTATTTGAAACATGTATTTAGTGTATTATGAGAAAGCCTCATTATCAGTATACTTTAAAGAGTTTGAAAATCCTGCATGAGTAAAATTAATAGATATCAATTTTACTATTTTGCAGGATAATGATTCAAGACGCGGGATAAGATTATGCATATATTATATAGAAAACGTACAACGTAATCATGTTGACAATAGTACTGTGACTTCCATAAAGCCTGAGTATAAATTCAATAGATCTTCTATTATAAGAGCTTGACAGATGAGTAAGAAGAAAAGCCGCTATCTTCAAACAACAGTTCCATGACATCTTATAGGTAGCAATAAATAAACATTAAGGAGGAAACCATATCATAATTAATTCAAAGGATACTAAGGACTGTACGCTAAATATTAGCTTCAAAGGGCAATTATTTCTACGAAAACACGATTTAATACCTATTTTATTTTGATATGATATTTCTAACAATAAGTTACTTTTCTACGTTGATGATTTGATACAGAGGGTAATCAAATCCATTAACGACAACAGTATTAGCATCACAAGTCTTTTTGACTTGCAACTTTTGCAATTTTCAAGTAAATACTATTGCTAAAAATATTCTGGAATTGATGAAGCATGCTTTAATTAAAAAATTATTAAATATGACTATTACTACTAGCAATTTATGTTAAAACTAGAGCATATGGTATATTAAAGAAAATGTCAGAAATAAAATAAAGAGAAAACGAAATTGTCGAAGTGCAGACTAGCATAACGCTTAAGTACACTTATGCCGTTGTCTGCTTTCCAGTTATAAACATAATCGTTCTCTTGGGCTAGAAAGCTGCTAAGATTCATTGGATCCTAGCTTCGAGCTACCAGCGTCTTGCGACGATAGAGAAGAACAGATAAAAAAGTTAAATAACATGTATTATACGGAACTTATCTACGCTATTTTCTAAAATGATGGGCATATTTTACCGTGTCTAAAATGATGTGGGCCGTGTTGCAAATTATATTTTATTTTGTCGTGGAGTTTGTTTGCGTAAGAACATTTAGGTTATGCGTTCATAATTGCTAGCTTGATATTTGTTTTCGGAGAAAACATTACAACATTTGAAACATTGAAAATATTATAAAACTTGAACATAAATGAAAAGTGTATAATTATTATTATTAGTCGTACCTACTAAATACTTATAATATATATTAAATCAATATGAAAATAAAAGTAAACAAAAATACACTAACATTTAAAAGTAAAGTCGAATTGAATATTAAAATAAAAATTTAATGATTTCATTCTTTACACAGAAATTTAGAATTTATTTTATATACCTCTGAAACACAACTTAGGTTATCTCTAATTGTATTTTTATGATAGTTATACTATCGTAAGAAATAAAGGCACTGTAAGAATAATCACAGATTACTCTTCCAAATCAATAATTGACAAGCAAAAGAGCAAAGACACGATCCTAGAATGAATAAGTCTACAAATGCCCTACAAAACTAAGTTATCAAAAAATTAACAAATAAAACTAAAATAAAATCGGCAAAAGTTAGCCTCATGTTTTTATTAGAATTCAGTGCACTACAATATTTTAACGTTATCTTGTACCAGTCTCATTTTCGTTGTTTAACATCATGTCTTGAACATCGCCGTATTCCTTCAACAGGATTATTTAAATTTCGCTCATATCCTAAGGATTATCCAGATGATTTTTTGCACATGGTCAATATCCTTTATACGATGTAATCTAAAATATGTGAAGCATTATTAGATACTGATCAACAATATACAAGCTTTGATCAAGTGTACATATCTAAAAAAAAATTTGTAATTGAATGTTCACAATAGTTTAGTGTGCTACAAAAATCCAAATGATTTTAATGGTGAATTTAGCCCCACACATCATCTAAAAAATATAAATTTGATGATGTGTGAATATCAATTTACTATCAAATGTGACACCTAGATCTTCAATAATGTCGCAACGATATGAGTCTATGTTGTTAATATTACAATAATATTAAATAATACTTACGAATATTTGGAAATAAATTAAGGCAATTTTCGATGCACCAAAACTGCAACATCAGAATCTGGCATTAGACATGGACGCCAATAGGAATGTTGCTAATTTTTAAATATAATTTTAGATCGTTAGCAAACAATAGTCTTTCACAAACTAGTTGCAAACGTAAGTCGTTAATAAAAAACAAACGAGGTGTACCTAAATTGCTTACCTGCGTGACGCTAGATGCAGGAGTAAAATTATTAGATATGCTTGTAAGAATTGTAATAAACTCTAATGTATAAGTATGGTTGCATAAATGCTTTGAGTCTATTGTGCATCATTTCTTGACTTATGGAATCAAATGTTTTGGTGAAATCTGTATAAACAACATCAATTTGTACGCATGCAGCCAAGCGTTCAGAAACAAATTGGGTAACGATAGTAAAATTTGTTACTGTAGAACGTCTATCAAGGAAACCATGCTGATGACGGTTTAATGGAAAAAACAGGGAAACTGAGAACTTTGTGTCATCCATATGAATTTTTAAATTTACCAATCTTGATAGGATTCATAAATTTGTTTTTCGTTTAATAAAGGAGAATTTACAATTGATTACTAAAATCTTGCAATGGAGTAGCCTAGTTGGTGGTATAGCTAAAGTATAGTCCACCGTATTTTGTATTGAATTAGTCACATTCTTTGATTTCCTTTTGGATTATAAAAGTCCAAAGTATCTTGTGATTATGTTTAATGTACGTTCTATACACATAGTTCCTATAGAAAGATCTAGCGTCAATTTTAACAGTCCTGCAGTAAGGACGGTATCTTTAAGTTATTTAAACTTTTGTATATTCTGAGGAATTTACTCTTAAGTTTGATGTTAGTTGTATGATCAGAAGTAAACCAAATTGAGTAAGTTTTGTCTAAATGAATTTTTAACGGATAAGTATGTCAAGAATTTATAGATTTTCTTAGAAAATGTAGTACATGCCAAGTTGAGCGCAGAGCAATTAATATAAACGATTTTTCTAAAATACTGATTATAAATAAATCAATTTTATAATAACTAAGATTTGAATAATAAAAGAAATTATTAAAATGTAAAAACTCTATTTAATGATCTACTTGTATACAACACCTTACAACAAATAAAAGAATTTATAATTTAGCAAATGCCTTACAAATTTCACTTAATTAAACAAATTAATAATTAATTTTTCAAAATAACAAATTTAAATATGAAGTAATCTAATTAATTAACATAATGAATAAATAGAGTTGAATAAAGTCTTTTTGTATGTAATCTGCATTCTTTATCTCTTTTTATTAATACATTTTCCTCGTAAACGTGAACATTATGTGATTTAACTATTTAATAATAACAATAATGATGCAAATTTTGTGAGCTAATAGTGACATAATTGTGAATAATGGTAAGTTAAAATTATTTTATATTTATACGTACTTATTCCCATAAATGAAAAGTAATTAATTGTATTTTCCCAGTATCTTTAAAAATAGAGTTATGTATTTCTAAAGTTCTTTTGAATTAATTTTCCTTTTATATATATATTTATCTAATTATATATTAAGTTAAATTGATTCAGCCCTTTCTTTTTATATCAGATAATTTTAATAAAATTGTGTTCGATGATTTTTATATATTTATATATCGACCTTTTATAGATTTGTATTTCTACGAATCTCTAATCAGTTATCTGTTTTTATGGTTTATTCCTTCTTATTCGCTGCATATTTTCTTGGACCGAAGGCTACAAATACAGGATCGGCGATTTCTTAGAATGGGTCTAACAAAATTCAGGATATGGATAATTTCAGAACCACAGCTTGCAATAAATCGTTTTTCTATTATAGATCAAATTATGTTAAATGCCAATGTTATTAATTTTAGGCGTAACAGGTATGCTAACAACAGTTCTAAATATTTTTATAGTTCTATTAAATGTGTTTACTACCTATTTCTCAACATTTTTAGAGTCATAATTATGTCAACTTTCGTTAAAAATATCCACTTTCTTTCCTTACTTCTATTATTATTGTTTTTGTATTCTCGTTTCCCTTAATTTAGTTTAAAAATGTTACTATCTTTTCATGAATACTTTAGATGATGGAATGATTTTTATTATTAGAATTTATAATTTACAATAACATCAAAATATCATACAATTTTAAATGTGTGTTATAAATTCGTTATAATCTCGTTACAATATGAAATAATGGCATTTACTAAATGTCTGACATATAGCTGTTTGAATCGACAGAATAATAAATCTGAATAATTACTAAAGTTCAAACAATTTAATTATATGTATATCAGCATTTAAACTTTATAACTCATAATGCTAGCATTGATACATTATTATTACTATTGAATGTTATTACCGTATTAATATAAATTAATAGAAGTGCTATTAAATAAAAAATCTTGTAAAATAAATTCATTTTGAGGAAAAATGAATCAAGTATTTTTATTTTTAATGAAATATATGACTAATACAATATATATATATATATATATATATATATATATATGTACATATACATAATGTATTAGATAGATTGGGCGACAATCGTGAAACAAGAATGTAACCGCAACTATATAATGTTCGGAGAGTAGGATTATAGCGGTCCTGGGATAAAACCGGATATTCTTCACGAGATGTACTGAAATTATTTAAATGAACACCAAATCAAGCAAACGCCCATTTGCATTGTATATTGTACTAATCTGCTTAATATTAAGAGACAACATACATTTAATAATGACATTTGCTTTGCTATGGTAAATATTGATATTATAAAATTCTTAAATACAATTCAAATCAGTGAGGCAAAGGATATTTTGTAACCATTAACTCAATATGTGAAAAGTCTGGAAAAGTATCCAAAAATTAATACATTGCACATAAAGAATGCAAATAACACACCAGCATGCATATGGTTTATAAAGTCAAAGTATATATATATATATATATAAATAAGTAGACACAAAAATACATCGATTTTAGTACGTAACTCATAACCCATAATGTAGGCAGTATATTATATGGCATTTTTATTGTTTGTTAACATTTTCTGTCTTTAGACGTGACATATTTTCTCAATGTACAGTATTAATTGTTAGCAAAAGATCAATTACTACACTGATAAGTTAAATAACTACAATTACAACTATGCTCTAAGTATTATTTGTACTAACTAAAAATTAGTATCCTTGTTAGCAGCATTCCATAAGATAAATCAACTGAGACAGTTTCTTATGAGTATTTCGATGTACTTTTGTTTCGCTTAATTATATATTTTTTGTTTCAATTTAATATCTATAAACATCATATAGACGTACTATGGATTATTAACTCCAAACAACTAATACATTATATTTTCTAATTTATGTGCGTAATATCCACTATTGAATTCATATAGCCCACTCGCGACTATAAATATATGTTTATACATACATTGAGTAAGCAGAACTGATTTGTTCACCAATTATATGCGTATATGATGTATGACGGATATAAATCGATGATCCATTATCGTAATTGATGGGCTATGATCAGGTACAGTGCTGTTTAATTCTCTGTATTTGATCCTATACATTAACGTACATAAATAGTGGATACTTCATTGGAAAGTCTGACGATGTAATCAATAGTATATACATACTTGTGTACATTATATGTACATATTGCATGCAACTATCATTTCAATTTAACAGATTAAAAGAATAAGTACCTACATATCTCCTCAGTTTATCTACAGGTGTATTCTGCAATTCACCTGAAATTGCGATATTGTGTTTCTCAATTTGAGTAGAAATTGAATTAAAATTAAGTTCTCGTTCATAATACACTTTCACTGAAATTAACACAGAAGAAGACATTATGGGAAGCTAGTAGAATGGTACTCAGATTGTTACTGATTTTCACTGAACCACCGAAAATTAAAGAGTAATTAATTTAGGCAAAAAAATCTATTGGAAATGTGAGCATTAAAAAAGTGGATTATAAGTTATCATTTTTTGTACCTCTGTGTTCTCAAAAATGCAAATAAAAACGCCAAGCACGATAAGATCCTTTTACATCAACTGCTATCTTACAGTTGCAGTTATGCTAGTAAATACTAGAGAGACTGTATTTTTGTTTCGGGCGTATAATGGTAAAGTTTACCTAAGTTTCATCTACAGTAATTAATCGGCGCCAAAACTCGGATTTATTGCGCCTAAACTGCGCCAATAGAGCTTTAAAAATGTTCATTCGAACACGTTTTTCGTCTAACATTAGCAAACGCGGCACTCAAGGCGTGGACAGCTTTGTCATGCCTAAATCTTGATTTAACATGTGACAAACACGTTCTTTGGACATATGCATAACTTTCGCTATCACTCTCACTTTAATTCGAAGGGTCGTCTAGCACCAATTGGTGAACTTTAGCGATGTTATCGTCAGTAGTTGCAGTTTTTGGACGTCCCGAACGTTCGTCGTCTCCCAAGCTCTTACGGCAGCGTTTAAATTCAGCTGTCCAAAATTTCACTGTGGTCGACCCTCACATCGACTAACTCAAACAACTGTCAAATAACAACTGCGCGCCAAAAATGACTAAAACTTTGGTAAGTACCTGGCAATAGATACACAACTACATTTCTTAGCTTTTATTGATGAGTGCTGCCATCTTCTCGCTGACGTCGGAAACTTTTCAGACCACCCCCGTATGTATATAATATATATACCTTATTTTACAATAAAATATATTGATATTAATTTGAATTTGAAAAAAGAATATATATAAAATTTCTAATAAATTTAATAAGTTAACATAAATATGTAAATATATATATATATATAAATATATGTCTGTATTTACATGTGTGTGTGTGTGAGGACGCCAAGGACATTATTTTATTTTTTATGAATATTAGTCTGTGATGTGCCGTTTGCTTAACTTGTTCTACTATACGTAATGCCTTTTGTAAAATAAAGATATCAACCGCATGAACTTAGTCGCTCCTTAGCTGCATACTGTAATTTATTCGTGAGTGAAAAAGCGCATGAGAAGTTTTTGCTACTGTTTCCTTATTTGTAATTTTTCTGATTCTCCGAATAGCATATATTGCAGAAGAGAGCCTTTCCGAGAGAGCATCAACCTCAAATTTGTTAGTCTAGTATATAAATACATGAATAAAATTTTTACAGAACCTGGGTTTGCGAAAGCTTTATACCGTTCAGAGTAAAAGCTAGTTTAATAGTTTCGATTTCATTGAGAATTAACTTATTTGCTGAGAACCATGCCATGGTTTCCGATAGTGTTTTATGAGCTTTTACTTCAAATTACTAGTTGTTTATATCTCTACATAGAAACTTTATAACACAGGTATACTGTGTTCTAGGTCTGTGATAAGTTGTGAAAGATCATTGACGTACAGACAAAATAAAAGAGGGCTCATAAGCTATCCTTGTTCCACTCCATATCTGATGGTTCTTAATTCGCTCATTACGTCATTAAAGTGTATACAGTTTGCTGCCAGTCTTCAAAATAGAAATGTAATAATTTAGATACCTGATCACGAATACCAAAGAATTTTAACTTCCTTAGGAGAATGCATTTGAACACAGTCGAAGGCCTTAAACAGTTCATACACGAATACCATGAAATCTTCCTCTTCTTCAAAGGAATCCCAGATAAAATTTAGTATAGATAGCATAGTATCTGCCATTGATCTACTAGTACGAAAACCAAATTGATTCTTGGCAAGAATATTACTTTCTTTTCTAGAAATTCTACCATCCACGAGAGAAGGGCTCTAAAAGTTTTGGCAGGACAGGTAAAACTGAAATATGTCTATAACTGCTAGGATTGGTGACACCTCCAGATTTACATGCATTGATGCTATTTTTGATATTTTCATATTGTTTAACAATAATGCTTGATGAAAACCTGCTTTCATCAGATCAGTGAGAAATTCAGATAAGCAATCTGCACATCGGTTTAGCATTTTGGTTGACATTCTTTAGATGTATATGTTCGTTGAAGTACATCTTTTATTTCTTTAAGTGTTACTAATATCAGAAAGAAAGATTGGTTAATCTATTGAATGTTATTCCGAATTTTTATTTCGATACTGAAGTTGTTAGTGTTTTTGAGAGTTTCTTTTGCCATAAACCAAAAAAATGATTTAAATCATTTGAGCTCGGTGCTTGCTTAAAGCTTTTGGTCACACGTGTTTCTTTTTTAGTAATATTCCATAATCTTCTTTATGTATTATTTCGTTTTTCTACTCTTATTTCCTTGAGATAGAATTTTTTTGTAGTTATTAAGCATATATTTGAGAACATCAACTCCTAGATGATTATGTACATCCTGTATTAGTGTGAGCGGTTTTTTAATCTAAGTTCGTTACTAGCCTAAATGACTTTAGTTAATTTGACTATTTTTAGAGGAAAAGCGATGTTTACGTTGGAAATCAGCTGTGTTAGAACCAGACCATTTTTTTTCTTGACTTCATTCACGATTTGATGGTTTGTCCATCTTTGTTAAATTTTTCATGAACCTTGAAATCTCATGAACTAATTAATAGTTTTGTTTAGGTCAAAAGTAAGTAAACTATTAATTAAGTTAGGGATTTCTTTGTTGGTAATTGATATGTTGATATTGAAGTCACCGACATGAACAATATTTACGCTCCTGATCTACTGCTGCAGTATTTTATTAAGCAGATTAGAAATAAATTCAAAAAATTGCGTTACATCATTTTCCCGGGAACGGTATAGAAAACTTTAATCAATTATATCTATAAATAAAAAGTTATTTAATATTATTTAATAGACATTCAATTACGTGAATCATATTTATTATATTATATTAATATAATCATTATTGTTGTTCTTTAATGTATCTACATTAAATAATTTTAGGTAAATATACTATATTACTACATATAACTAAGTATTTTTTGTTTTATATGTAATGTATAATGTATATATATATATACATAGTAGTCGAGCACTGAAGATGTCCCTTACGAGTGGGTACGAAACGTCGGCAGTTATACCAGTGACGCCGTTCCAGCCCGGAAGCCCAGAAGAAGATAGTATGGACAACGACCGCGGAAGTCTACGTACCAGACTAACATATGGTTCTTTAGTACCTGATTAATCGAAATTCGGAGAATCCGAATATTGTATCCAAATTACTATTAAAAATGTATAAAAATTCATTGTTATTTTAAAATTTGATTTGCTGGTACGATACGTGGAGATTTATTTAAATCGTTTCGTTTTTGACCAAGGAATACTGGAAAAAAATCTGATTCATTCCCTGATAAGTACTTATTAAGTAACCATACTAAAGAAGTAAATAAAGAAATAAAGATTAAATTGTTATAGAAACTTGAAAAGTTATGAATGACATTGACGAAGGTCAAATAAATACATATATTACTTACTATAAATAAACTAGTAAACTAATAATAAACTCCATTGGATTTAAGTGAATATTTAAAACAATTATCAGTGAATTAAAAAATAGCATTAGAATTTATATCAACTTTTAAAACTAGTAATAAAGGACACATAAGCCAGTATGCGTAAAAAGATTATGTTGAAACCAATGGAGCAATAGTGGAGGAAATTATTTGAAACGATTCCTGCTGGAAGAATGGGGAAACGAGATGAAGAGAAAAATAGACTTTTTCATGTATCGATATAAGTTAATTATGTTTTAGTTATTGTAAATTTCGAATTAACATTATAATATAATTTAATAAATAGGTATTAGTTATGCGTTTTAGAGTTCTATATGATTTCATATTTTTTAAAATTTCTAAATGCCTATAGCTAGTTCAATTTAAATATAGTTTTCTATTAAAATAATTGATCCTATACATAACCGTAATGAGGTAATTTAAATATAATTGAATAAGACTTCAAATTTAAGTAAGGAATAAAATTTAATTATCAAATCTTAATGAAGATCAAATAATGAACGGTAAGCTTGATCATTTAGTAGTTTATTACTTTATTATATCAGACATTTTGCATTCAGTAAACGTTCGTTTCCATGTGTGTGTTCGTTAAATCGTTAATAGCTCTGATTTGTGTAATAAAATTCGTTTAAAAATGTCTGCTACTTATCTGAAAAGTGAATTAAAAAGCAAATGAACTAAACATCTACTTTTCAGGGTACACCCAGCATTTTACTAAAGTAGTTGAAACTTAAATGCATTAAATATGAATGCGGCATTAGCACGTACAAAATACCCATAAGCCATGTAGTCGGATTATCTACATACATATACATATGTGATCAAAACTTAATTTATTGTTTACATTAAACGATTGTGCCACACTGTGCTCGCGGTAACTGTGTACGGAACATTAAATGTGATGAAGCTTCACTATTAATAAAGAATTGCTCGATTTACTGGTAAATATTTAACTACCCTTCAGATTACCTAGTAAAGGCATGGATTATTATTATTATTATATTGTTCTTAAAAAAATTGCCTCTATTTCGAGACGACAATCAAGAAATGCGTTTGAGACACAAATCTTGTGACAAAAAGCTGTGGAAGCTTCATTTGATAGCTGGTTATACAATATAATGCCGAGTTGAAATATGAGTAATTACGTTTAACGTTTTCTATAAGAAGGAATGATAATTCTATTTTCATATCTTGTGCTATAGTAATGAAGGCTTTCTCATTTTGGTATATACGTGCGTTTTATCGATATCGGCAAAGCAGACAAGTACAAAAAATTATGCCATAGTCCGTACATATATTGCGGTCCTTTCAGGAGCTCACAGCTAGTGTGTGCTTAAAAGCACTAGCGCTCCTGAAGTACCTAAGCTAAATTGAAACTCAGGTGTCAGATAATGCACTTAATTTTAGCTGGTTAAAAAGGCTTCTGATCGGGGCAGACTGTTATTTTTTTTCCTACTTGGTGGCACAGTAAGGAAAAGATACATGGCAAAAATAGAAAATAAAAACATAAGTAGAAAACAAAATATGAAAAACTCTAAAGATGCAAGACAAGAACCGTTCATGGTGAAAACAAACAAGAAATACGAAAATTAACCAGTATCATTTACACAGTTAAGTAAATTTCTGAGGATTAAGTGCGAAAGTTGATGAGACAGGGATAAAATTACATAGATACTAAAATAGCCGTCATCCATTTCAATTTCGACAGGCAAATGCAAGAAAAACTCAAGAAAGTCCAGCGAGATATGAAAACTACAATAATATTGCAAAAGTTGCAGTGGAACAGACCTCAGAACAGGAACAGACCTATTCAAATAATCTTAACTACATCGCGATGTTAGAGTAGTTTTTTCATACTAATTCTTATCAAAGCTCTACTCCAGTTTTATATGGCAAAAAGTAATTTCTACAGTTTGTTGTAACTGCTTATAGTGTACACTATAATTGCTAGCTACCAACGGAGCTGATCAGTACGTAAATTCCAAATTAACTTAAATCATTGGTTATATTGATTTCCAGCAACTTAAAGTGTCACTTCTTTCTTTTTGAATTATTACTAAAATTGTCTGAATTATATTTTTATTTCATCTACAGCAGTATACCTGTAACGCGACATATTACTATAATCTTTGAATATGAGCTAACTACAAAAAAATATGTCCAAAGTGTTAACAAAAATTGTTCAAGAGAAAAATTATCTTGTATTATAATACCATTTATTTTCACACTGTGACTCTAACGATTGAGTGTTCAAATAATAAAAATATTGCAACAATGGATTATTCGCAGTTTAGTCCAAGCCTAGTATATAATAATTTACTTTTTCTTCCACGTGTAAAGGCTATACTACCGAGTTTACCTTTTTCATCGGTCAAAGAAGAGCTTGATGTATTTAAAAAATGAGTAAACCTAACGCGGAAAGTATGGAGGAAATGTTTTACAGATTCGTCTTCACAGATACAAGCATGTATTGACTGCGACAAAAAAAATGCATTGACTGAACAACAGTTACCGAATATATCAGATTCATTCATAATTTCGTAGTGTTTTTTGTTTCTAGGATAAAAATATCGTACAAAAATTGTTAGATGCATGTCAGAGCTACTTTAATGTTGTATTGTTGTTTTATGAAATAGTTTTTTAATTCGTGAAGTTGTGCTATTTATTTATAAAAGAAAATTAACCGTTGTAAAACTGTTCGAGTTCAACAGAGGAATTAATGCAACTGAAGCCATTCGTATTTTTGATATTTTGGGAGAAAACGTATTTGGGGGGACTACAACACGTGACTTTCAATATTTAGGTAGGCCATTGAACATCAGACGTGGAATCGAAAAATTACCAGGTCATTGAGAGGCAATCGTAGATAATCGAAAAATTGATTAGTTCATACATTTATTTGTAAAAATTTAATAAATTTGATTCATTAAAAATCATACTAATTTATGTGTCAACTTAATACAATAAAGTGGATAAGCTAGCTCAAAATCCCATGTATTTTCTTACCCTCAATACATACATATGTTTTAACAGACCGGCGTACAAACTAGTAGATAGGTGGACATGTTAGTAATACCTGTCTACCAATCTGTCCAAATGCTACTCAGTTTGCAGATATGCAACCCTCAATACATACATATGGTTTAATAAACAGATTGGCAATCAGACTGGAAGACATGTACAAGTTGGTAATGTTAGTAATGTCTACCAATCTGTCCACATGCCTATCAGTTCGTATGCCAGTCTGTTTATTAAAACATGTGTATGTATTAAGAGTTGCACATCTGCGACGGAGTCAAAAATTGCTAAATAAACCTCCATTAGAAAATACATAGGCTTTTGGGCTAGAACCCGCATAGCTTAAATACTCAATAACAAACTTATTCACATACCTATTAATTTTACAGATAACAACGGCAAAGAGAAGGTATTTTTTTAATATTAACGTTACAAAACTTATTAATTTTGTTATTATTAGCCTTATTAGGCTCGACATTAAAGAAATTGTATTCAATTTCTTTAATGTCGAGCCTGCTGACGAAGGAGAAAATAAATATTATCTGACAGTTTTTAATAATTTCCGCTTTTTTGTTAATATTCGCAGTGGAACTAAAAATAAATAATTTTACATAAAAATTCTAAAATTAACCGTGCCTTAATGAACATGATTTGCATAATTGAAAAGTTTTTGCGTGATACACGAATGACAAAAATAAATTACAATTACACTTTAACGTGTGTAGAAGAGATATGCCGAGAGAGTACTTCCACATCGTGTGGTTCAAAAGGTCGAATATCGTGATGGTGATATTTCCAGTAGCGTGAATTCATATTATTTTTTTCCATGTTGTCATCACTGTTGTACTGGTTGGCTCCCTTGCTTTTACAATAAACGACGAATTATCCTTCTCGTTTGAATGCACTCACGCTGAGCAGGCAGATGTGTTACACTCATAAGTTTCTTTTGAAGGAAATTCATCTGACACTGAACCAGAAAAATATTTTCGTTCATATCGCAGCTAGAGAATTTTTTTTACTATTCTTTTGAAAATACTAATTCTTTCAACATTAGCTTTACAACATTTTTTTTCAATATTTAGCTCGTTTGCTTTTTGGTAAAGAACTTTGTAATTCTCTCATGATAGAAGCTATAATGAAATTACTCCATGTTACGAAAATGGTCAATAACCACTTGGAATAGTATTTCAAAGTTTCAGTAATTTTCAATAAATTACAAAGTGGATTTAATTCTTTTACACAAAATTAAGTCATATGCACTACGTAATTATATACAGTATTCTTGTGATTAGTTTTCTGTCAGTATAATTACATAATTATGTATCGAATATATAATATTAAGATTCATAGTTAATCATACATAAAATTGCAACTGGAAATTTTAGACGTATACACCTAGTATCTCGGAGATATTTACACAAACATTATTAATAATAGTAACAACAATAATAACTTGACTTAATCCTGTCACATGCTTCAACACCACTACAACTAAAGACTATATGGTAATAATAGTAATAAATTTGGGGATTAAATTATATTGGGACAAAAGTATTCTCACAGACCACAGAATAAGACAAAATAGAGCAAATATTTCACTAATAAAAATACTAAAAAATATACCTAATTGTTATTTATCATTATATGTAAATATATAATTAATCCCGTCATGACGTGAAATTAGTGAAAATTAATATTTCCTTGTTAATTAGAAATGATAGATACAGGTTCGAATCCTGTCCATTGCGGAAAATTTTTAGCTCCATGAAAGAACTTCATTTCAATATATTATAAATATATACTGTCATGATGTAAATAGAGGAAAAATATTAAGTCACTAAAAGTCATAAACATTTCAACGAGACTCGTGTATGAATAGTAAATATCAGAAGAAAATTTCATATTAAACTATTTATGTATTACGAGGTAAATTAAGCCTAAGTACCTACTATTAAACACAATAATACTCTTATCAGATAATATTTTCAAACGTATATTTTTAAAAGTTCTTTTATTCAAATAGAACCCATGAATCTAAAAAAATATTTTGACAAGTAGTGACACACATAGGTAGCGCTCTAATTAGTAAAACAAATGCCCTGTAATTTAGGTTGCCTATTTATATGTTTACATTCCGATATTTAGATAAATCGGTTGATTAGTTTATTTTTGACTGCTGATTGAAGAAGAAGCAACACGTCGTTTTGTTAAAATGGAAAAAGCAGAGTATCGTGCGGTGATTAAATACTTCGTAATTAAGGGTATGAAAGCTACCGAAATAAAAGATGAGTTACGGGAAACATTAGGTGAATCTGCTCCATCATCCGCTACAATAAGTAGATTGGTAAATGAATTTAAACGTGTTAGAACAAGCTGTGTTGATGGAGCGCGCTTTGGAGCACCCAAAATCGTGACTTCTGAGGAAATGATTAAAAAAATCCATAATATTGTATTATTACGCAAGATCGACGACTCAAAGTGAGCGAGATAGCAGACATGGTAAACATTTCAACAGAACGCGTACACCACATTTTAACGAAAGAGTTAGGCCTTTCCAAGCTTTCGGCAAGATGGGTGCCGCGATTGCTTACGACTGATCAAAAGTTCACTCGTTTGCGCATTTCCAATGAGTGTTTGGACTATTATAAGCGGAATCCGGTTGATTTTTGTAAGCGATTTGTTACTTGCGATGAAACTTGAATACACTACAGTACACCTGAAACTAAACAACAGTCGAAACAATGGTTAGAACGTGATCCAGCACCTCCAAAGAAAGCGAAAACCACTTTATCGGCAAACAAGGTGATGGCATCAATTTTTTGGGATTCAAAGGGCATTTTGCTCATTGATTACCTTCAGAAAAGTGCCACAATAAACGGACAATATTATGCAGAACGTCTACAAAAATAAAATGTTGAGATTCGTGCTAAACGGCCAGGAATGGCAAAGAGAAAGATTCTGTTTCACCCAGACAACGCTCCCTCGCATACCAGCACAGTTACGATGTCCGAAATTCACTAATTGTATTTCCAATTAGTACCGCATGCGCCTTAATCGCCGGATCTAGCCGCTTCCGACTTCCACCCTTTTCCAAAATTGAAAACGGCACTAGGTGGAAAGAAATTTTTATCATCTTAGTAAATGAGTATTTTGCAAGCCTTCCGGAATCGCATTTTAGAGATGGCATAAGGCCATTGAAGCAGCGTTGGAATAAATGTATTGCTCTTTTAGGGGAATATATTGAAAAATAAAAATTATTTTGTATTTAAAAAATTCGTTTTCCTTTTTCATTCTCACTACTTGTCAAACTACCTCGTACATGTTTAGTACATAAATATGTTAATAGTATGTCACTGTCATAATAAATATAATAATTATGAAATTTAAAGTATAAAATTTTGGTACAGAAATTTAAATGTTCGTTTAAAAATCATTTAATTATCATTTAAGAAAAGTATTGTTCTTGAAATGAATTGATTATAAAGGAGTAAAACAAGAAAAAGAAAAAGATAACTAGAATTAACAAATAGAATATCAGTTATAAAGGTAATTATTTATTTTATGGAATTTTACAAAACCAATATTTTCTATAGAAATAGAAGTCTTATAATGAAATTTGGAAGAGAGATATTGAAGTATTATATAATGGTTTAATATAAATTCCTTTAAGAATTCAAATTGAATTTTGATAAGCCAAAAATGGAATTTTTAACTATTTTGTTTGAAAGATTTAAAATATGAATTTTGAATAGCTAATTAATTAGAATTCAGAGAGTCCGAATAATGTATCCAAATTCTTATTTAAAAATAAAAATTTATTATTTTAAAATTTGAATTGCTAGAATGACAGTTTTTCTTTTTTATATCTCGAAAATTTGTTGATCACCGTTTCGTTTTTGTCCAAGGATGTATATATATATATATATATATATATATATATATATGTAAGTGGAAAAGAGAACATAACCATGCTAAAAAATAGTTCTAGTTAATAAAACTTACAAATTATAAATGAGATTGACAAAGATCAAATATATATGCTTATTATATATTTATTACTTATCTAATATAAATAGGTAAAAGTATTTAAGTATTTAAAAAGTGTAATTACGTGAATATTAGAAAACAATTTCTAGTGAATACAAAAACAGTCTTAGAAAATATATATATGACAGTATGTATGACAGTAACATCTTTCTATAAATCATTTCAATCAGGGGCAAATTCAATCTTGCTATAAATTTTTAAATCATCAGTATAAACACTGAAACTCCAAAGATAATGGGAGAGAAAATCATTTATAAACAAGAATGTGGGCCCAAATTACACCCTTGACTTAAGTCAGTAAGAAATATTTTGGATATGCATCCATTAAAATGAACATAGTGTCAGTCTATGTACAAGATATGATGACAGCTTTTATATTACAACCTTTGATATTACAAATCCCATTAACAATCAAAGGTTATTGATAGATCTGTATTATAATAAACCTAACTTTTATTATCCAGGACTCCACTTTTAGTTTAAGTTTAATAATAAGTGGTAAAGTATATAACAAATTTAAGACTTATACTTTTCTAAAAATTTTAGTACACAAGAAAATGAGCAAGTGCAAGTTTTAATAAGATCGAACGAATTCTGTATGTATGATATTTTACTTTTTGCTTTCTGGAAGTCAAGAAAAATATTTTAAAGGGAAAAGATAAGATTAAAGATGGTATTATTAAATATAAAAGTGTAATGCAAATTTTTACTAGTAGGCCGAGGATTCGTAGGAAACAATGTTTGCGTTAATCAGTCTTTTCTTTTCCAGTGCAATTTGGTTTGTTTAAAATAAAACTATAGTACAAAGGTATAAATTTTTTATACTAATAAGTTGCCTATTTTTCAATAAATAATATGAAAATTCTTTTCAGGCTGACTTTCTGTGAATTTAAAAATGATTATCTTAAAAGTAGTCACCAAAAATGAATGTAAATTTTTGATGACAAGAATCATTCACTAACTATAGTTACTTATTCCAAGAATTCATACATGAAAAGTGCACTTTAGAACAGGAACTAAGATCTGACTGATCTACTGAAAACATTGTCGTTACAGGAACTAACTAAGGAACAAATATCTCCCATGTAGAGATTTAAGCAGACTTGAACATTAAATCATCTGTACTAGATATCATTTTACACATCTGGGTGTAAGAAAGTAGGCAAGTCGGTGTACTATATATTTGTTAACCAAAATTCAAAAACGAGCGTGTATGGAGTCATATAGAGCCTTCTGGCTAGAGAAAAATATTTTCTTTAAAAATCCTATAGTTCTTTGTAATTGAAATTTTCTAATATACACCAGTTTTACAAGAAAATTAGCCACAAGAAGCACCTAATTCTAATGGTGAATAGAGAAGACATTGAAAGCTCCTTTATTAAATAAATATTTCAAAATTCATTGAAGGGAGTAGGAATTAGCAACTAGAGAAAAAACCAATACCTAATCAGCAGAACTGAGTATAACAAATAAGAACAGATGCACCCAATTATGAAAGCATTTCTTATATATCGAAAGCGTAATTTGTTTAAATACTACGATTATGAAAATACAGTTTCAGCAATAGCTTTTTCTTTGTCGAAGAGACAAATGGTTAAACGACATTCGAGTTAGAATACCTTAAGAGGGTATGTTGGATCAATTATGTATTGTACGTGCTCTCTCCCACAAGTCTTCCTCTGAGCAGCGCAAGTATGCTTCAAGCATTCATAGAAAAATATAAATTAACATCGGTCCTATTTAAATTTAGTCTATATACAGACAGATAGGTCTCTAGAAAGAATTGCTTTATATCTGTATAATATTAAGGGCGATGACAACAAATCATGATACATATATATATATATATATATATATATATATACATATCAGTAAATGTGTAAATGTGTGAACAAAAAACCCCATTAACATGAGTACATGTGCATGTTTTCGTAGTTTATATTTGTGCTTATTATTATACAGTATGATTTTTCGTGGTTTTCGTTTCCCGTTTGAAAGAATACTAACAGACAAGGAATTACGTCAGCGCTCGCCTCACGAGCGATAACGTAATAATAACTCATGATCTGATAAAGCCTACTGTAATTGGCGTTAAGTTATTGAAGGATGTGAAGGCTCGAATTATTATTATTACTGTATATTTTAAGTGGAATAATAATCCTTTCTTTAATTTCTGTATATTTGTCAGACCATTTTGTATTTCTGTTGTTCTTAAATAAGTAAACAAAATATATAAATAGATAAGTTTCATTATAAGTTAAGTGCAAAATGCCTACAAATGCGTTTTAATATAAACAGCGATCCAAACACATACGTATTTAGAAAGATAATACGCCTTGGTACCTAACTAAACCAAACATTTTGACTCGTTAAGTGAAATTTCCATACTCGTTCCTTAAAGACAAAGGTTTCTACGTCAAAGCATGATAACATGCTAATATCTGTAATCTTTAGAGATTCTAGAACAAGCTTTACTAAGTAATTAGAAGCTAACTAAAAATAATCTCATCATAATGGGTTCGAAATTTATTCTAAAACATTTGCAAAAATTTATTATTAAATTATTTATGGCATTTAAAGTCTTTGCGACTAGCAACATTCTGTAGTATGTTAGAATTGAATCAAAGTTACTGCAACAAATTTTATACAAAACGCTTAATTGTCCAACATCGAAATAATTTTAGTTAAACTAAGTGAAAGTATCAAACATCCTAAATAATTGTGGCTTTGCCTTAATTTAATCCTAAGTGTTAAATCAGGTGGATTGTCATTGACAGGACAATTATGACGATCTGTAAGTAAATTATTGAACTTCAAAATTAAATGAGAAGCTTAAAACTTTTTGTCGGGTGAACTATAATTAATACTCTAATCGTAGTCTGAGTCGGAGTGGTAATTAATCGATTGGCTAAACTTTGTTGTAAGATTGAATTACTTTATATCTTGGCAAATGGGATAATTTCCTTTTTTCTTGCTTCTTAATTGATAAATTTATTACAGCGATGGACGAAGTTTGACACAGCAGCAAAATTTTCGTTTCAATACGGGAGCTTGGAAACGGTTGTACTTAATATAATGTAATAATATGAAATTTTATTCTCCTTACAATTTGCTTCTCTATCGTAAACTTTGAATATTAGAGTCTTCCTCTTTCTATTCCTCTCTCTTTCATATCTGCCTATATAATTATTCTAACTAATTTATTTTCAAATATCAGATAAAATGAAGTTTGTTATATGTATATGTAATATACCATATATACGACAGGATATTTAACCAAATAACTATGAAATGGAAACTTCTTCATGAGTTTGTAGAAAATTGCATTTCATCCTTCAATTTTCTGTGCTCTGGAAAATTAGTTTTCGAGGAAATAGCATTGCAAAAGAAAAAGTTTAGAACGCTACGAAAAATAAAAATATATTGAAGTTATTACTCGCGTTCTAGAATGTAAACATATGTAATATCAAAAACTTCATAATTAAAAACTGTGCTCATATATCGTGAATATGTTAAAGGTACGTATATATATATATGTATGTATATAGACAGCGACGAAAGGTAACTTTATGGAGAACCATATTTAAAATAGAAATATACTTTTTAGACTTCGTGGTTGAGTAAACTATTTCTTATTTGTGCCACAGTCATTACTAAATATCATTTATTAACATTCTTAGATTTTCTTTATATGTATCAAAGAATAGACTAAATCGCATTCCATAAAAATGTTTAACTATAAATTCTCATCTTAGAAATATTTGTGTTGGCACATACGAACAAAATTTTCTCGTTCTAAAATCCTATTATCATGAAATACGAGGGTTGATAAGTCCATGAAAGGACAGATAGGCCGACGACAGTTTAATTAAGAGAGGCGTTTTTAACCGCATGAATATTGTTGAAATTCCTGTATGTCATAAGCATTTCTTCTTGAAAGACTCATCAGAAGCAAATATTCATAACAAGATGAAGATTATTTTAAAGGATTCGGCATTTTCATTTTTTGTTGCTGATAAATGGGTTCAAATGTGGTCGAGTGAACGCGCACCATTGCACTGGAAACTGTTGAAAAGAGTATGCTGTGGTGTCCAAGAAGACGTCTGAGATAGCAGAAGTTATAAACGTCTCTAAGGAATGCATAACATTTTTAATGAAGTGTTGAATATGAAGCTATTCGTGAGGTGGGTCCTGAGCGTACTCATTTCTGATCAAAAAATAGAGCACATTTAATTTTTCGTGGTGTATTTTCGAAAAAACAAGGTAGATTTTGTGCGTCGATGTATTACCACAGATAAAACTTGAATTCAATATTATACTCCCGAAATAAAACAATTTATACAGTGGCGGCACAAAAGTCAAACTGTCACATGAGCAGTCTTTGTGCGTCTGTTAGACAAATTAATATAGGAAATGAATGGAAAGTATCCAGGTTTTAGATAATAAGAAATTACTTGCCACCTAAGTAATAACAAAACAAGTACACTAAGAAGTATCCTTGAAAGTAATGATTGTAAACTATATTGGAGCAGAACAATACAAACAGACAAATTACTAGTACTAGGCCAAGCATTACATTATTGATAAGAAACATAATAGACATTGTGATACCAAATGATGCAAACATTGCAAAAAAAAGGACAAGAAATAATATAATATACACTTGCAATCGAACTAGAAAGGCTTTGGAATCAAGAAGCAGTAACAATAACGTTTATTGTGTTCGCAACTGGTATTGCTACAAAACGATTTCTCCATTATATACAAACTCTAGAAATAAGTCCACACTCACGTACGAATATACAAAAAGCAGTTATTATAAAAACAATAAGAATAATCAGAAAGTCTTTCATAAAACTGTAGTAAGTACCATTTTGTGACAAATAATAGAACCGTACAATATCAGCCGTGTACAGTCTCACCTCAAACCTATAAATATGTGGTGTGTGTGAGTGAAAAGTTTCCCGGCTTTGAGCTGAGTAAGTGCGAAAATCTATGCCATAATAATAATATACTTGCTCAATAAATATAAAATACTATTATAAGACAATGCAATAATAAAGAACATATTGCCGTGTATTTTATATTAACCATTGATATGAATATAAACATGCCATGTGCTAGGACGTTTAAATGTGCATGTTATATGGCGCGATATCAAAATCACATATAATATATTGGTATACAAAGGTTCATTACATAAAAGATTTACGATTCTTAATAGAAACGTTCCATTCATAAGTATGAAGATGCGTAGAAATTGTAGAAAAATTTAGTTTCAGCTAATTAATTTTTGAAAGGCTACGTATAGATGTTTTGATTAATTTTGTTTCGTATATATTTAATATATTGAGGTGTTCTTATATGTACATACATATATCTAGGAAACTACTAAATCTCCCTTATGTTGTGAAATATATATTCTATAACCTCAATAAAATATAAACATTGATTTAAACATTTTTATTGTATATAGTTGCCATGCTTGTATATAGTTATTAGAGTTTCGGATATAATTCCTTATGTAGCTAAAATATATATATAGTATAGTGTAAATTTATTTATAACGTTATGTTATACCAATATAAGTTAGTGAGGGTTAGTAAGTGGAATCTAGAACAAATTTGAGTATGTTTTAATGGAAAGTTGCTAATGTTCATATAAGCATAATGATGAAGGAATATGGCGTATCTGAATGTGTCATATATTAACGAGTGTGGATGTATATCCATTAGTATGTAATCCCCATGTAATAGTAATTAGCTGTTTATATGGATGGTCAATCAGGGTCAAGATTACGTCAGAATATCGACTCATATCATATGGTATGAAAGATTATAGGTATTTTAAACAATTTTTTAAAGGGAGACCTTTAAAACCAATGAGTAACACGTCCAACTGATGGAAGTAGCGTTTTTTGAAAACGACAAGGAAATGTTATCATTTTATCGTTTTTTTCACCCATATCATAGTTTTATAACGATAACGCAGATAATAAAAATACAGTCCACATTATGTTTGCCTACACTGATTCCGAGCAGATCGCTTCAGCAAGTCTTTCGGCGTGTATAAAAGCGACAGCATCAGTACAAGACGGGAGAATTCACTTGACTTTCAAAGCTAGAAGGCGTAGAAAAATTTTGTAAATATTCGCGTGTATGAAATCTTATTATGTATATTTTACTGTATTGTCATGACATTAGGGCCCTATGCTCCACATAGGCACTAATAACTCCTTTAAAATATTTCAATTAACTTAATTTAAGCCTTTTGAATTTTTGATTGATTTCTTGTCTGGATTTGTTCTATTTAAATATATTTATTTAATTTTATTAAACATTATCTACCGACGTGCACTTTAGGTGGGTGATCACCATGTGTATACTAAACAACGGTTGTATTTAAAATAATTTGTGTTGTTTTGATTTTAAAGACAGATAAGAAATTAAAATTAATTTTTTTACTTTGGATTATAATTATTATAATCTAAAACTTTTAGTTTCACGTACTGCTATAAATACACCAAATTGTGAGTAATTGGATTAGAGGGAAGATGGCCATGAAGGTGATGAACGAATACGTGAATATTTAGTTATTTGAGAGTTTATTTTATTTTTCAATTATAACCCAACAATTTTGTTACAGTTTTCGAATTTAGACAAAGTTAAGTTGAAATTGTTTTAAGGTGTTATTAGTTATTATTTAATGACTTTTTGTATGGAATTCTACTTAATATTACCTATTCGTAATCTAGTAAACTTTTCTTAGATTATTTATATATATATATATATATACACTATCGCACATAAGTATTTGGTCAGTCGCATTTAACCCGCAAATTGTAACAAAAATCAAAATTGAAATACTAATACGAGTATCTTTTTATTATTTACATATAAGAAAAATATACATTTTTACATCTAAAATAAATTGTTGTATAATATATTTATCTAAATTTTAGACTCGTATGTATGCCCTTCTTTATTTTTAATCACTGTAGCAAACAATCGAGACTTTCTTTAGATTAATATTCGTAGTGTCTCAGGTTTTATTTTACACCATGCCCCTTGCAGGTTCTTCCACATACTAACAACAGATGTGGGGACCAATTTTCTCGCTTCTCGGTCAAGTTCTTCCCACAGCAACTCGATAGGATTTAAATAGGGACTCTGGGTAGGCCACGCCATAACTTTTATGGTTAACTCGTCCTTTAATTTCTGCAAACATTCCCGGCATAGTTTGGAAGTGTGTTTCCGATTATTATCTCGTTGGAAGATAAAATTCTGACCCGAAATTTTAATTCCAGAGGGGATTGTGTTTTTCTCTAATATGCGCTTATACTGTTCTTTTTTAGTACACATATCTTCGATTTTTACGAGATCGCCCACATTCGATCCAATATAATATAATATCATGATTGAACCTCCACTGTGCTTAACAGTAGGAGCTATGCATTCTTCCCGGGCACGCTCACCCACTGACCTCATGAAAACACGTCTTCGTGAACCGAAAATCTCAAATTTGGATTCATCGGTCCACAATACTTTATTCCACTCTTCTGTGGTCCAATTTTGGTGATCGCGTACCCACTTTAAACGTTTTTGCTTGTTTTGCTTGCGTAGATGCGCCTTTCGCATTGCAATTCGTCAATGAAAACCGGCGTTCTTTAATCGCTGTTTAACTGTGGAAACACTGTGTGTGTGTTTTCGACCAACATTTGTGCTGTGATTTCTGGCGCTGTTTTCCGTTTATATTTCTCTTGCTTGTTACCACCATTGCAAGATCTTCTGCTAAGGTTGTTGCCCTTGGTATGCCTTTTCGGGTTCTGCTCGACACACTTCCACATCGGCGGTGTTTTTCGATAACCCACGGTGGAGTAATTTAATTTGATTTCTGTGGCAATATCGCGGTTGCTTTTGCCAGTTTTATGATATGCTATTATAAACGATCGTGTTTCTACACTCAATTCTTTCCGTTTAGGCATTTCTAACTGATTGAACTTTTTCGAAACACACGATATTATCACTATGGGCACCTCACAAAAACTAACTGCAATTTTGCCAAAATACCCAAGTATAAATACTTAATAGTTTACAGTAACACCCTACCTTAAAATAAAATCATAACAATCGAAAATTTCCAAGAATTGAGGGATTTAATCCCTTAAGTGCAATTATTTTAGCTAGAGCTTTATAAGGGTATTATCATTCATTGTAAATAATAGAATAATAGCATAATTATTTTTGAATAAGCTTTTATAGATTTTAATGTTTACTATGAACCTATTTCTTACTACAGAAATAAATATTGTAATTATAACTTTTCTATAGAAGCTGTCATGAAACAAGGATGACCAAATTTATGAGCGATAGTGTATATATATATATATATATGTGTGTGTGTGTGTGTGTATCTTAATTGACGTGTAATACAGCACATTGTAAAAATAATTTCTTGGTTTGGACGAAAGTGGCAATACCATAGGCGGTACGGTAGAACGGGCAATTGGTGCGCAGTGAATGAGATCATTCACATCAAATACAATACGGTTCATGGTTGGTGTTTAAGTGTAAATTATAATCTGCGGCGAAAGTGTCCGTAGCAGTGCCGTGTCTAGACTTATTCTTACATAATTAGTGCTTACCTAGTAATATGTAATTTCATAACCCTGGTAATGTGTTGTGGAAGTAACTGTACATCTGCATCATTGCATACGTCTCTACGGTTGGTTCTGTAAATGACGTCCTTCGCGACGAGAAAATGTTTTTGTATAGAGAAAAAGATCGTTCGGCGTCTATTGATGTAATTTTGGCAGAAAGAAGCTGTTGTTCAAAATCATTCCAGGGCTCACTATTTGCACATTTGTCATAAATAGTTCGTAAAACATGCAAGTCCGGATTTATTTTTAAAACACTTAATAATTTTTGATGAGCTCGTACACCAGCAGCGTCAGTTAAACTATGCAAATGAGCGGTCACATTTTGCACTATGCATAGTGATGCGTCTAAGGGCAGCGAATCGTTTTCGATTTGAAGTTTTGTAATTGCTTCTACTAATGGATGGTAATTGTTATATATTATATGCAGATCTTCCAGAATTTGGGGATTTTCAAATTGATGTTGACTATCTCTGATTGCTTGGGATTCGGTTGGCCCAAATTTTGATATAACGGATTTAACTTTGTGAAAATTCTTATGGTAATAAAAAGCTGCATTTAGCCACGTGCCCCATCGTGTAAGAATGGGTTCCGGTGGTTCCGAAATATCTGGACAAGTTTTATGAAATTCTTTAAGTCGTTTAGGGGATTTAAGAAACACTTGTTTGGTGGATCCAATCAAATGATCAACGTTTTTATAACTACTTCTAACATTTTCAGCAACTAAATGAAGAGCATGGAGTACACAAGTTATGTGTATTAATTTAGGAAAAGTTACTTTTAGTAAACGTCCGAGTAGTAACATAGTAGCAGCACCATCTGTTACAAGCATGCAGACTCGAGTACTATGAATGTGAAATTTCTTTATGGTGTTCATTATTATTTGCCGAATATTTGCCGCAGTACATGTTTGTATACGTTTACAGGCTAACAAATAGGGCTGTGAAAATGTGTTGGCTGATAAAATACGTACGATTACGTTTATTATACTATTTTTTTTTTAAATCAGTAGTCTCATCTACAGTAATCCACACATTTTCATTATGCAATTCTCTTCTTGCTATATTTTCAAGCCTCTCTCTTAAACGCGGCAAATGTTTCTGTAAAGTTCTTCTTGCAGGTAATTTATAATTTGGCAGATATTTATTCCAGAACACTTGAAAAGGGCATTTGCTGATTAAACGAAGCGGCAAATTACATGCAGTCAACATAAATAAAAAATCATAAAGGAATGTTGCATAAGGTATTTCATTTCTTTTGTTCAGTTTATGTATTGCACTGTTCACATGTTTTTTACAATTGTCTTTCTTCCGTATTATAAGTCGCTTATTACAAACCAAACACAATACTGCACATCCATCATACTTTAAATCGGGAAATTCTGCAATGTATTTTCTAACCGACGTAGCAAACGGCACAGACTTTCGCGACATGTTTGTGTGAAGTTATTATAAACACTAACCGTGAACCGTATTGTATTTGATGTGAATGATCTCATTCACTGCGCACCAATTGCCCAGTCTACCGTACCGCCTATGGTATTGCCACTTTCGTCGCCGCTCTACTCATAACTAAATATTATGCTGTGAGCAGATGTTTATATCAACAGTCTAATTTTATTCAATAATTCATAGTCCATATCACAGAAATATGTAGTGTAAGCTCACATCCATAAACTAACTACAGAGAAATTTATAATTAATTCATAACTATACTAATTTTTTTAATAATTACGTGTGCATACATGCATATAAAAATGCACATGTATTTATAGAAAACGGCCCCTTAAGTTTTTTAGTAGAAAGATTGTTATTAAACTTCTATAAAACTGAATATTTCTGTATTTTTCTTACACGATAAATCATTTTATACTATCGCAGCAAGATCACGTTAAAACTTGTTCTAACAAGTTAAAATAAAATAATGTATTCAAGGTACTTAGTCTCGTATATACTGAAACCAAAAAGTGTTATCATATCAACCTTTTTAAAGTATTTACATATGTTATAATTTTTATAATCGTTAATCGATTTTAACATTGCAGTTTTGTGTATGTATTTGAAATCGATAATCGTATAACACATTTTCTATATTCAGAAAATGCTATTTAATTAAAAGAAGACTTGAGTAGTTCATAAAATATTTGAAGCTATTACCTGTTTTCTTTGGAAATATAATTTTCGTATATCTAGAATTTTATATGTATGCAAAATTTATTACAATCCTCATTAGTTTGTTTCAGTACCTGAGAACATGAAGGATTACACACTTTGCTACAAAGTTATATTGCAATCTGCCAGCTAGTAAAGAGTAAATTGTCTGAATATTCTACAGGAGAAATTTGCATGTAAATTACAAAGAAATTATATACCGTAGAGCTCCCGCTTTGTAATAGCCGTTAATATGCGAGTGTATCTTAACACCAACTACAGTTTCAACAATTTTGATTTTGACGAAGTACTACTAATACAATGTAAACTATAGATGTGGGACTCTAATTGCACTATGCTATGATGTTACACAATTACACGTGTTAAAGGTTAAATTATTAGTATTAGAATATTTCAGAGACTATTTCGATTTTAATTTTGACTATTTGGATAGTAGTATTTCTCGGCATGCCCTCCTCAAATAAGGAAACGACACTCATGTAACAGTTCTAATTATACAGGAAGTTTAAGTTTCGTCATTACTAAAATTAACCACTTTCGAAATATTTAATTTTTTTCAAAAAAATGGAAAGGACTATTTCCTCCTCTCTTAGAACCAAGCTTTCCACCTATACTTTCCAAGTAGTGTAATTGCATACAGTCTGGTTAAAATTTAATGCTGAAACCATCATAAGTCGGTTTTTCCAAGTATAGTTCTCTGTATATTTATTAATATTCTGATATATCATTTGATTTCCATCGAATTGTGTCATAGCTTCCTATGCCTATCTTTTCCAGTTTTTAAGTTATCTGTTCTTGTGCAATTGATTAAAAAGTTCATCTTCTTGAGAGGATAGCTATGAAGTTCTTAGCAGAACTTCAAAACAATCAACTAATCTGCCTATCACCAGTTATTTACTATCAGTTTAACACCCACAGTGACAGTTAAATTATATACTATTTAAGAAACGCGTATTCAAATGCTGACATTTTAAATATATTATTTATTCATGAAGAATGTAAAAAAGTAACAAATAAAACTTGCAGAGTGTTCGACGAGAGATACTCTTATTTACCACTAATTTGCAAAGAGGAATTAAAACTTTTAAAAAGTTACAGTCACATATGTTACGATCATTGGAAAAGACATTGGAAGATTAACCAATATGATCCTCATAGAGAGAATAATACAACGATGTCACTATCTCTTATGCTGCTAATATCATGACGGAGCCAGAGAAAAACAGACTCATTATTTCGGCAATTAATTAGAAAATCATGTGAATAACTTGATATAAATATTATGACAACTATAATATAACAATATTGCAATTCTATAATGTACAGCTGTGCCCGCTAAATATGAATAGAAGATAAATTTTGAATGTAACAAATTATTAAATGTTGTACTCCATATCGTTGCAATAAATTGGAAAAAATACTTAGAGAATGATTCGGGAGTGACATGCAGTAATGTAAGTTTGGTTGCAGTCGGAAAATGTTAGTTATGACAAAAATATGGTTCATTCGGAACTCCTTCGTTTAATTCAAATTCATTAAGGTAAGTACAATTTATACATCACAGATGAAATGGCTAAAAGAATTGGGATGAATAAATTTGTACTGCTACTACATATCTCATATGATAATTCTACATTTAAAATACACATTTTCTTTATTATGTAAAAATTGAGCGAAGTATGTAAAATTTAAATGAAATTTATATAATAACTTAAAAAATCTTAAATCATATAATATTTGCCTTTTATTAATGGTTGATAAATATTAAGGTTTCTGTAATTAAATAAATATAATGGAATTAAATACATTTAGTATAACATATTAACTATTCATTATTTTCTTCCTCAATATAATTTATTTCTAAAATGAAAATTTTTCTTTCAGTATGCTAATGCACAAAATGGATAAAATCGGTTAAATATTTGAAACATTAGACATGTTTCTACAGTTGTTTCGGCAAAGCGAGTTCGCCATGAGAAAAAAATTCTTATATGAAAAGAACAGTCGTTCTACTTTAGTAATGTATCATTTCCATGATTAAAGCAATGTTTGCTAAACATTGTAAATTAATTTTAATGCGGTAAAATCTGTATCTTTCTCTAGCACACTATCAACTTTGGCCATTAGTTGCTTCAACTACTCCTTTGTAATTGTTATAAATTATTCGCAAACCTGCTTCAACTTGAGCTTCTTAGAATTTCTTTCCACTTTCCTTCATGGCAGTTGCTTCTTTAGTAAAATAATTGACTTAATTTTTTGTAAATAAAGAAAACAATAAAATGTATCCTTTAATCATGTTTCCTAGCGTATAAAGATCGACTATGGTGGTTCGGGGATATTCAGAAATTGCCTGTGGAATTCTCGAATACGTTCAGTGGATATGAGAAATACTGCTTTTGTATGCAATATGGAACCATTTGCCTATGAATATCGACGTCTAATCGTTTCTGCCGCAAGATGTAAAGCATGGATTTTTACTCATAATATGTAAGAAGTTACCACAGACATATTAGAGAGGCTGATGTATAGAGTGCATAGTTGAGACATCATCAGTCATGAAAACTAAGAGTTGGTCTTCCGAAAATTCAAATTTTTCTATGTATTCAATACCACTTTTGAAATGTACTTTGGCGGCACATTTTTGTACTATTTTGGAGTCTAGTAAGATTGAAAATGATGACTTAGATGGTTCCATAGTACGAACTATGACATTAACAATAAAGTTTGTTTGATATTCTATTGTATCGTCAGGCAAGTGTTTATTTGCATCTATTACATGCTAAATTCTCTCATTATATGCTAAACGCTCTCAGTCTCAACTCTAATTGTGAGTACAGCGTACAGCGGTAAATGTTTATCGATGCGACAGAGTAGGATCCGATCGAGTAAGCGCATAAGTACGTATGTGCCAACCAACATATAACTTCCTGCATCGAGTCCTGCATATGATGAATCACCGTAAATATTCAGTATGTACTGATTAAAAACCTGGTGTGCAGACAAATGTGACCACTCTAGTTACAAGTAGAACGCACGAATTTGATAGTTTTCATTTGCCTCTCTCTGTCGTTATACAAGTACTTGTATATACCACATGGGTGCCGTGATTTTTTAGATTTAGCTCGTACGACTGCTTGTTGCTTTAATAATAATTAATATATTATACTGCATTTTAAAGTAATTATGAACGCTAGCCATTTGTATAAATTTATTGAATAATTCCTAGACTTATAATTCGGTGTTAAAGTTGCTGTATACACCCTTCATATATCGGATTAAAAGATATTCTTTTAGACACATAAACTGTGATAAACACAAATATAGAAAATATGATCAAAGATCAATTTGTGATAAACTTCATATTCACGTGACAGCTTGTGATGTATCATTTAACATAATAACGAAGGAATCGTCTTACAGTAAGTTATAAAAAAAATTCTCGGCAATAAATTTCTAAACTGATCAACGTTAAGAAATTACCGAGCGGGCGAAAAACACTGAGATCACTGTAAAATCTACTCTAAAAAATAAAATTTGAAGAAAGTAAGTGATTTAGACTAGAGAAAATTTATCCGTTGATGACTGAACAATTTTTTCCCGCATATGTTATTCTTTCATAGGTATTTATTCCAAAATACTGTTTTAAATATAATTGTGACAAATTATATATTAAAATTTGGTTACATAGCAAGCGACCGTTATTTAGATTTGCACTTTACATACTTTCAGAATATCTATTATAATGAAATAAAATTAATTAATATTAAATTTTTATGTATAATACATATACACAACACAATAATATCCTTTACATTCAAGGAAACATAATCCGAGTTAAGTGAATTGTAATACCGCGGGTTTATATAAATTGCAGTAATTACTGACTATAACCCCTTGACATTTATGTAGGATGAAAAGGACTTACTTTACAAACCAGTATAATCAAATATACTTTGATAATAACACCATTTTTATCCTACGTTTTGTTTGAATTTGATGTGAACAAGATCAAAGTAAACGAAATAATGTTCGCCGGAAAAAGTTGCAATCCTGTTTGTGATAATATAACAAATTTGTGGTTCAGCTGACGTTTTATTTAGATATTTCATCCATCGAAACAGTCATTATTTTTGATTGTAGAGTTTCAATAACAGGTTCGTTTTGTTTGTATTAAGTGTGTATTCTGTTTTGATTCCATGCTTCTCATAGTGTTTTCCATTAATTACTTTTTTCAACGGCATTAATTTTAAATTAATTATGTGTAAGTTCAATTATATTTCATTAATAATACAACTGCGCCTCAGAGTATCATAACACAATTGCTTTCAGCTTTGCTACTGCAACTTTAATCCCATTGTGGTAATAAATATAATTTGTTTTAATTTTAAAATATATTCCCTTCGGCCCTACTAATATACGCAAGTATATTGGATGAATACGAAAGAGTATGAATGATGTAACTATCAAGTTACTTTATTAATTAAGAGTTTACGGCCGTCATAAAATATGATATTTGGGTTTAATATTCTGTGCTCTGTCTTGTTAGTTAGTAGAACTCTTATTACTTAGTGCAAATGAGACGACCGAGACAATCAACAATAATTACACAGACAGTTGATTCTTATGTTTTTCTTTGTTATTTTCTATTATCTACAGTTTCGTCGCAATGTGACTTTGATAAACAATAAAAATTTAGTAAAATGAACGCAATTTATGTTCAATACAGAAAAAGATTTTATTTAAGAACAAACACGAAAATACCTCCTTATTACATAGGTTTTAAGTATCTATTGGCTTATATTTTCTATCCCACTTCTTCATAATGCTTCTGAAAGAGCTCCCATCATATTTCTATTCCAGCGGACGTGATACCGTTTGTCGACCACTTTGATACTTTGATGAAAACTACCATCTTGCTCCTCACTGACATCATCTAAATTGTCTGGAAAAAGCCAAAGCGACTATCCAAAAAGTGAATTTTCAGATTCATGAAACATCTTAACTTTTTGAACTTTTTCAGAATGTTGCCTATAGTGAAGGTCACACTTAGTTTGAAACATTTATGGGTCGTAGTTAATATTTTTAAACTCTTCTCTGCCTGTTAATAGTTCTTTGTAATATTGTTTCCTCGCGTCTTATCCAACCGTGTCTGTCTTCACTTTTCATTTGTATTTGTTTTCAAAGTTCGTGTTGCCTTCCAGGCCATCTTAAACTTAAAGCTTCTGAGTAGTTAATTTATTTCGTGACATTTCTTTTCCCAATAGTCATTTTGCCTCTTTAAAATTTCCCCTATTAGCAAATAGCAATATCTCCTGTATTTTGTAGCTAACCATTTATTGTATAGTTATTTCTCTGATTTGCCATGTCTTCCAATCTTTCATTACACCAGCAGTCGCTTTTTCTTTTTCCTATTTTCTTTTCCCCTAGAGCTTCCCTTGCATCTAGATTACGTATAGGTTGTCCAGTTTCCAAAATTGTTCGTCTTTTAGTTTCCCTTCTTAGTTCAGTCTTTTTATGTTTTACAAGAACTACAGTTTTTAGTAAATGATGGTCTGCTCTCTTTTCGTTCTGGCCTCAATAATTTTTGATCACGACTGTTGCCGGGTTCAGCAGTAATCGATAATAGACCTTTTGTCTTTTGTTCCCTTGTATATTCATGTATTTTTTGTGTTTTAAAACGAACGTTCCTGCTATAATTCTATAAGGTATTTGTTATTGTCATTAAGTACTCCTTTTTCATATTCTCCTATTACTGCATCATGTTATTTCCTTCCCATGCGTCCATTAAAATCTTCAAATAAGAACGTATCGAATTTCTGTAATTCCTCCAAACAATTTTCCTTCACCTGTATGTTGGCGTTATCTGTTGGAGCGTATATTCCCTCTATTATCAGATCTTGTCCTCTTAATTTTAATTCCATCATTATTAACCTTTTGTTTACGGCGGAACTGTTTTTTATATTCCCCACATATTCATTTTTAACGGCTATAGAAACACCCGTTTTTGCTTGCTTCTTTTTCCCGACTCCACTGTAGAAGTGAAGATATTATACTTCTGTTTCGTACTCTCCTCCTCTTTTCTTGGTCTTGTTAAAAACTACGATAACCATGTTGCATGTTGATAATTCTTTGAATAATCCTGTTTTTTTGTCCTTATTCCTTGTACGTTCCAGCAACCATATACCTTTTCCTTTGCCGCGTTCGTCGTTTGGTTGATTCAATATTAAAGGTTTTTGCACAAATGTTGTTACAGCGAAAAATTTAAGGGAGAATAAGGAACAAACCTGTCGCTCTAATCCTCATTCTGTACAGTATGCGTTTTGGCTTTCAACGGTACAGATCAGGTGCGTAATGTGTTTTCGTACGGGTATTTTTGCCGTAGTTTTCCAGGTGCGACACTATTTAATTATATGCTGATGATGACAACTTATTTCTCGAAATATGTATACAGAACTAGAAAACTAAGTTGGTCGATGATGATCATGAAGTTCGTTTTACCCTATGTTTGTATTTGCACCGTGTTCGAATAGAATTTTATTTTGAATTTTGTATTTAAACATCAAATTATTAATGTGTAACAATAAATTAAATAACTGATTTATTTAATGTTAATTGTTATTTGACTTGAAAATATAAATGAAACATCAAAGTTTATTTTATTCTGAATTATCGTTATTGCAATTTTAAAATTACGTTTCGTTATAAACGCATGAAATCGTAATTCACATGAACAGGTCGACGATAATCTTGATTATGATAAGGAATTGCATGTATATTTAGTTCATTTGAATTTTAAACCTCTCGTGACACAATCACATAGATTTGAGATAATGTTCCAATTTCTGAAAAACAATGTTGTTTCCTATATTCCTTTTACATTCGTCCAAATTATTTTTTAAATAGTTACCAAATCTTTTTATGATAGTAAATAATCAATGAATTAAAATTTACTGTACATCATCATAGTCACAAATATATACTGTCCACTATTCGTCAAAAGATTAATTGAGAAGTTTGTCAAGACGAGGAAAAGTGTCTACCCTCTACCAATCACTGTAAATGTACCTTAAAATATATAATCCAGATTATTAGTTTATTATATTCATGGGTGAAACAGTGTTCTTGTAAATTCTATTCCTAGTAGATGTTGTTCCGAAGTTTCGTTTACATTTAATAAACATCAACTTTTCGAAATATTTTAAAAAGTTATTAGGTTGCAAATAATTTTAAAGTAATTTTATGAAATAGTACAATCGATTTCCTTAGACTATGAAATATTGTTATAGAACACATTGTTACTAAGTAAATTCGAAGCTATGAAAAAATATGACTAATATGCTAAACAACAGTGTTTATTACATACATATGTACTTCCTGACGTAATTTAAATCTCGTTTTGGCAACAATAAATTAAAGGCCGAAATCTTTTCTGATCTCGCATGTTGGAAAAAACTCAGATATGCGATCATTTACTCTGAAACTGAGACAAATTTAAATTCAAGCAAGATATCTACTTTGCAATAGTCAAAAAAAGAGGTTCTCATGCTCGCGTACATTCTAAATAAAGTCTTTTTTAAAATAAATTCATGCTAAATTGTATAGGACTATGTCATTACTATTAGTAATTTCCAAAGCTGTTCCTCAAAAGATCTGTTGTGTTATGTTCAACTTGGTCGTAGATCTTTTCGACTTGTGTGTAAAGAAGTGTTTTGTGACTATGTTACTAACCCATGCTAGCAGCAAAAAAGGCGAAGAAAACAATACCGATTATTGCTCGGCAACATTAAAGAGTGTTGGGAGAGATACTAATTACCTAAATGACGAGAAACTATTTAAAAGTCTAATAGTTCCGGGAAATGTTCGAACCATTAATAGAAAATAATGAATAAATCCTTAATTATCAATTGAGTTTGACAGAAATAGTCTACGATGAACCAAACTGAACAATATTCTGTAATGGTCCCTAAAAAGAATGTCACCATTCTCTATGGTCGAGTATTTAGACAGATACCCGGTAAGCATGAAGTCATGGATTCAAACCCCACCAGAGAGCAGTAAATTTTTTTTAAAAATTTTTCAGCGTACATACGATACAAAAAGCCGCAAAAATTTAAATTTTTCAATTTCGCATAGTAAAAACACTTAATTATAAACAGCTTTATAGCTTCCTAACTGCAAATTAATGAAAGGAATCCCCGTATAATACATTGACATTTCTGGACATATGTACCAGTGGAGCCTCGTAGAGAACATTGGTTTTTGCCCTAGCTATTGAGAAGGTTGCCGATGATCTAGTGTCAAGACTAGGCACGAGGAAATCAACCTGGGACAACAGCACAGAAGAATCAATAAAGTTATTTATTAATTTATAAAGAAAACCGCCACTACTTTCGAGAAGTACTATAACAAATTAATGCTTGGTTTTAATATAATTGTTTTAATTCTCTTTACAGGTATTAGAGCGAAAAAATAGACTTGATTTTAAAATTAATACGATAATTGCTTAAGATACCTTCGCTTTAAAGTATTCTTTAAGTAATTCAGCTTTTCACTGATGAAATTTAATTTCTAAAATTTATTTTAGAAACCGAATTGTTAAATACGGCATTTATTATAAATTATTATTAAGCTATCCACCTATATAATTATATGGTAGTACTGTATTGTGTAGATACATATAAATTCAACATAAATTCCTTGTAACAAGTGTCACATGGGATATAAAATAACACCATTAATGTAGCTCCCAGCCTTTTTGTTTTTCCAAGTATTTCATCTATTCTCTTTAGAGAAAAATAGTCCTATACGCACGCTACAGCTTCTTCTTGCATCATTTCTTCCCTGATTTCCCAACTCCTGATTCAATTTTCCGCCGTAAACAAAGATTCCTCGGCTTCTTCCTTAGTTGTCTCTGACATGTACGCGAAATCTCCATCTAAGGCGACGTCATCCGAGAAAGCAAAAAAAAAACATCCATTACGAACGAGGACAGGACACACACAGAAAGGAGACGAACCATTCGGAACGATAAAACTGTGAGTAATGGATCCGCTTTTTCCTCTCGCTCTTTTATTTAAATCGGACAGGACGGTTCTCCGAAAGTGACGTCGGCCGGTACGTTTTTCTCACGCACTTTAATAATTTTAAAAAACCAATATGTCTCCGATCTGCGTCAATATATTCGTAAATTTTGATATATAAGCCGATTATTATACAGATATGTTTGAATAAAATATATATTCTTTCCTCGGAAAAGCCACTAAAGCTTTCTTTATGTTGTTTAGCACCTCGAATAACACTACATGGGTATATAGTTTATTTAATGAAGTAAAGAAATTCGGTATTTAGTGTGATCGTTTGAAGCATGAAATACATTATTTAAAATTGTATAACGGGAATTGGTGTATTTTACAAAAGATTTGGTTCTAATTAATTTGTTTCTACTTATGATGTTTCTATGCGCTCTAACTTAAGCTTCAATTCGTTTTTCATATTAACCATTTTCTTTACTTAAATCTTTACTTTAAAATTAAGGGTGATGTAAACAAAATAATTTTTAATATATTAATTAATTAGTATATTTCTTTTAAATTAAATATTCATGTATTGCTTTTTGCCCTGTTCTCTTTATCATACTTAATCGAAATTCGATTAAGAAATGACGAAAATATTGAATTAATAATCTGTTCCGTTTGTTAGTACTTGAGCTTCGTTAAGAGAATTTCTCGGTATTTATATAACATTAATACCACAGATTCACATTTTACACTTATACAATCACGGGCAATTGAATTAGAGTTACTCTTGTGCATTAAAAAATTTGAAATTTTCGATAGTAAACGGACTTAGTTGTTCAAAGAGAATGTATTACTAGAACAAATAACCATTATAAAGGCTGTTTTTTTAAAAGCTTGAGAATTTAAAATAATAATACAAGACAGAAATATTCTTGGAATGAAATTTTTTTTATTATAATCTAGTAGATTTTTTCATGGCATTTATTTTTTAAATATGATTTCCGGCACATGTCCGCCGCGGCTACGTGTTACATGGTCCATTCGATCAGTCCAATTTTTGACTACTTTTTCCAATAAATCTGGCCATATGGCGTCAATGGTGGCTTGAATATTGGCTTCCAATGCTTCAAGAGTTGCTAGTGTCGGCATAAACCAATGACTTAACATAGCCTCATAAAAAGTAATACAGAGGCGTTAAATCTCACGAACGAGGGAACAAGTGAACAGGACCACTTCTGGAAATAAAGTTGTCACCAAATTAATTTTGCAATAAATCGATTGTTAAACGCGCTGTATGGCAAGTTGCGCCGTCTTGTTGGAAACAAATGTTTAACTGATTAATTTTTGGAAACAAAAATTCAGTCAGCATGGCTCGATAGTACTCGCCATTCAACGGCAGCTCCTTCCTCATTTCGAAAGAAATAAGGATCGATGATGCCACCAGCGTGTAAACAGCACAAAAGAGTCAATTTTAATGAATGTAATGATGATTCGTTAATGGGTTGAGGATTTTCTCCAGATACGGCAAGTTTGCTTGTTGACGTAGCCATTTAACCAGAAATGAGCGTCATCACTGAACACAATTCTTTGATAAAAATGCTCATCTTCGGCCAGTTTCAAATGAGCCTAATCAGCAAAAATGCGACGAAAATGATGGTCGCTTGGCTTCAATTCTTGCACGAGCTGTAGTCGAAAGACAAAGGCCAACAAGTTGAGAATAACGACGAATCGACATTTCGACGTCTTCTTCAATACTTCGCTCTACAGCAGCAATATTCTCTTCGGTACGCACATTTCTTTGTCTTGTTAATGGTATCGAATCTAGAAGAATAAAATTAGTGCGTAAACGATCAATAACTCCACGAATTGCTTACTCACTAGGCCGATTATGTTGACCGTAAAATGGATGAAGTACTCTATGAACTTCGCGAACAGATTTATTTCTTTCAAAGTAAATTTCCACAATTTGGTAGCATTTTTCTGGCGTTAAACGATATATGATGACTTGCCAAACCTTACTGAACAGAAATATCAACACAATTTGACATTATCAGCTGTCAAACCATAGTTATCGATATCAATAGTTCTCATGCAGCTTAAAAAAAATAATTTTTTATAAGTAAAATTCCCGTATTAAAAGTTTTGGTATCTTCTATTAGCGTCTGATATATATATATATATATATATATATATATATATATATATATAGTTTTTGTTTTGTTGTTTTTCTATCTCCATTTGTGACTTTCACAATTCAAAATCAATTAATAATAATAATAACATAATTTATTGCCCAACGGAAGAGAAATCTCTTAATAGGATAATATAAGCAGAATACATACGGAAAAAATTGAATTCAGTACCTAAAATACAAAAAATAAAATTACGTTATATATATACAACTATAATTAAAACAATTTCTCCACTAATACAAAGAATGAAAAAATAAAACAAAGTCTATACATAACAATTTAAATATTGATGTGAGACATGAAAATTATCTGTTAACGTTCTTCTTCATATGCAAAATAGGTGTTTTATATAAAGTATTCGTTCTCGTTCTCCGGCCAATAAAGCTGTCGGTGGCTGGGATAGTACAAAACTAATGTGAACAAGTAATGATGAAGCATCAACGTAGTTATTCACTATCTGAAAAGAGAATTTGCTACTTTCTTGGGATCTGCAGTAGGTAAGAGATGTAAAATAATGTTTATCCTGTAACAGTTTTGCAATCTGCATCATGTTCACCATCTAATCTTAAAAATCTAATATTTCTAAAACCTCTTCGGAATCCTCTCTAAAACAAATGGGTAAGAAACGTAACACAGAAGCATATTACAATTTAATACGAGCGAGAATATAATACAAAATTTTAAGGTTTCCTGATTGTTAAAGGTCCTACAACTCCATATCAAGCAGACTAAATTTTAAGCAGCAGAATTTCCGATAGAATGTATGTGATTTGCAAATAACAAGGTTGAATCAAACAATACCCACAAGACCTTCGCTAGTGTTTGCCTTGAAATACTATTTTCATCCACAGAGTATTAAAAGATGTAGGGTTTTTACATTTACTGAAAATCATCACTGCATACTTGTCTAAATTTAGGAATAATTTGTTCTACATACATAAGGCATTAATTAAATTCAAATTTTCTGTAAAATTGTGCAATCTGACTAATATGCTATATTTCAGTAAATCTTAATATCATCTATATAAACCAAAACATTGTAACATAGTAGAGGATTCAAATTTAACCTCTGCGGCACACATAAGGAAACAGTGGAGGGATTAGATGTAAAGGCAATATACATGATCTTTTATAAATCAACACATAGAAACCAAAACATTGGCTATAGTATAGACTAGAACAGATCTCAACCTACACTGACCTTGATACAGCATCTTACAATCGGTTGCTCCGCATGCAAATCTGGTGTAGTGTTCATAGTACATATAAAATAAATGTAAAATAAATAATACAGTCAATTGTTCTTAGAAACAATTCACACTAGTGTCTGTTACAGTCAACACTCTGGAAAATTTTAATCTTTGCTTAATTTGTGTATGGTATAGAATATATTGAAATATATTTAAGTTTATAACACAAATAGAGTTAAAGAACAGCAAATAGCTGGTGCATATCTAGTACCTTATGTATAATATTTGATTAAAGTCATAATAACTCACACGTCATATTAAATTGGCTCTTGCGTCACTTATCACAAGAAAATCTGCACGTCATCATTTGTTAGAAATGATACTGCCTGACACAGAAAATTTGCGTTGGGAAATGTTGACGTCAAAAGCGAGATTAAAATGTATATAAAGAGGGCAGTTCGAATTTCGACGGTCCCGGGAGTGACAAGAAATCCGACGTAGTAAGTCCCAGAGATGTGTCCTTGCTTTCGGCAAAGGAAAGACCACACACATACACACAACAGCTGAAAAGAAAATTCCCATTTTCTCTACAGATTTCGTATAGTTTTGCACAGCTGGGAAATGAACTCCGGGGATCGTTGCCAACCGCATCGCGTCATGACACTTTTGGTATTTGCAGTAAAGACTACCAACCATAGAAATTGACACGGATGGCATAATGTGGGTTGAACTACCCGGACTTGATGACGGAAATATAGTGGACGGAAGATACCCTTTGAGAATTGTTTTGTCCGATTTGCATGGACATGTTAGAACAAGATATATACAGTCGCATGTATTGCATAAATATAATGCATAAAATATTTAAATGATGGGAATTTGTAAACATAACTGTAATTAATTTGACAATTCTCTGCAAAACTGATGTTATGTTCATATTTTATACAAACTCTATTACTTAGTTTTACTAGTAGTGGTAGTTCTTGCAGCAAGGAACTATGAAATAAAACTAAATATTTTGAATCACATGTAGTATTGCTGTTAATAATTAATTTCAATAAGAAACTATTATTAGCTAAACCTCTTACCTAAAAGAATTATTGAAGAAGTCTCAAATTGAGCAGTCAATATCATAGAAATGATTAATGCTATTTTAATTAAGTACACTAATGCGTTACTGGACTAGATATTTATAATACTTCAGAGTCGAGACATTTTTTAATTAAATTATAAATCAAAATGTGTAAATTTCTCTAGATTTCAAAGTAAAGTATGATAAACACTTACGAAGGATGCTAATGCGAAATATATATATTTTTAAATTGATTTCATTTTTGTTGAGTATAATGATGAAATAATAAAATCGCGATAAATAATTTCTAATTATATGCTTATATGTGACAAAAATAGTGAATCATGTGCTGAGAATAATAAATAATAAATAATAAATAATAAAACAATAGCAAGAAAGAAATTCTCTTTTGCGTCATTTTCTGCGGAATTTCTTTCTCCTTTCCTTATTTTGAATAGGTTTAGTTTGTTATTCGAAGAATGCAAAGACAAAAATATTGCCAGTTAAGTAATCTTATAAGGGGTCGTATCGTTGGATTACACGAGGTAGGTATTGCATTTCGTTAAATCCTTAGGTGGATAAAAGAAATATTGTTACAATTATTCACTGTTGGAGAGAACGATCTCAAGAAGGTGGGTCAGCAACATCGCAGAAGAAGCTTTGGACTACCTATAAAAACTAGAAAGACACTAGAAACACTAAGATTGCTTAGCTTTGAAAATCGACATACTATTTCAAGGTCTGTGGGAATTTTTTGCAGAGATGGACCAAAGGATAACAATGCCCTGTAAACATCGCCAATGCCCTGTAAACATCGCCACAGTCGTTCGTCTATGATGATTTCTTGTCGTCTAAGACTAATACTAGCTCTCACTGATGGGCATCGTGCCCTTAGATTAGAATGGCGTAATGTACGGACATATTGCGATGATGAATGGAACTCGAAATTGCACCTATTAAATGATTAATGCTTTTTGGTTGAATTAGTATAGGAAATAGGACACTTTTAGTATTCCTTCGAAGACATTTAAGTGCTCAAAGACACACATTTACGGTTATGAAACCATTGGCTTTACTAGATATCAAAGAGCTGAATAATTCCATACTAGCAAGACAATGCCGGTTCTCGTCTTACATATTCCATTACTATCATTGTAAGAAGCCAACATCAATATTCTCAATTACTTCTTCAATGAATTTACAACAGCTATATGATACTCTATTATTTGTTTATACATATTGCTTGAAATGAGTTCCTACAAGGATACAAAGAAAATTTTCTAGAAGCATGCCTGGTCCTGTAGTAGAATATATTCGTTTACAAGGAGCGACAACTCATTATTAAGTTTTGTCTCTAAGGAGAATGAATTGTTTTGTTTAAAAATATATAATTCCACGCAGCGATTTGCTTTTTGTGACATATGTAGTATATATATAACGCTCAAATAACAGTCTAGGTTGGACAAGTTTTATTGTACATATGTATATATATATATATATATATATATATATATATACAATGTACATATATACATATATGTGTGTGTGTGTGTGTGTTTCTATAAGTTAAACAATAAAAAATATAAACAAAACCTAAAATTCTCAGGTATCCGACATATACTAGGTAAGTCAGAATGAAGAATACACGATTTTGAATAGTTGGAATAAATAAAAATAGTTTCAATGAACATTTAAAAATTGTTTCCTATCAGGAGCAGTTATCCTGAAACTATTATTTATAGTGATGTTCAATATTTTGACAATGGAAACCTTAAGCTTCCTAGTTTCTTCATCTTGACTCTCGAGTTCGAACAGCTGTGTAGGTACTTCTGCTGCCGATGTTTCTTACATATGACATCGTCAAGGCTTAACTGCTGCAACTTCTTTGTTGAAATGAAGCTGGTGTAAATGTATTGCGGATAAATGTATATAAGGGTGTTGTTAGTCACAAACCATTGTAGTGTTATGATTACGGTTGAATTGCTTGGAACTACAGGATTAATAGACGTTGTGTAGGAGGCAATCGTCACCATGATGTCCTGTGTCGAACAAGTCATTATTATGTCTGAACTATCTTCGAATATATAGAAATCTCAAAATATTTTAATAACCTAAACCATGACGACATTTAACCCATACAGAGCGCCTGGCAATCCTGAAACTGCAAATGACTCAAATATAACCTTAACACTCCATTTACCCATGACCAACAATGCTCCTACATAAACCCATCTGCAACACACTTACACCAATTTCATTACAACAACGAAAGCAGAAGTAGCAGTTATGTTCTGAGGACGTCTCATATAAGTAAAAATGAAACGTCGGCAGCAGAAAACGAGGTCGCGGTTTCAACCTGGAAGTTAAGATGGATAAACTATGGACGGCGACCGCGAAAGTTTACCAGTTAGCTTCGTATTTTAAAATAATTTATTATTATATTAAGAAACCGAAATGCAACGTAAGTATTTAAAATGTTTCCAAGAATAATATTGTAATAAATGAAAGAAGTTGGGAAGAGACTAAAAGAAACTAAATGCAAAACAAGTTTCTAGAAATTTGAAGAATATATCTTTAACATGATTCTATATTATTTTTCCGAATGGATAGAATTCTCAGAAATCTATCTATTGCAGGTAAAAAATTACTATAAAAAATTTAAAACCAACAAAAATTGTTCGCGCTCGTAGCACACCAAAACAAATGATCTCCTGTTTTTTTGGAAAAACCGGTCACATTGCAACCGTGCCTTTTGAGAGTTATAGAACGGTCAATTCCGATACACAATTATTTGTTCGCAAAAAATTTTTGAAGCAATAAGGAAAACAAATCGAAAATGGCAGATCATTCTCATGACAATGCGAGCTCTCGCAGATCGGTTCAAACAATTGAATATTTGATCGGGCAAAATGCTGAATTGATGAGCCATCCGCTGTATAGCCCTCATCTAGCACCTTGTGATTTCTTTTTGTTCCCACACGTGAAGAATAAGCTTCGTGGTCGACGGTTTTCTACGCTGGAAGAGCCAGTTGAGGCATTCGAAGCTCATGTTTTGGAAATACTGCTTTCACAGTGGCAGTAATGCTTTTCGGGTTGATTTAAGCGAATGCAGACGAGTGCATTTACTTTCAAGGAGAATATTTTTCAATAATAAAAAATTTTTTTTGTTTACTATTCCCGAAATGTAAACGGCTACCCTCGTACAAATATGAGCCAAAAAAGTTCAACAGCACGTCACTGAGCCCAACTGAATTAAACTTATTTAGTAATATCAAATGTGTTAATCGATCGAAAACTTTAGAAATGTCAACATATACGACATCGGCTTAGTCATCTAAAGATCCATCTGCAGTTCGCATCTTCCCAGGCATTCTGCGCATACCCTTTCTTATTTGAATGTAGGATCAAAACAATTTCGAATCATCAACTGTGCTATTTTCCACATCTATATTTTTTTCTAATATGAATACTAATTCCGTCTACTTATTGTAACTCAAAGACTGCAACCTATATACTTGATTTGATTGCAGAAATATTTAAATAATGTTTCAGTGAAATGCCAATATATCGATTTGCTTTTAAATATTAACGTGTTGTTATAGCTATTAGTAGCATATAAATCCTATTTTATTTAATACTTTTTTTTCAATTTATGATTCACATTCAAAATACAGCAAATTATTCCTTCTATAACCTGTCTTAGATGGAAGTGTTAAACTTGGGTGACATTCATAGTATCTATTTATTATATGATAATTATGTTCCTGAAAAACTAGATGTGTCTTTGTTTTCATTAAATATTATTTCCTTTACAAATTGCAAGCGGCTGAGCTGTTTTCCATTTATAGAAATACCTTTTACCAACGAAAATGCGATAATTTAAATGGTAATATTTTCTCTTGTTTAGTTAATATGAACATCTTTTGTCTTATTCCAGTCTTTGCGCTAATTTTGTTCAAAGTGCCCGACACATTTATTACAAGTTGAAGGTTATTCTTAGTTTTAATTTTGACGATCCAAATTTTTTAAATTTTGATCATATATTTCGCGTTTCTTTATTTTGCAAATGTTTTTAGATTTATTATTTTTTAAATTTTGATATCGTTAACATCAAATGTTAGTTTTGATTATGATCCATTTTAAATCATTATCTTTTCTCTTTTTATGCGCCCAAGTCAGCAGCGTAGAAGAAATGGACCCGATCAGATAAGTGATCTGTAATTTCTAATGCTAAAATGCAAAAGCTGGTGAAACAGGCCCAAAATTATATATAGACTGACTTGAACAGACTCACAGCATTCTATGTAAAGATGCTTAAAAGTCCTGGAGAGATATGGGGACTACAGCAAAACTGAAAGTATCGCAGACGAATAGACTTTGTAGCCACCTGAAATAGTCGACTGAATGATTTCCTTAAAGTTTGCATAGTACATACAAAATTTGAGTGTCAAAGACTTTAGAGGTATAACACTGTATATTTTGAAGAAATTGATATTGAACGTCTTGGTCATATTATTTATAATTCCTTTGAAAATGGGTAGTTTCGCGATTAACTTAAATCAGTCAACTGTGATATTTATTACAAAGTAGCCTGTTAACATACTTATAAATAACTTGCTTATCAAACATAATATATTTAGTCAGTTCCAAGATGATCTCAATTTCGTTCAAGCAATTCTAATATCCTTGGACAATAAAGTGATTCTTCTATTATTTGCATTTTTGTTAGATTTCTAAAAAAGGAAAAAAACTTTTAAGAGCACAGAACACTCTAGATTAATTGCCAAAATGCGACGTTATGGAAGCAGAGAAACAGGTCCCTCATGCTTTAAATCTTTTCTTTCCAACATTGTAAGAATACAATTAGAGATTTAATTACAAGTAAATGTTTTCCTCAAGACAGGATTATGGATTCTTTTTATTTTTGATTTATTTTAATGACATTTATATCATTAAATATTCAAGATTAATAGTAAACTTGTTAAACTTTTCTTGTGGATTGCGAAGCAGTGGAAGAAATTGACGAAATAGCTATCTATGTCCGTCTTTATGTATACGAATGGCTACAACTTATACGGCACACAACTCTCTTTAAAACATTTAAACAGTACTTCTCATCTAACTCAATGATTACTGATACCTTCTCTCTGATATTCTTCACTATTGAGGTCTTACAATAAACAGTAACTTAAAATCACATTGATGACTTATGTAATAAATTAGACACTGTTTGTTTGTCAATTAATCAGCGGTAAGGCCTCGTGGAAATGCATGTTCTATGTGTTGAGCGTTACAAGTGTTGTCGCTTATATTTAAGATATATAAGGTATTGTTTCTTAGGACGGTAGTCCTGATCTGTCACATGTATTTTTATGTTATAATTATATATGGCGTGGGTTTGTAAAAATTATTTAGCAATATACACAGTTTATATTTATGAAAACTTAGTTCTTTTAAAAAAAAATGTTTGATTTGATTGTTGCTACCCAACACATGGACTTGCAATCACAAAAAACTATCTACGTTATATATGCTTAAAATTTGTCATTAAATTATGTTACTTACATTAGATGTTATGCTAATTACTACTTTAGATACTTTCTGTAAAATGAATTTTTGATTTATTTCTAAAACTATAACATAACTGATTTCCTCAATGCCAAATTTCGATACACTGTTATCTGCATTGATTTGTCCCTTCTGCCTCTCCTTTCTTGACATTTTCATCATTAAACAGTAGTTTTATTATTTTTTTTAATTGTTGAAGGGATTGAATTTTATGTTTTTTTAATAGAGTTAAGTTAAAATGCAGGTACTTACTTCTATATTCTGAATTTAACCATAGAATAATACTAAAAAAATAATTCTGTGGAGATATGTAAATATATTTTATGTAAAGGTTTTATTTAAGTAATATAGTTTGTTGACACATTTAATTTACACAATTTACAAACTGACAATGATATCACAGATATATATATATATATATATATATCATATATCTGTGATATCATTGTCAGTTTGTAAATTCTATATATATATATATATATATATATATATATATATCTGTGTGTAGTTGTGTGGCTACATTTGTGTATATGGTCGATGTTTTTCTCTTTTCTTAAAACCATTTAAATATAATTTAATCATTGTCAATTTGTAAATTTTGATGATTAAGCCGATGTCGTATATATTGACATTTCTATTTATTTTATTTATATTAGTTTTCGATCGACTAACACATTTGATATTACTAAATCAGTTTAATTCAGTTGGGCTCGGTGACATACTGTTGAACTTTTTTGGCTCATATTTGTACGAGTATAGCTGTTTATATTTCGACAATGATTAAATTATATTTAAATGATTTTATGAAACGAGAAAAACATCGACCATATACACAAATGCACACAACCACACACAGATATATATATATATATATATATATATATATATATATATGTATATCTTCGCATATATTGAGGCATTTTTTTTCGAAAAATCATTTGAATTTAATTTAATTGTTGCCCATTTGTACTTTCACAAACCTGTAATAAAAGAAAACTAGTAAATGTTTATGTTGTGGAAATTCGATTGTAAAACCGACTTTTGTCTCACTTGTTTTACTCTCACAAGCAAACAAGCTACTAATGAGTCTGCTTGTTTGTTAATATGTGTTCATGTAGTTTGTATTTTTTTACGTGAACGTTTTTTAGTACCATTTATATTTTTATGTATATACATACATTACCAGTAGGATAACATTTTTACTTAAATATGATCTTCGTATGATAATGATCCACTCGATAATTATTAAATATTAATCAATGACCGTATAAGTCTTCATAACATATAATCTAATTTGAATTAATTTAGTAAAATGTAGTTATGAAAAGTGTTGACTATTTAATAAAATTACGTAATAGATTCCGAAGATAATCGGTAAACAAATACACATTTGTGTTTAGAGTTCGACGGACGTGGTGGATATATTAATCTTCCATATTTACCAGAAATTATGTTCTTGTCATGTATACATGAATAATTTATTGCCAGCATCCTATTCTACTAATCATGCATGCCCCATCGTCTAAAACATTTGAATTGTATCTTCCTTCCTCATAAATGTCTTCGTCATAGTTATATGTTTGATTGAGGTGCATTGTTGCTAGATAATAAACCTATTTACTCCTACCTCGTTAATTACTCTTATGCTTTTGTTTACCTAATAAATGCATTTCGATAATATTAATATTACTATAGTGAAGAGTCTACACAATATTAGCTGCCTGGTGCAAGGTACATATGTTCATTTGTATTTAATAATTTGTTCATATTATTAATCTTAGTTCTATTAAACATTTTCACTTCATCCTGTTTGTGTAATACCTTCATTACTGTAACATCCTTATATCTATATGTCCTAGTACGGTTATCTCATTAATTATGCTTTCTTTTGTCGCTCTGTATTTATCATTCATTTGTATTAAATAAGTAATTTGTTTATCTGTGTGTATTGCCCTATTCTATGCTATAGCTTACAGTTATTTTAAAAAACACTTCTACTGTTTATTTGCAATAAACCGCGTTTTACAAGTTGATGTTTGGGAGCAATTTCCTGGTGTATAATTTTTGCTGCAGTATTGTGTCTCTCTTTATAATTTTTACCAGCAAATAATTTGAACTCTCCTGTTATATGTCCTGTGGTTTCTTTGAATTGTTAGTATTGTCTGTATTGTTATTTTCTAAACGTTATTTATTTATGTGTTTTTAATAGTTCTTTGTGACGATTACATCGTCTTACATTGCAAAAATAAATGCTTCTATTTCTGGAATCAATTGCAGAATTTTTAGCCATTGATATAAATTTTCATATATTTTATGATACTATAATAAGTGCCGTTTAGTGTTTTGCTGGACCATTTCTCTTTCTTTTGTTGTGCGTTTATTATTTGAATTTTATTTTCCACCTTTTCTTGTTTTAGATTTAATGTAGTATGTTATCTGTTAATTTAATTGCTTTATGCTTGGTTTTTTTGTTTTGAAAGTATTCTTTTAGATTTAGTATTTGCGTATTGTATTATTCTATATTTATCATAGGTCTACCTCCTTGTTTTCTGGCTGTAGTAATACACCATATGCAGTAGTTTGGATGAACCAGACGATATTTTATTAGTCTTACTGAGACGATTCTACTCTTCTACCATAGTTCTGTGTTAAACCAGTTATGGTGAGAACTGGCCTTGCGTATATTTTAATTGCTTTAAATATGTTTCTGGAGTTAAACGTTAACTTTATTACAGATGTCAGTTGTACTCGTATTTTCTTTTAATTTGTTGTATTGCATATTGCATTATTTCGTGTTTCTTTACTTTCGGGAACCTTAAATTTTCCTTTTTCGATATATAGCATTTATTAATACAATATTATTATAAATTTGTGGTCTAAACAGAATAGAAAATTCTGCGAACGTTTTTATTTATACATCTAATTATTAACTTCTGAAATCATAATTCAATAGCGAATACAGAAAATATAAAAAGTTACAGAAAATAGATGGACATAATTTACTAGATTTGCATATATGCGAAGCAAACATATAAATCTAACAAAGAAAAATTGAGCTGCATTCCTGTTTTCGTAATAAAGTTGTGAATAAATAGACAATTATTTGTTTTATTTACATTTTCTGAATTCTGCTTTAATTAAAATTTCATATACATACACATTTGCATACACAAAGTTCTATGATGGGTATTTACATAAGGGTTCAGTGTATTTTTTCATGTTGCAGCAGGAATATACAGACAAAGTAAATTCCCACTGCAATGATGCGAATTGAATTCACAGTCAGGATGGTCAAATATAACTGTTTACAAAATCCAAAATAAAAAAACACTTTCCTTCAGTGTTGCTGCCCGTTTTAATTAAAATTTTAATGTTTGTACATTTATAACTTATGGAGTCAAGTTAAACAGCTTAATAAAGTTGAGTGACGCTAAATATAAATGTGCTATAAAAAATAAAATACCGAAATGAACAGTATTATTACTAGTACCACTTCAAATATTTATTTTCGTCTGGTTTGTTATATTTACTTTCTTGCTAAAAAATAATAGCAAAAAACCTGTCACAAGACAGCATAATAAGAAATACTTAAAGAAACGTACAAAATAAACTTGTTCTAACTTTATTGTTTAACATTTTTAGGTGTTCTGTTATTTATTACTTGTTTTTATTTTTTTCCAGATTTTAGAAGTAGACTAATTATTACTACTGATATCATTTTTGTTCTTTGCTAGAATAAAATTCATAATATATAAAATTCATAACATTGACTTATTTAATTTTCAATTGCTCTAATGGCAATCAGAAACTATGGAGCAATTTTCCATTCACTTAATTATTATGGCATGCCTGAAACATGCCTCGATCAGGTAGGTCTTGTATTGGCTCAAAACTTCTGATATCCACCGCTTTATATAACATCAATTTTAAGAGCAACCTACACCCTTACGTTCACTAGTCGGCTAATATATTATACAATATTACTAGAAGCATATTTATAAATAAATAATAATTTATAAATTTACCTGAGCGAAGCCCGTTTGGAAAGCAGTTCATTCTCAGACGTTGGTGTCGTGATCGTATATACTATTGCTGTATAGATATTAATAAATGATATAATAATAAGTTCTACTTCTTTAGTATGCTGGCAGTTATATTCGATATCTTGTATGTAACGGAAACATTGTTGACCGCAAAGTCCGATAGATGACATCAGCGTAATAAGAATTTTATTTAAAAATATTAAAAAGTACAAATCTAATGTAAGATTTATTTCTAAAATCAATTGCAGACATTTAAAAAAAGGCTAACGTACTAGTTGCGCAAAAGAAAAGTCGGTTAGTCCAAATGGCTTCATTTGCCCCCTACTGACTTCGCGTAGGAGCAGTATTAGATATAAAGGACAGAAACACGTTCGATCGACGAGAATTCGCTCGCGTGTCAAAGCAATCAAGCGCACTAAAATTTGTAATTATCTATTTTTATAAAAATTTTTTAAGTTAATGTAATTACATTTCAGTGAAATATTGGAGACCTTCATGCGTCATTTAAGATACAAATAAGGTTTTCAAAATTTCTTAATTAACTCCACTTCATGCAAAATTTTTAAATTAATTTATTGTGCGAACATTACCGAAGCTAACTAAGCTTCGAGATACAAACTAAGCAAGTTGATGAAGCTTACTTTATTTTGGGTTTGTACTTAAATTTGGAATTTCTTATTTGGGTTTTACCGATTTAAATTCAACTATTTTGATTAAAGGTATTTAGATCGGTGTATAAGGCAGTTGATGGGGGCGACACAGCTTTGGAATTTCTAGATCTGTTTTTGAATAACGCGTTTCAAGTCCAAATCTCGTTTTTAATTTTAAGTACACATCAAGTTGTGAACGTGCGCTATTTGGTAGATGCTAGCCACGTGATGTATGCCAAACAACTGATGCATTTCTTGAAAACAAAAAAAAATAAAAATTTTTGCTTATTTTTGGTAATATTTGTGGTCGTTTCTTATTTTTTGGAATTTAATTTAATGTATTGTAAGTACATATATTGAACCACAAGTCATACGAGTAGGTAGATGACCATAATAAGATGATTATTGAAAGCGAGTACATGCATATATAGTTAATTTTCATTTTTGTATTCGAAGAAAATTTGAATACCAAGTTTATAATACAAATTTTGATTTAATACTCTTGATATCGACTTTGTTTAAAAAATAACACACAAATCTTACTTTATATTGCATATTTAAACATATTTTAGTGCTTTAAAAATTACCATCTCTTATGTATGTATATATATATATATATATTTATATATATATATATATATATATATTAATTATTATTATTATATTGAAGATAATTTATTTCTTATACATATATTTAATGTTGTTAAATTTAATAAATCATAGTTCATAAGTTGTAATTTATCGTTTTATTTATTTTAATATTGTATTTTGTTAACTGGTATTAACTAGATGATAGGTCAAATTGACACAAAATAATCTCAGTTCAACCCTTAAATATTTTACGAAGGAATTCACTAAAGGGAGTTTCGATTTTAAATAAATATTAGATTATATGTATACTAATTCCATAACGTAGATTTTATTCTCAAAATTTGTAGATACATCCTCAATAAACAAAGCGTAAGTAATAGCTTGTAGAGCTGATCACAACAATGTGCTATATTTTTAGTTTATTCTCTAAGTATAAAAATCGTTTTCATCATTTCGTAGATGTTTCAGTTTCAATGGAACGAATGACTATTACACAACTATATACCAGTTTTTAGATCAATCCAATACATCAGCGCGTTAACAACAAAAGTTGGATGCCTTGAAAAATTTTGTTTGTGATAGGGTTCATAACCTTCGCCGATGATTTCTTTCAAAAATCACCCACATTAATATAAACACACAAATACCTATCATTTTTTTCATACAATAAATGTCTGTACAACTTGTACTCCTCCATTCTTGTTATTGATTCAAACTTTCTCTTATGTCACAGCCTTTTGTTACCACTTATTATTGTTACTTTTTAATATTATTTCGTGTTCCTATATCTGCATTGGAACTACAAATTGGACATGCTGTATCTATTTCATGCAATGTAACATCACCATCTGATAATTATAAATTCATTAAGTATTTGCTTTATAATACTCCTTTGTAATTTTACATTGCCAAGTACCATTGTCTCTAGACACACTAGCGTATATCTTTTCTGTGCAAGTAAAATAAAAGACGAGAAAATGTAGTAAAATGCTATTACGTGGATGCATTATCTAACAGCACCTTTGTGTAATAAAATAAAAAGAAGTAATTGTCTTCAGGACGTGACCGCCCTCGATAAAAGGTATTGCCATTGTATAAGAGATGCTAAATTCCAAAAATACATTTACTCGTTCCCATTACCTTATTTAGAAATGCTCTGGGAACTATAGCAATTCTAATAAAGAACTTAGAAAATAATTGCATCGATAGCGCGAAGAAATTTATACATTATCGCTTGAAATTAAAGTAAACCAAGTGATTATACACACCGAAAAATAATATTATTGAACGCGAATAGTACTTTGCTTAAATTAAACAACTCGCTATTTACGGTAGTTTCTCGTGGAAATAAAAACTGTTTTCTAGAATTTATATCAAAAATTGTTAATTTTTAATAAAATGCTTTTAAAATATATATAGTGATAATATTTAAGATACATGGTAATTTTGATGGAGCCTGTGGTTGATTAACTAGATCACTGAAGGTTGATATATAACCCCTTGCCACAATAATTTTCGTTTTCCGTATACGTATATCGACAACTAAGTTGTCATCATCAGCAGATAATTAAACAATGTCGCACCTGGACAACTACAGTACGTACGGGTACGGGTATTTTTTACCGTAGTTGTCCAGGTGCGACACTGTTTAATTATCTGCTGATGATGACAACTTAGTTGTCGAAATACGTATACAGAAAAGGAAAGTTATTGTGGCAAGGGGTTATATATCAACCTTCAGTGATCTTTTTAAGATAGGTATTCAGACTACAATTAGTGTAAAAATATAAACGAACGAATATAGTTTTCATACTGTTACCAGATTTTTAAAAATTTTATGTATGAAACTGGAAAAAAAATAAGTAAAACGTTTTACATATACTTAATAAAATAATCTGAAATCAAATAATAAAGTCTGAAGTCAAATATAACCAATTATATTTATAATTCTGCTAAATTTTTAAATACGATAGATAATTTCTGTTTTAATTAGACAAAAATATATATGTAAGTACGTTGCCTGTATGACACAATATTGCAATAACTGTCACAAATTTTCTTCATGTGTTACATTGGTAACTAAATAAAGAACTCAATTTCAACCATAGGTACTATAAAAGTTGTTGGATCACTGACGGAACAACCTTTAAACTCGTATTTTCTATCTTTACTATTTTCAATTGTGAAAGGTTTCAGAAAAATCGGTTGGGTTACCGTTTGATGTCATCATCAACAAATTTTAGTCAAACATTAATACGTCCGCTATTGTTATCCACTCCAAAAGCGAGCATCTTACACGACAAAACTGTTATTTAACGGGACTTAATAATTAAAGATACAAGTGTTTCATTTGATACACAACTAACATTTAGAAGGCACATAAAAGAAATCAGAAATTGCGTCTTGATCTTTGAACATATAGAGCTTTGAGTGTGCAGAGAATTATATATTATGGTATGGTATGTTCCGAACACGAATACGCCTCTATTATACCCAGTGGTACTTAAATATGCTTGATATTTGTGAAGAGACGCAGTTTCGATTGTAATTGCGTCCATTTAATTAAACGTGAAGTTTCATATACACTTTATGGATGTTGTGAACGTAGAGAACGTAGTGAATACCTTTTCATTTTTGTTTACGCATATCTGTATCAAATTTTATTTTAGACCGGGTAAGACTGACGCAAATTAATAAATTCATAAAATGCTGAAGGAAGCATTCATGGAAGGTCAAATATAAATTTACCACTAATTCAAACGTTTCAAAAATGTCCGAAGATCAACTGATGACGATTAATGTTCTGAACTCCAATCAACCAACATTACACTAGAACATGTCACTGCTGTACTTCCAGGTCAGATGATTAATGCAGAATTATATCACGATGTCCAATATGAGAGGATAGGAAACGTATAGGCAAATAGCGTAGGAACGATTGGATCAACTGACACCACGACTATTTGCCGCTTCCATCGTATACAAGCTTTTGGCGAAAAACAACATGACCGTTGTTCCTCATATTCAACGCACTCGTCCAACTTTGCTTTTGGTAACTTTTTGCCTTAAAAGGTGAAAATGAAGTTGAAGTAACGAGAATTTGACACGATAAGGAAGATCAAATTCGTTCAAACAGTTTTTAGCAGATGAACAAAATCTACTATATCACCATGAAATTTTCATCAAAAAACATTAGAAAGGCTGGGAAACTTTAGAACAAATGCTACTAAAACTTCAGTTACGAAAATGTTGACAATATCTTGATGTGGCAGTGAATTTTCTTTCTTGTATACATCTTGATATTCTTTCCTATTGTGTTTTGGATTACTAAAATTTCTTGTCTTTGCCCCTCGAAGTTAAGCATTTTAAATATTTCTATTCCCTTGTTTACTAGCACAATGAAACTCGCTTTGGTAATATGTCCTGGATATTTTATTTTTTAAAACATATCCTTTCTCCCCTTACTTTTACTATTTCTGTTGCATCGCAGTATATAACAGACCCAGGATACTTATTTTTTTAACAATCCTTATTCATTGTACTCTTGCAGAATTGTTTCATATTTTATTACAACCTTTCCCTTAATTATATTTTTGTAATACATGTCGCTGTCGTTTATTATTTTTTAATATACTTAGAGTTTTAACATTTCTTATGCCGCCGAATAAAATTAAATTTTGAGGACAGCCTTTTTGTTACTCGTTTTACTGATGTTTTCTATCAGTATTCTACATACCTTAGACTTTTAATACACATGAGTTAGGTTAATATTTTTTGAATTTATTGGTAAGTTATGTCCAACCGAGAATATGGAAAACTTCATTTATTTCTCGCATATTACATTTCCTTATATTATGTTACATTAACATTAATTCCTTTTTCACCACACCTTTGAGACAATAATAGCTCAACTTCACAATATATTTGTAATAGTTCTTCTTCAAGCATTTGCAATAATAACTTAGAACGCCAACGTGGGCCTTGTCTTCCCTTAATATTGTAGCATTAACAAAATTTTTAACAGTGCAATAATTAGCTGTTACCGCCATTAGTGTATCATCGTCAAAAACGTTCACATAAAGTACGAATTTCCTTGGAATGAATTGCTAAAGAATAAAATTTCATTCAACAACCATTCATAATCTATGCCCACTTACGGGAAATTGGCAATGTTAAATTGAATTTATGCATTAATTACCTTCTTCTTTAATTCCACTTTTCCATCTTCTATCTTTTGCAAGTTCAATTCTTCACATTTTCCTTCCAATATCTGCCTATTTTATAATTCGATTTCAATCTAAGAATTCTTTCTATATCTTTTTTTGTGAGGAATTTCCTTCTCGTAAACTTTTAATTTCTTGGTTGGCATTCTATATATTCTACATAAAAGTTTGTGAATGCCATTATATTGTTACATCACCTAACACCTTGATGTAGTAAAACAAAGCGCCGTAATTTTCCGAAGAACGTGACAGAACCAGATAAAACACACTGTTTGTACAGAGACCATTTTAAACCTGGAGAAGCATTAACCCTCTCATCGGAACTACTTTCTACCCTTATTTTGTTCTCCTTCCGTATGGATTGAATCAGGCAGTTGCCAATTGTATATCGATACGTGATAGGAAAATCAGTGTTTTCGTTCGCACAAGTCGTGTTTTTCTTTTTGTGTTCTGTGTTCGGACGAGAGAGACTTAAATAAACCGAAATTGGGGGAATGCGAGCTACGGGCTTCACAGGCGAACGTGTTGAATGGGCGAGAGAAATGCTCTGACGATCGAGCAGTCGATTTGTTCGAAGGCAGTGATTGAATTAATGTACTTGGAAATTTATTTTAAATAGAGGAACACCGTCAGTACGTTCATCCCTTTTATACCATTTTTATACTTGATCCTGACGCGAATCCTTCTCTTGATAGCAAAGCATGTACGAAAATACATAATATGTTTTCGCATACGTACAAATAAATCTTGTATTAATTATATATATATATATATATATAATTATATATATATATATCGTAATGATTATTTATTACATTATTACGGGTAAAAGGTTTATATTTTTATAATTAATGAAAGTTTCATTAGATAAAATATCTATTGTTAATACAAAATTTCAATAGTGAAGGAAAGACTATGCATATTCTACATGAAAATCCATCACAGCCAACATCTAGATTTTCTCTAGGCTTTACTTCAGGGTATGGTTTCACCTTTGCTACGCCAATTTTAAAATCTGTAATTTCAGAAAGGCCAAGTTTGTGTAGGTTTATGGTATTCTATGTAACACTGGTTCGACTGTAGTTGAGCGCTGAGGTAATATTAATGATACTTACAGCATTTTCTACGAACAATTTACAGTTATCTCTATCATTATGCGATAGATACCATATTTTCTTATATTCATTAAATCTATTTAGAGTATATGTACATATATAAAATGTCAACATACGTGGGAAAGGCGAAAAGTTCTCGGCCTGACACAGAGATGGCGTTTCAATTAACAGAAATTTATGTTTCCTGCGTGGCTGCATGTGTCTTTAGTTCATATGAAAACTTTCAACTTGTTCTCTCAAGTAGTTTGTTTGCAAGAATTTTTGTAGTAGACATCGTGCGTGTTATTTTTCTAAATGGATTAACTTGAATATCGTGCAGTTATAAAATTCTTTGTTTTGAATGGTTTAACCCCTATGGAAATTCATCTGAAGTTGACAAAGTGTACGGGGACTCTGCTCCTTCGATGTCAACCTTTAAAAAGTGGGCAGCTGAATTTAAGCGTGGTCGTACGTCCCTCGAAGATGACCCACGTGAAGGACGGCCAAAAACCGCAACCACACAAGAAATCGTCGAAAAAGTGCATGATATTGTGTTGGACGATAGGCGAGTGAAAGTAAATGAGATAGCTGAGGCTGTGGGGATATCGGAAGAAAGGGTGTGAAACATTTTGCACAAAGAATTAAAGATGAGGAAGCTCTGCGCAAGATGGGTGCCGCATTTGCTGAATGTCGATCAAAAGCAAATGCGCAAACGATTTTCGGAGCATTCTTTGGACCGACTTAACAAGAATCCGACCGATTGTGTGCGGCAATTTGTTACCATGAATGAGACATGGGTCCACCACTACACGCCAGAAACGAAACAGCAGTCGAAACAGTGGGTGGAAGCCGGTGGTTCAGTGCCAAAGAAAGCGAAGTCAATCGCATCTGCCGGAAAAGTCATGGCCAGCGTGTTTTGGGATGCAAAAGGAATCTCGTTAACTGATTACCTTGAAATAGGCAGAACAGTTACAGGCGCATATTACTCCAACCTTCTTGACCAGCTGGATGCCAAAATTCGCGAGAAGAGGCCTGGTTTGAAGAAGAAAAAAATCATTTTTCATCAGGACAACGCACTCGCACACAAGGGTGCGTTGGCGATGGGAAAATTGCGGGATTTTGGGTACGGTTTGCTCGGCCATCCTCCCTATTCTCCTGATTTGGCACCCTCAAACGTCCATCTATTCACAAAATTGAAAAAATTTTTTTCTGGAAAGCTATTCACATCTAACGAAGAAATTGAAAGGACCGTAGAAGAATACTTTGACAGCCTTCCAGACTCTCATTTCCGGGAAAGAATATTGATTGAAAAACGCTGGACCAAGTGTGTTGAACTCAAGGGAGTTTATGTAGCAAAAAAATCATTTTCAAATTTAAATCGCAGTCTTTCATTAGATTCATAACGTATCTGCATAATGCGGTAGTTTGCAACGTTATCATATCTGGTCCACTGATGACTTATATTACATGCGAACATATGTCACCCATCGATGCTCTTCGTTAAAATTTGACGTTAGCATGGCTACTTCAGACCGCGAAGATCGTCTTTCCTCCCTCGCATTGCAGTATGACAACACAATATGCGATGGCGAATAGTTGCATTACAACGGCGATTGGACTTAAATTTGCTACAGTTCCCCGTTGAGACGTTAGTATTGCAAATACTATGACATTAATAATAGATATAGATCTGGACTTATCTATTATTTATTCTATCTCCATTTCTTCTATTTCGTTGCTCAATCTTTTCTGCCATACGGCAGAATAGATCGAGCAACCAAAGACTAAGACAGAAAAATTAATGGAGACTATAATAAAGTATCAGGAACAGTAGGAAATACAACGTAAACAGGAAAACGAAGAGAGACAGAAGGGAAAAGAAGGAAGTAGAAGGGAAGAAGACAATAGGAAATACAATACAGGTCAGGAAATTGGAAAATTGGTTTATTTGTTTAAAAGAAGGAAGGAAACAAAATAAGGAAGAACAATTACAAAGACAGAAAGACAAGGAAGAACAATATTTAAAAAAACAAAAAGATAAGAACGAACAAGGAAAATTATTAGAAGTGCTTAAAGAACACTTATATAACATAAATATAACAATATAGAAAACATTATTAAGGATACAAAGGAACAAATAGAAATATTAGAAGATAAAGTAGACAAGATTAATCGCGATATACTTAAATTAAAAATGATGTAAAAGGACAGAAATAGAAATTAAAATGTACAAATGATAAAAGTTATTAATAAATATTCATAAATTAACTCAAATACACTTTAATAAAAGTGACAATAGAACAGTTAAGATTAATGATATAGTTATTTAATATAATTTTTATGACAGTAATAAAGTAAACCCTAAGAAATATATTCAAACTCTAGAAGTAGGTAATATTTTCTATTTAGACAGAGATAAGTGTTTTAAAAGATAAATATTTTAAATTATATAAGTTATTAAAGAAACTTACATGACGAAGCATATAAAATAGTAACCTCGAGAAAATAAATGTCTTTAAAGTAGATACAAATATTTATGAAATAACAATGTCGTTAATAATTTTGCAGTTCACACTGCGTGATATTCCGAAGACAATGCTTGCCTACTACTAAAAATGATACAAAACAATTTAAATATGAATTTGGGCCAAGCATATGTACATCTACTACTTACCATCCGCGAGCCGGATATTGCGAACTGCAAAGAAGTCTACAGTACGGCAGATAGTTTGCAAATGAAATTCTTACCTTCCTTCATTACCTTACTATTTCCTCTTTTGCAAAAATATTTTCTTCTCCCTAATGTTATGAAAATACATTTTCTCTGAGTAGATTATATTTAGACGGATTCTTACGTCTTCTGTTATATATATTTGTGCAAATGAAGAAATATTTGAAATATTTTCAGTTATTTTGTGATATTTGGTGATTATAAGTGCTTTTGCATTTAATTAGTAAATAAAATAGTCCCAGAATTTCTGTAATAACGTTTATACAATAAAATTAAAATAAATGCTTCAATCGAAATTTAGAGCTACTAATAATTTTCAACTACGCATTAATTTAAATTGATTGATTCAATTCCATGTATGAAACTGCATACAAAAACATGTAGCATAAACTTAAAATCAGAATAAAAATTGCCAACTGCTCGTGTAGATTCTCTAGGATAAAGAAACGTAAGTATTTAGATAAATAATATTTCGCAACATGTGTATATTTTCTTTTGGAAGTATATTGCTATTCAGTGCTTTTCGAGTGTAATAAAAAGCAATTAGTGATAGTTTATCCTTTAAATGATGTTGCTCTTAATCGTAAAAATTTTTTATTCCAATTTAGTTAAAAAAGCTAGAAATATGCGTAATAGGTGAAACTATTTTAGGAAAGTCATTACAAAAAATAAAAAACAATTAATTCTCTGCTGAGACCATAATTTAGCGGGAAGAAAGCTATCTTTTAAGGCAATTAGGGAATCATAGATTTAAATTAATTATAATAAAATTTAATTCCATAATATTGTATATGTATATATATATATATATATATATATATATATATATATATAAACATATTGAATCAAACGAAAACAACAAAATAGAATATCTCTGGAAACAGTTTCAAGGAATTACATTGGAAATAGCAATTAGAATTTGTGGAGTAGTGAGAAAATGAAGCGGAAATCAAAATGGGATGTCGCAATTAAAATAAGAATTAAGAGAAAGAGTAAAGCTAAAAGAAATATCTCAGTACTAATCCTCAGACTGGTTACAAAATACATGAGGCCAAGCTAAACAATATCAAGCAATTGATAAATGTATCGAGGCAAAAATCTTGGAAATATTCATGACAAAATGACGAGGAAAATAGCGTTGAAGTCCTTTTCAATCTTATCATCTATCTAATAATTTAATATATTTAAAAAAGGTAATATCTCCTCTTTCGAAATTCAAAGAGCAAGGGTATTAATGGAATATGTGTCCAATAAAGAGTATAAATTGAAGAATGATAAAATGCCAATATAATTGGTCGTAATAATGCAAATATATAGAAATAAAATGAAAAATATCGTTTCCTCGAATTAGGAAAACATCTCTAAGAAGACAATAAACAACAGACCAAGAAGAGTTCTCAACCCAATATTAACAGAAAAATACGTTTACTTTAAGCTACCAAGGTCTACGAGTGACGATTCACTCTGAAAGGAATTCGTTGATCTGTGCCATGGACTTCGAAAAATCATTCGACTCGTAGCGGAAGCTCATGCATTAGATTCTCTGGAAAAAAGGAAGATGAAGACGTATACTGCAAGCAGTTAAGGATATCTATATAACAATGAAAGTACATACGAGTATTGTATTTAAAACAAATAAAAAAAAATTTTAAATTAGAAATAGTCGAGGAAATAATCCACGGAATTTCTACCGAAAAGATTGGTCTTCGCAAACTAAATTCAATGTTCAATTCAAAAATTATACCATTGGCATTGCAAATATTACTAAAAGAGTCAAAAGAAGAGGAAACTTTTGAAAACGTATGTTACTGGTGATTGGACCAGGTATTTTTGATGAGAGGCATGGTTTAAAATGCTGAATGATAGTCTCTAGATGAAGAAAATCAGAATTTTTTTTTGAAATATTCAAAAGATTCATGCAAAAGAAACTTCGAACACCCAAGAAAATCGTTTATCAAAGTGACATTGACAATTCAGAGAGCAGAAAGTGTATCATTGATTTTAAAAGTTCAGTTCTTTAATCAGCTAGAATGATGATCAAAAAAAAATATCGATAGAATGCATGATTTCGTGAAAAATTACTATGATATATTCGAAAACATCTTTAACAAATGTTCATACTTGATGAATAAAAATATTAATGTTTCCAAATAAATGGCAAATGCAGTTAAAGTATTATTTTTTAAATAACTTTTGCATAATTGATTATAATAAGGATGTAGCGTACGTAAAACTTAATTTCGTAAGACAAAAACACAAGTCAACTCAATACCATCAACCCAAAGACACCAAATTTTAAGTGTGGATAACAAACACTAAAATAAATGATGCACATCGCTTCTTTGCTAACAATCTCGCGTAGTACATGTACATAAAAATCACAGAAACAAAAGGAACTGACAGTATCTTCATCTTCATCCCCAAGTAGAAACCGCGTCCTCGGTACTTCGTCTTCATTTGTATGATACATCTTCAGCACTGCCACTAATTTCGTTGTTGCACTGAACCTGAAGAGGAATTGAAGCAGTCTCAATATAACAACAGAAACAATAGCAGCAGTAAGTACTGAACGTGTCTCATACAGGTGAAGGCTCGAAAACCAAGATGAAGTCTACAAGACAAGGGAAGAACTGATTTTTTTACAAATATCAATATGAGCACTCCACTTGAGACACTCGATAGTCTAGGTAAGACCAAAAGTGACTCAGCTTTGTACACCATAATCGTGATTGTTAAGAGATAGGGTGAAGATATATTTCGCTCCTCCAGTTTGAACTAAAATTACATTCGTTTTGTTATGATTAATGCTAAGATGGTTCGAAGTAAACTATTGTTAAAGATTATATTCAGAGCTAATTGTCTCAAGTGTATCAAATCTAATGATGAGTGACGTATCATCAGTTTAGTCAACCGTTAAGGTTTTATTTTTACTGAAAGGATATTGATTGCATAGACACCATTAAAAAAAATAAATATATTGTATATTGTTGGTTCACTTGTGCGCGACCGTTATGCACCAGTTGGCGTGACAAATTCTCTATAATATGTTACTATGTCTATAGTCATCCTTATAGTTATGCTTCTATAGTGATTCTTCGATGGTAGTTCTTCGTTGTAGTTGATACTTCTATTTCTTCAAAATTTAATTTATGTCAATTCTTATAAACACAGTCTACATCTGTTGATTGACAAAATTCCTTTTCTTTGTGTATCGTTCCGATATTCAATCGATCTTCTTGATCAGGCTTATAGTAGATCATTCTGAAGAACCTGGCAGTATAGACAGTGTAAACGTGAAAATAAACTATGACAACAGGGAGATACCAAGAAGAAAATTATAATGATATTAATTGAGAATGGGATAACTATACTGTACTTTTTATGATATTCAAATTGTGTTTAAAATACTTACGAGATTCAACTGTTGCCCATATTATAAGATATCAATCTCAATAAAAATAATCCTAGGAGTTTTTCACTAATACCTGGCTCAAGTTTTGTGAGTATTGTTCGCTAGATAGCCCCTCAATTATTTGAGAAAATTAAATCTCAAATAATTGAGGGGTTATCTAGCAAACAATACTCAAAGACTAATTATAGAAGTTAAGTTTATTTAATTATTTAATCTTCTATTAATTCAAATTTTTAGTTAAGTCTGCTTTTTATTATTAACTACTTTCTACGAGCACAAATAAGTAATACATATTTACTGACGATAATACTTTCAAAAGTTCATAACAATTCATATAAACATTGATACTGTGAAAGATAAATGCATTTACGATACCAAAATGTGTAAATACATTGAAAATATATATTATTGTCATAAGAAAAAGTTCATAGTTTAATTTAAATTAAAAATTCTCCGTAAAGTAGAATATTAAACAATTCTTATTTCTACGAGACCTTTTCGTTTCCGAAAAAAACACTTCAAAGTAGATTTTAATTTAAAAGAGAGAAAACTCGCACAATAATACCGCAACTGTGTGTTTTAGAAGTAAAACGATACCGAACTTGTTTTTCTGGAGAAATTTTCATTATATCAATGCCGACCGTCTTCTTTTAAACTTTAAATGGGTTTTTGTGAAAGCCCTTTTGTGCTAACTTGTCAATTAATGGAATGTGTTGACATTAAATTGCTGCAGACGGCATCCGCATAAATACCGAAATCGAAACATAAATCGAATTAACCTGCGAAGTAAAAGGCTTCGAAGGTAGTCTACATCTGAATCATTAGATTTGCAATGTAGTGTGGCTTACACAACTCAATTAGTTCCGGCACATGAAGCATGAGCGCTGTAATGTAACTGTCAGCAACAATCCATGAATCGAACCAACGCCGTGTAAGAGCTTACTGCGGGAACAGCAACTGATATGTTCGCTTACTTAACCGCAGTTGACATACTATCAAGAAAAATATTAACAAAAAAAATCAACGCAAAAATCACAAAAAAACTATTTTTTAAATAATTCTAGTGAAAAGAATTAAACATTAGTTGAATTTCTATTTAACAATAAAATTACATGTATTGCAATCAAGAGCTTAAACGTTGAAGTATGTATTTGTATTTTGCTCCGTGTTTTAAAAATATCTAAGATTCCTTTGGAAAAAGAAAAATAATTAAGAATTCCTAGCAAAAATCGATTGTGCATCGAATGATTTAGAGTTGCAGTGATTACTCGTTGCCGACCGTAAAATGTTTTGATGCATACCTTTAATGGTCAAATGCACTTAAAAAAATAGTCACATTCAGATATATAAAAATCAGTGATATTTGACGAACAATAAGAAGCAACGCGTCCCACTGCAAGCAGTAGTATACTCAGCACTACCTGTAGCTTTACTTAGAACAAAATCTTTGTGAATACTTTCCTCAGAATCCTAATAAACAGTACGTTGATCAATAAGGTTGATATATAACCCCTTTTCCACAATTAACTATTTATAAATTCTGTATACGCATTTCGACAACCAAGTTGTCATCATCAGCAGATAATTTCAAAGTGTCGCACCTGGTAAAACACGGCGAAAAAATTGTACGAAAAACACACTCCGTACGCGATCCGCACCGTTGAAAACCAAGATGTGCACTGTGACGTGTGCACGTGTTGTTTCGATTTTGACTTCTAAAGGGTTTTCCAATAAGGACTTGACAACTTTTAATTCAATTTGTGAACGCACCCTTTCACTAATCATCGAACTGTCACTGTCAATTTATTCAGTAAACTTAACATTTTCATCATGGTAAAGTACACGAACGAACAATGTCTGCAAATTATAAAAATTTACTACAGAAATTCGGAGTCGGTGACCGCTACTTTAAGAGCGTTAACTCCGATTTTCGGTCGTAATTCTCGCACTAGTAGACAGGCAGTAACAAGTTTAGTGCAAAAATTTGAGTCTACATCTTCGTTGTATGATGTTGCCGTGCCAGTGAGACAACGGGTTGGTCGAAGTGTCAAAGTATCGCTGCCGTTGAAACGTCTTTAGCGAATGATCCAAATCAGTCAATTCCACTGCGTTCTCAAGAGTTGGGCATCGCCCAGACCACTTTATGGCGAATTTTGCGTAAGGATCTTGGTTTACACCCATACAAGATCAAGCCGACTCAAGAATTGAAGCCGATGGACCATTTGAAGCGACGTACGTTCTCCGATTGGGCTCCGGAAAATATGTGCCAAGATGATCAATTTCGTGACGAAGTTCATTTTTGGCTCAATGGGTCATCAAAAAGCAAAATATGCTTCGTGAAACACCACTTCATCCACAAAAAAATAACTGTTTGGTGCGGTTCGCATGCCGGCGGCGTCATAGGGCCATATTTTTTCGTCGACGATAATGATCGTCACGTTACTGTGAATGGAAATCGTTATCGCGCCATAATTACCGATTATTTGTAGCCCAAATTGGAAGATATGGACTTGGACAACATGTGGTTTCAGCAGGACGGTGCCACAAGCCACACAGCACACGTTACAATCGCTTTATTGAAGAGTAAGTTTGATGAGCGTGTTATCTCAAGAAATGGACCAGTCGATTGGCCGCCTCGTTAGTACGATTTAACGCCTCTAGGCTTTTTTCTTTGGGGCTACGTCAAGTTATTGGTCTATGCCAACAAGCCGACAACGTTGGAAGAGCTCAGAGCCAACATTGAACGCGAAATAGCAGCCTTTTCGGCTGAATTGTGTGGCCGAGTCATCAAAAATTGGGTCCAACCAATCGATCTCTGCAAACGTGCCCGCGGTGGCCATATGAACGAAGTCGAGTTCCATTCATAAATGTTTTGATTGTACTTCAACTCGATAATAAAGTTTTTGAAATATCTCAAATGGTCTGCATTTTATTTTGAAAAAAAGTTGTCAAATCCTTATTGGAAAACCCTTTACAAACGGAATTATTACTCCTTATCTAATGACCGCCGTTCATACTCCTGAAACTTGGTCTCTGGGTTGTATTAAAAACACCACGCCTCATAATAATTTAACTCATTTTTAAAAGTTTCCATCTCTTCGAGCTCATCTAACCATGTCTTTGCAATATATAATTCGGTACATTTCTAATTATAATCACAATAAAATGTGGAGCAAATATTAAATTTAGCTGCAGGCGATCATTTCCATGAACCTTGCTTAAATTTTTTTCGAAATTTTAACGAAATCGTGCACTCTTTCGACATTTTCTTAGGTTATTGTTTCAATATGGTTTCAATATGGTCAACTTTGTCTTGCTTCTCTAAAGCCTTTTTGTCTTGTTTTCTGGTAGCGAGTACTTACTTGTAGATATGCGATTTTCTCAAATTGTACCTCTAGTTTTGATATCTTCTAGCAATTCGATTATAAAAAAGTATCAAAGTATAAATGGCAAGGTGCTATAACGTTCAAAGTTATGGCGTTCATATAAGTCAAAACGAAGGAAGGGCAAAATCCAAAGGACAATTATTTTTCGTTATCCTCTTAGCTCCTTGATAGGATCCTATCTACACAATATAATCATTACAATAGCACCTACGCACAATTTATACCTGTAGCGTAAAGACATCCTTCATAAATTACTTTCTCGAACACCTTCTAAAATGAGAAACCATAGCCTCGTCGATACTATTTTGCTCAGGAAGAGAACTGAACTCAAAAGCATTCGTTTATTGTTTCAAATCAAGGACGCACTTAAGATAATTTGTGTTTTATCCAGTCTATTGTCGCAGCAATAATATTGGTAAGAATGTGTTCAAATCTATCACAACAGCACAAAATTTGTTATGTATTTCATTTATTTTTTGCCATCCTTCTTCTACTAACCGACGAATTAATTAACAAGAGAATTGTAACAAAACATTTTAGTACTTCGAGCGATATATCTCCCCTGTGAAGCATAAATATTTTGTAAGATAGGAGCAAGTCGAAAATATTGTCGCCAAAAAAGAACGAAAATAGATCAAGGGGTGTGTTTTCATTAAAAACTGCATTAAAATCTTTCCAATTAGAATTGATGCCCATTCAAATTCAGTCTTTTCACCTTTGATTTAGTTGCTTTAATGAGATGTACAAGAGGTTCGTAGTTTCCATCTTTCTCAAAAAAACTGAGTCGTTCTTGTAATGTAATGTCACTGTAACATTAACTAATGTCTTTCTAAAAGGCAGGCCAGCTTTAGATGATAGTTATTAAGAACTTTAAGTACTTGCACATCATCGATAACATGTATTATCAATGCGAAACTCTTCACTCAAATTTCGTGCCAGCACGACCATTTGACGACTTCAGACCGCTGAAATCTTATCGCCCTCTCACGTAGTAGTATGTGCGCACAATACGCGATGGCTGTTAGTTCCAATTGTATATGAAGCTATACTAGCAGACCGAATAGAGTATAACACAGAGATCTAGAATGTCAGGGCTCCTAAAGTTACGTAGCAATGATAATCAGACCGAAATTTGTTGCAATCCTCCACCCTAATACCTTCAAGTTCTCAACGCGTTGAAATATTTTAGTGAAGAGATACATATGTCCGTAATCATACGGAATTGATCCTTTCTTAAGTTAAACATAGGTGTAAGTGATATATACTATGTAATTTATATAGTATTGTAAGACTTGCTAATGGATATACTGACGCCCTTCTGTACCTTATATACAAAGTACACGAAACAGGAAAAACGTTCCAGCGTGATAAAATATTTATATACACAATTGCAAATATATACATACATATATACACACATATATATATATATATATATATATATATATATATATATATGTATGTACAGCGAGAAACAAGCCTTTATAAAGCAAATGATATATTGTTTCATTTTTATAAGTGAAATAATCGCGCTAACGACACTAAACTTCCAACCTAATCAGTGTACAAGTTATTCAAACCAGAATAACGTAATAAAACATGTAATTTATGGTATTGTTTTTATTTCACACTATAGGACAATAGCCACAGAATTTGATTTTTTGCCTATACCTATAGTGGCAAGTCAACGGGTGACATGGTTTAATTATGTGTCCGCCTTAAATTTTCGAATAAAAACAAGCTATTTTCACAATTCCAGTTAAATACACCTCCTTTGCAACTACTACGCGCTACCATTAGAAATACATTTGTTCTAGATAAAAGGTTTCTTGGAAAAATGAAAGAAAGTTTTCGTTTTATGGTACCGATATTAATAAACAAATAGATTTCTGCTTAGAATAATTGTCACTCACGAACGTTAGCTTTTATAATAATATCCTTATTTTATACGTAGTAGTATTTAAATTATATAAAGGCCGTTTCAAATTTCGCGGCTTTTTTAAAGAATAAATGAAACACATTTGCATTAACTTTCAAAAACTTTTTATTGGTAATGGAAGTATCAGTTATGACATTTATATGCGAAAAATAATATTTGCCAAATGGCCTCCTCTTGCAGTTCCACAGACGTCCGCTCTTTTGTTAAAATTTTCAATGACATTTTGACATAATTGAGGCTCTATCTCAATATTTCAAAGCAAGAATTGATTGTGGATTATTTTTATAAACCTGACTTTTCACATAACCGCAAAGAAAATAGTCTAACGGTGTCAAATCACATGATCTTGGTGGCCAATTAACATCACCGTTTCTTGAGGTTACACGTCTAGGAAATTTTTCTCTCAATAAATCAATTGTTTCGTGTGCAAAGTGAGGTGTAGCGCCATCCTGTTGAAATCGCATATCGTCTAGATCAATATTCATTAATTCAGGCCACCAAAAATTTGGTTATCTTCCGACGATATCGAGGATCATTGACAGTTATAGCTTCACCAGCAGAATTTTCAAACAAGTAAGGTCTAATTACACCACCTGACCATAAGGAACACCAAACAGTAAATCGTTTAGGATGCATAGGTTTCTCATGAATAATTCGTGGATTTTCCTCATCCCAGACACGGCAATTTTGTCTATTAACATACCCACTAAGGTCAAAATGTGCCTCATTGGAAAACATAATTTTTTGAGAAAAATCAGCTGATTATCCTTGTGAACGTCGTCTAATGGATATTACAGGATCTTCAGCAACACTTTCACGAACCAAACCAATATTTTGTTGTGATCACTGCGACTATATTTTTCACTTTTTTGATCTTCCACGGAACCGGTCTCTTGAAATTTTTTAATAATTCGACCAATAATGCTTTCAGATAGACGATTATGTAAACCCTAAAATTCACGTAATTTTCTCTTTTCACAGAACGCTAATTTTCGTAAAATAATTCAGCAATTTGAACGCGTTGTTGTACCATATACGAAGCCATTTTTATAAATGTCATACATCACACGTTTTAGATGCCCACATACCCAGACAAATTCAGTGTGCCATCTATATTTTATTTATTCTTAAAAAAAGCGTGCAATTTGAAACACCCTTTATATGTGGTGCGAAATACACCAAAGATGCTAAATTGCCACTATGCCGTTGTCCTCTTGCTTCATGGTCCCCTTGCTTTATGCAACTGAAAGTCCTCTCGTATAAGAGTTTGAGTTTGAGGAGTCATTTGGGGCTAGACCTGTCAACTAGGGTGAGTGAGGCAAACCTGAAATCTAGATTCCCGAAAGTGACTGGTGTGGTGGCTAACACGGTGAACATATCAAATTCTACATGCAAAATGTGATATACGTGTTTTTTTTTGTATGCTGCAATTCTACCCATCTCATAGATATCAATTCATCAGTTGTTCAAAATAATATAATTAATTTTATTGATCATCTTTGCAATCGTTGCAGTTTTATGCAGGTATCGATATTTAAAATATGCATTGAATCCAGTGATTATTGTAATCAAATTCAACTATGTACATGTATTAAACACTCTAAAATCGATAGTTTAGTAATGGGAATTTTTTAAAATATACGTCAAAACCATAATATATTACGTTTAGTACTGCTTTGTACTGACTCACGACTTCTAGTAACTTATACACACCCTTCTTGTCATTTAAATTTTATTTAAATACATAAATTACCAATGTAATGACTTTATTACAATTTAATCCTAAAATTTCAAAACTTTATTTCCACAAGTATTTATTGCTTCGTATATGGTTGACTTCCTTCACTTTTACCTGCAAGTACTTAACGAAACTGCTCATCAAATTCAACAAAAGAAAGTATAATTTCGTATTACTCTCGAAGACGAAACATTCTAGATAAAGTCAATGGGGTTTCTTAATTTCTAATACGGGGCTTCTTTAATATCTCCGTTTCAAAGTTCGGATCCGTTTTTAATTAAGTTACACGGAAAACGTTTAATTAAATTGTTTTTGTAATGCTTCCTGACATGGTACTTCGACAAAAATTGATTCCTCCAGAGTAACAAAGTTTCCGTACTTATTTTGCTCGTAATTAATTAGTATAAAGATATGCAGTTTTCTTATAAACTAGGTAAATTACATGGTATATGTGTATATATATAAGAACTTTAACTGTATATTTAATTGTCATTCACGAATAAAGGAAAAGTTATTTAGCTATTCTTCATTAGGCGTGCGCCGAGAACGTAGACGAGGTCTTGTTACTGATATGTATGTATGTAATGCGTCGTTTGGAGGTGTTCGCTTGTATTACGGACTTTCGTACGTTGTATAGAATTATGTTACGGTTATATAGGTCGAAAAACTTACAATAATCTGTCACAGAAACAAATTTATTTGTGAATTTCTGGAGTTAGCGTATGTTAGCGCAAAAGTGAAATACTTAGTTTGCGGTAGATCGCTCATACACTAGACGAAATATGACTTCAAAAAATACGTAGACAATAGGCAACATAAAAAAAAACTAGCGTACGATTGAATATTCGATTTATGTTCAACACTAATGATGTGCAATCTACCCTTTTGAATCATTTTACTCATTCTGGAATAAATAGGCGAACTGTAAATTATCTAGTTCAAAAACATTACGAAATTTTGTATCATCTACTCGCAAATAAAATTAAATCGAAATTGGAAAATAAGAAACTCTAGTAATGTGTGGACGAAACGATATTAATATATTATAAAAGGAATTATATTGTTAATATTATAGTTAGTACAATCGGACCACTTAAACCATCATTTTTAATCGTACTAACTTCCAGAAGAGTACAAGAATATATTGTCAAGGTTATTTCACAGGTGGTGTTAAATACTTATCCGTTTTGTAGATCAATCTCTTTAAGGCGACTTGGTGATAACTTCTTACATTTTACGTATAAAAATCCATAATTTACATCTTGTGTAGAGTTAAAAAGTTTAATAATATATTATAAAATCAGCGTCCTTGAAATCCCCTAAAGGTATTTAAGAATTCCATAGGCAATACTCCGACATTCCCGAATTTCAGCAGTCGATTCTTACACGCTGGGGAACATGGTTAAAGGCAGCATCCTATTATTTCCCGCATTTTCAAAAAATTAAACCTGCTGCTTTATAACTTGATCCTCAAGAAATAATTTCCATTAAGCAAAGTCAAAAGATATTCCAAAGTACTGAAGTTAAGGCAGATTTACAAATCATTTATAACAGTTACAAAAGAATAGTTGAAGCAATTAATAAATTGCAAAATACTTGGTTCTAATTAGTGAAACACAGCTGCATGTCACCAGCGATGGCTAAAATGAGTATTAAAAAACAATACTTGAATTATACAAATATTACATCATTAGATGTCGAACAGTCGTTATCTTCGTGTAAGAATATTGTTTCCTCATAGCGAACTAGATTTACCGAAGTAACTGCGGAGACATATCTAATGTTACAAACATTTAACCGATTTATCCTATGTGTGATTACACAGACAAGACTGCTTAAACGGGTGTTTCACGTTTCACAAGTTATCTATAACAATTTATTTTATTTTATTTACCAACTAACAAACGCACACCTGCGGTGCGCCGACCATATTCTTCACTTCACTTATTACTATTAATAATTTGTTTTTGTTGCTTATCTAGGTCTAACGAATACGACGTTCGCATTGTGTTCACATGTACTGCAGTAGTGGTAGCATGTATAACTCTTTTTTGCTTCGTCCCCGCTTTAAATTTCTTACTTCGAGAATCAATTGATGTATATGCCACTGGCATATATATCACAGTCATTCACCCTTCCATTACATATTCCGCTTAAAAATATTAAAAAACCATGTGTCTCATAATATTTTATTTCTTCTACACTCACATAATTCAAATTATTAATTCTGGATATTACGTTTACACGCCACGCTATCCCCTACCGGTATATGAAATAAAATAGTTCACTGAAATTGACAAACGGTAAAGAAGAAGCTTTATTTTATCACTACAATATACCAGCTGAGGCTTGTTTCCAAATTGAAAAAATAGCTTACTGGAAAGGAATTTTGCTTAAAGGATAGGTGACGTCTGACGTCTAACGTCATCTAGCACACAGAAGCTTATGAAGTGTTGGAGTAAGTGCATGCAGTTGGAGAGCAATGTTCAAAAAATACTTTGGAAATTAAACTTTATTGTCGTCTTCAGGTAAATAATATTTCACTCTGGCTTCGCAAAAAATAAATAAAACGTGTTGCCATAGATGGTAAAGCAAGAAATTAAATTATACATTAGAAAAAATGGATGCGATATTTTAAAACAATGAAAAGAATATTCGCGTGATCATAAAAAGTACATTTTTAAAATCGCTGAAAAAGTAAGATATCGGAATTTTAATATTAATCTATTTGGCAATTGAATTAATACTAGCAGAAAATTTACTGAACGACAGACAAGAATATGAAGCAACGGTATATTTTAAATAAAGCAATTCTGAGTCACCACAAAGAGAATAAGAACTTGACAGGTTAAGAACTCCGAGTAGTCAGAAGTAAAATCAGCAAGTCTATAAAAAAATTAGTAGAGTAGGAAGTTTGAAAATTCAAACTTCTACCTCAAACGCAGAAAATTGTAAATACCAGCGAAAAAAAGTGGATATAGTCCAGAAATAGAAAGCCATAACTACGTTCCAATACATTAGGCCATTTTGAATTGCATAAAGAACCACTCACAAACAATCAGAATATCTATCCAATAATAGTAGGAGACATCAAAATATACTCGTACAATTGGTTCAAAGTCGAACTGCATTGTAGAGGAATTAAATAATGATGCCTACTGATAGATACAGCTATCTGAAGCAAGCAATCATCTGATGGATGTTTTTAATTCCAACAGAGATGCCTAATTGAATGTGGGATCCGACTATATGTATATAAACAAAGGTGATAGAATATGCTATTGCCAAAGAACATGTTTGAACTGGCATATAAGTTCTAATACATTATATTTCATCACATGATACTAGAAAGCAAAAAAGTATGTTGGATCAGCATTGACGAAAAAGGTGAATATAGAGTATGGCCGAGGTATAGAAATTACAGAAAGGCGTGTTTACAGATATATGTGTGTGATTAGATGCTACGACATATGAGTCTAACTTATCAGAGGAATAAGTAAACATCTTGATGTAAATTACCAAATAACTTTCTTCGAATAAAAAGGAAACACTACTCAGATGCACAACTCATTAAATTTCGTTTAAAAGCATTACGGAGACAAGCAGGTAAAATAATATAATAATAAATATTTCTAAAACTGAGAAATGTGTCTCCTCGAGTTTACTATTTAATTAAGTAATAAGTAACCAGGAACATTCAATTACTAATGTGTTATTATTATTGTTATTATTTCCTTCAATTGTGTAATTTCAAAGACCCGGGATACATTCCTTGGCAAAGGTTAATTAAAATAATTCCCGGTTCGTAGTAGTTAAAATTACGAAACATCTTCAAACACAATTATGTAGCTACTAGGTATTCGGTTAATTTCATCTGATCTAATTAGAATTTGGTGAAGTGACGCGTAGTCTAATCACTAGGACAAGTTAATTGCCATATCAGATATACAATGTGGTACTAGAGTCTATAGTTAATTGGACGTGCATAATGCAACTGAGACAGTATCTGTACATGCATATTTCTCTGTTATTACTTGTAACATGAAGTGGGACATATGCTATTATTACACTCAAGTTGAAAACATATTTTTATTTCTTCTTTTTTATTCCCTGTTTGCTAATATTTTTAATAAAGGTTCACCTGTTTAATAATTGTTTTTTATTGCATTAATTATTCAATTTAAATTAAAAAATTTAAGCATCGTTAACCCCTTCCAATCGAAAAATAAAGTTACCTTTTTCATTAATCGCGGTAACTTGTTAAAAGTTTTTTTTGTATGGCATCTCGGGAGCAGCCCATTCGCCTTAATGCAATAAAAACCACAATACAGTATTTCGATATATTTCCTAACTTGATGTGACGTGACGTATTATTAGGTGTAAGACTGGAACACACATTTCACATCCCGGGGCCTATCGGGATGACTAACAGTTAACACATACATGCATTCGGCCATCGGTGAACGGGATAGTCCACTCAGATAAATTTTGGGTGGGAAACTCATCACGTCTGATTTTCAAACCCTTATTTTCATTCTAATGAGAGCCTCAATAGCCAAGTCATGCAAATGTTTGTTATTACTGTACATTAGGGTTACAATGCTTGTAGGTACTTGCACTCCTTTTGACATTAATTAATATATAAATTCATGTATTATGTTTCTGTATATGGAACAGTTCAGCAAAAATGGTTAAGATCCGCCCTTTCCTCCACACACTGACACTGCGACAACTCCAAAATTCCTAATTTGTGTAAGTGCGCCGGGTACCGTCCGTGTCCAAACTTTATTCTAGCTACTAACGTACGATAAGATCGTGATCTATTTTCCTCTAGGTTATACCATGGTCTATTTATTAATGTGGGATGGATGTAGGCGTACTGTGTCATCATGTTTCTGTAGGACTTTTGCCAATCTTCTTCCCACAGTTGACATATAGAATTTGATCTTATTATTTCTAAATTGTCTACCGTATTAAGAACCGGTTTGTATAGAATACCATCCGTATAACTGGATTTAGCAAGTCTATCTACTTTCTCATTACGCGAGATCCCTGCATGGCCTTTTACCCAGTAAAATTGAATGTTTCTATTTTGTCTCTTCATATCTGCTACGTAATTAAAAAGTACGATATATCACCATATTCTAAATATTAGATTGTAGAAGCATTTTTGGTGTGATGACATATCCAGATATGCAAAAAATATACATCTGTATATGTGTATATCTCAAATAAAATTAAGAAAACAAAACAAATCTTCATATGGAATATTAAATAGAGAACTTCTTAAGAGTGAAAATGATTCGTAATTATTATGATGCTATTATCACGAACAAGTTCAATGTAAATTTGTATTATCTTATTATATTGCTCACAACATTGTTTTTCTCAATTTATCATTTTAGTTTCCATTTATGTTTTCACAACAACTATTCTCCCCGGAAAGTAAAAAGCTCCTCTTTCCCTTCACTTTGACATCTATACCTCATGCTCACTGGAGTGTTTTTATATTTGCAATTTTCCGCACTATCTGATATAAAAATGTGAACTTAAAGAAGAATTCTTAGCTTCTCCTCGAGTATTTAACTCTTCTCAACACTGCTAAACCTTAACATACCTTTAATTACGAAAGTTTTCGTACATCGATGAATATTAAAAAATCTTAAAAGTAAACATTCGATTATGATAGCTGTTATTATTTCTAAAACTACAAGGAATTGCAGTAAATGTTATAAAACACAACAAAAACATTTTGAAAACGAGATGAAAAGTATCTTATGGGAATAGTTTTAACTAAATTTTCTCTAAAATTGACAAAGTAATTTTGACCCATTCCTCCAATAATACTTTGTTAGAAATTTCTTCCAACACATGATTTACCGAATTTAAATTCGACGACCGAGGTGGCATGTGCACATTTTACAGTAACTATTTTTCTATTATAACAATATCAACTGTATATTTCAGATGTTGATCCGACTCTAGCACCTAGTTTTATTCATATTTTAGTAATATTTTTTTACAATATGTAAATATTATAATCACTAATAAAATATTTTTTGCGCAAATTTCTCCTTCATATTGATTTTCTCTTCCTATTTTTTTTTGAATGCGCTTTTTTTCGAGTATCCAATTCCACCTGAACAGATTTCTACGGACCACTTATCCAGTGAGTTTAAACTCTTAGTAATAATAATAGTAAATTAAACTTTCGCAATACCAGTTCTCATTTACTCTTTCGCCATGCGTAAGTGGTCTAACATAGAACTAGAGGAGTTGAAGGGTCCTGACAGAACAAGATTAAAAAAATGTCGTATGTTACTTCCAAATTTCTGCGTATCACTACAGCCAGAAAATAAGAATAAAGATCTTACCTATGCATTCTTGAATTCCTATATTCTTACATATATGTATATAATACTTTGAAAAGGAAGCACTACACTGCACTCATTACAATATCATGAAAGGCATAAACATGGGTATAAATTCATCTACAAACGGCTAAATAATTCAAGATGATATAACTGCCACAAAGGACTACAAAAAATAAACAACAAGAGACTTTAGAAAATGACAATAACAGACAATGTCATCAATCTAAAGAAACTATAGAACATATGTGGGCAACAACCGGCCCGCGAGACATTGTATTACATATTTCATGTCTGATATCTATCGCTAAAAATTATGAACACTACTTTAAAATGCACTACTTTTAAACGCGGCTCGCAAACGTATTTGCAAATTAAACTTTGTCCCACAATATGTCAAAGGTGACCATACCTGCTATAGAATATAACACAAGGGGGCGTAAATTATTTGTTGGGAAGTATTATATGAATAAAGAGATGCAATATGACAGCAAAAATTATACACCAAGAACTTGACCCAAACGTGAATTCGTTGAAACAAGCGCAGTATATTGCAAATACACTCCCAAACGTATTCTTGAAAATGATGATTATAAACTATACTAGGACAGGATAATACACAGAAGCAGATAAATTACTAGCAACAGATCGGAAACGTAAATAATAGACATTGTAGTACTAAATGATACAAACATACATACGAAGCAAAAAAGAGTAAAATATACACCACTTGCAATCAAACTAAAAGGGCTTTGCAATCAAGAAGGAGTAACAATAGTACTGATTGTGCTATCAGATACAGGTACTACAATAAACCAATTTCTCCACCACATGAAAACTCTAAAAATAAGTCCTTATGTACACACAAACATACAAAAAGAATAATAATAATCAGAAACTTTCTCAATAAGCAATAGAATATAAGTTGAATAATAACCATCGATCAAACAACTATGATAATTGCCTATAAAAGGGTATACATACAAAACATCATAAAACATATGGTAAATATTGTCGTGTGATGGATAATAGACCCGTATAATATTAGCCGTGTACAGTTCACAGATATGTGGGTTGAATGAAAAGCTTCCCGGCTTTAGGCTGACGAAGTGGGAGAAGTTTATGCCATAATAATAATAAATTTTTTAATTCCTAACTGTCATACAACTATTTATAGGACAACATATATAAAAAATAGTCAATTATTGGTGCAAAAGCAAGAAAAACAAATGAAGGATTTGACATTACAACTTATATCTAAATTTCAGTAGTATTGAAAATAAGACAAGAAAGTGTTTACAAGATTGTAGGCAGCTTCCGGCAAATATAAAAGCTTTTTTAATGCATTAATTTTCTAGAAACATATATTGATACCACGATTCCACTTTGGATAATAACGTTGATATATCAATATAATTATCAAACTGATAAATAATTAACACCCAATTTTTCATGTTTATATGAAAGGGAGACAACTGTATCTATCAAGAAAGCTATCACATCAAATTTTACATTGTGACTAGACACTATTTTAAATGATGAGAATTTTAAAAAGTTTCTCCGAATACGTTGGACTGTTAACTATTGGCATGCGTCATGTAGATACTGCAAAAAGAACTGTATTTCAGCTTACTTCGCACTAAGGTACAGTAAAGCAAGGATGGTACAGAAATTCCGATAAGATCTAACCCGAGAGATCTAGATGCGACAGAACGAATAGAATCTGTATGACGATACAATTATAAAAAGAGGTTGAAAGTTACCAGATCCAAAACGGTAGCAGATTTAATTTAATATGATGAATGTTATAATTATAAAATGAATCGGTTGGCTACCTCTAGTTTTATTGCATTTACTCATAGTTAGAGTAAACCAAATCCTGCTGAAGGATAAGCAGCAGGGTTAGTGATATTCACATAGATTTTTAAATCGTCAGCATAACCAATAAATAAAATAAAAATAGAATAAACAAATCATTAAACAAAGAACGAAAAGTAAGGGTCCAGGATTTGATCCTTATGACAGCAATAAACGTCAAAGGATAGTAGCCTTTATAAGAAGCGTAGGATGTGCTATTATTGAGGTATGAAAAAATTAAATTTATAAATACAAAAAAAAAGCTAAATTATCAAGTTTAGCAATAAATCGAGATTAATCAATTGTGTGAAATTCTTTAGTAGTGTCTGTATAAATCACATCCACTTATAAAAGATTATTATTCAGGACCTCAACGATGAACTACGATATTGTTAATAAATTCGTGGTGGTGGATCTAATTTTAAACATTCCATGTACTATGGCAAGATAATGTTTAATCTTATTTACTATAAATACTAAATATTGATATATAATTTTGTTATAATTTAATTTATAATAAGAAAGATATTTGTAGTTACTATATTCAGTTTCAATGTAAAATTTTCCACAATATTTTTCGTATTCTGCATACGATTTCGACAACTAAGTTATCTTCGTCAGAAGATAATTAAACTGTGTCGCACCTAAAAAGCTACCAGCACGAAACAAAACCCCTACACGATTTGTACCATCGAAAGCCAAAACGTTAGGAGTTATATATCAACTTTAAGTGATTAAGTTAATCAACCACAGGCTCCATCGGAATTAGCTTCTTTTATCATGCATAAAATCGTGGTGCGTTCCTGATTTCCATGATAATTTCACGTGTGATGGAAATGAAAATATAGGTTTGCCATTTGCAAATACATTCTTTGGATATTTTGATTATTTATTAATTAAAGCTGTAATTTCTTTTTGTAAAATTGACAGCTGTAATGAACTGACTCTTATATAAGTTTCTTTTTCAATTTCGAAGAAACAATTGTATCAGTTTATATTCAAATTATCTGATATTTATTTAAATGTAATTCAAATTTTAAACTCCTGTTTTGTAGTTTTTCTTCATATTAATTTTTTTCTATGCAAATGAAACAAATAAATGAAACTGATAGCTTTTAATAAAATGCAGTTGTATTAATGAAAAGAAAACTTATACAAATTACTACAAACTTAAAATATTACTTAACAAACCATTATTTCACCTACCTAATTTCAGTCGAACTGAAAAGTCCCCGGTCTACCATAGTAAAATACAGTTTTTTGGCAAAATTTGATTTTATTATTCAACATAGTTACCTTCGAGGGCGATACACCGATTATAGCGTTCTTCCAACTTTTCGATACCATTTTTGTAGTATGAATTGTCTTTAGCCTCGAAATAGGCCTCAGTTTCGGCGATCACCTCCTCATCCCTGCTAAATTTCTTCCCGGCGAGCATTCTCTTGAGGTCTGCAAACAGGAAATAGTCGCTGGGGGACACATCTGGAGAGTACGGTGGATGGGGAAGTAATTCGAAACGCAATTCACTTAATTTGGCCATTGTTTTCATTGATTTGTGACACGGTGCATTGTCTTGGTGAAACAGCACTTTCTTCTTCTTCATATGGGGCCGTTTTTTTGCGATTTCGTTCTTCAAACGGTCCAATAACGCTGCATAATAGTCGCTGTTGATGGACTGGACCTTTTTAAGATAATCTATGAAAATTATTCCATGCGCATCCAAAAACACTGACGCCATAACTTATCCAGCTGACTGTTGCGTCTTTCCACGCTGATGATGCGTGTTTCTCACGTACGAGTATGTATGAGATTTAAGGACGGTCGTACGGACATAAATGAGGACGAACATCCTGGTGCAAAAAAATCTGTGGTTACGGAGGGTAACATTGAACTTGTGCATTAATTTATCAGAGATGAGTCGAAATCCTCCTTGCGATACGTGGGAATGGAATGAAATATTTCTAAAGATTCAATGCATCGCATACTAACATATCATTTGCGACTGAGAAAGATTTGTGCAAGGTTTATACCACACAAGCTAACTGAATTCAACATTGTAGTCTTAATTAAGGACCCAAAAAAGGACGAAAGCTTCAGGTATTCTGTTGTAACAGGTGATGCATCTAAGCGAAGAAAGGCCTAAAAAAAGCCGTTTGGGAGAAGTAAAAAGTGAAGATAACGTTGATTTGCTTTTATGATTCGAAAGGCATAGTGCACAAAGAGTTTGTACCAGCTAGTCAAACAGTGAATGCTGTATATTATATTGATATTATGAAGCGTCCTTTAGCGCGTAGTTTGCGCACTCAATATAGTGAAAATGGTGCTGGCGTTTGTTACATGATAATGCACCATCTCATCGCTCGACGTTTCTCACTGATTGTCTAACTACAAATGGCGTTTTAACCAATAGCCATTCACCGTATTCAGCGGATTTGGCCCCTTGTGATTTCTATCTATTCTCCAAACTACATTTGCCGATGCGTACAGCGATCTTGAAGGACATTTCTAAAGATGAACTTAGAAATTCATTCGACATATTTGCCGAATGCGACTACTTTGTATATCATAAATAAATTTTACCAAAATCCAAAATAGTAAACTTTTGCTTTTATTTTAAAAAGATCCGTTTTCTCTGCAACAAACTGTACATATATTATATTATAGTAAACGTGATGTTAATTAAATTGCAAAAAATCACACAAACGATTTTTACGTTGTAACGTGGCATACACACACCTACATTCAGCACAATTTCATAGTAGTAAGCAGGGAACTTTGATAGTATGTAACTTAATAATAAGGTGTTACCTGATCTAAACTGCCTCTAGTATTTTTAGTGGAATTAATAATAAACAAAAGTTAAGTATTATTGTTATCAATTTAAGATTTACCTAAATTTGGCTTGCTAAACATACGGCGTAGAAAAATAATACTGAGCTGCTGAGAAGACTCAATTGTTCGAGAATTCGACGTGAAACTTCCAAAACTAACAAACATGTTTTCTTAAATAATAATATCTCATGTATGTTGGTAACATATCGGAAGATCTCTATATGAAAAGGACAAAGTGTAAGCTTTGAAAATGTACACTCGTATACTTAGCTGCCACAAAATTTAACATAAAATTAGAAATATCTCAAAGAAAAATATCCAAAGTCAAAAATAGTGAAAATATATAAACGAAAAATGTAATAGAATATTTATCGCATAAACAACTGTAATATTTGAAAACTTATACCTTGACGAAATTGGAACAGCAAATTAAATTACACCTCTACTATCTTGACAAGCGAAAAAATCCGTGCTGAGGGCAACATTTACATTGGTATAATACAAAAATCAGGGGATGCCTTTTACTATTTTTCGTAATGGAAGTAGTAGTAGCGGTTAAGCCCTGAAGATGTTCCGAACAAGTGGTAACGAAACATCAGTAGTAGAATTATCGAGAACGAAAGTAAAATAAGTATAATTTCGAAAAACGCCTTTTGCCAGACATCTTTCCTATTACGGTTATACTCGTATCTACCCTTCGAAGAAGCGTTTAACGATTTCTGTAGTATTTGCTATAATATAATTGTTAATATCGACATTTTGATTCTCGTAGTCTTGATCTTGGCTTACATATCACACTTTTAAGGTAATTATAAAATCATATAGAAATTTTAAATTAATGGATTTATCACCAATTAGTATTGTACCTCATTCTTCTATTATCTAAGATAACTACTATAAATCAAAAACATAGTTTTGACAACGGCATGCACAGTCTGTCCCAAAGAAAATGGAACTTTTTAAAATAAGAACAATACTGTTTTGGTAAAATTTATTTATTTTATTCAAAGTAGTCGCCTTCGGCTTCAGTAAAACATTTGGCACAATCAATTAACATTTCAACTTCATCTTTAGAGATCGCTGTCAACGCGTTTTTAATGACTTCGACGTCGACATAACGCTGTCCTTTCATCGGCAAATGTAGTTTGGTGGATAGATAGAAATCACAGGAGACCAATTGTGGTGAATACGGTGAATAGTTAATAGTTAAAATGCTATTTCTAGTTAGAAAATCAGTGAAAAACGTTGAGCAAAGAGATGATGCATTATTATGTAAAAACGCCAGTTATCGTTTTCATGATATTGAAGACGCATACGACGAATACGCGCCAGAAGACGCTTCAAAACACTAAGATAATATACTGCATTGACTGTTTGACTAGTTGGTATAAACTCTTTGCATACTATGCCTTTCGAATCACAAAAACGAATCAGCATTGTCTTCACTTTTGACTTCTCCAAACGGCTTTTTTTCTGTCTTTCTTCGCTTCGATGCTTCTATACAGAGCTTTGACCCTCGGTCTCTGGATCATATTTAAAACACCACCTCTCATCGCCGTCTCGTCACCAGTTACGATAGAATGCCTGAAGTTTTTGTCCCTTTGTAAGTCTTTAATCAAGTCTGTACAATGTTGAATTCAGTTAGCTTGTGTGGTACAAACCTTGCACAAATCTTTCTCAGTCCCAAATGCTGTAATAAAATGCATTGAAATGAATCTTTGAAAATATTTAATTTCATTCCCGCGTATCTCAATGAGGATTTCTACGCATTTATGATAAATTCACGCAAGAGTTCGATGTTACTTTCTGTAATCACAGATTTTTTTTGCACCAGGATGTTCGTCCTCATTCATGTCTGTAAGACCGACTCGTTTATATATACTCGTACGTGATAAAAACGCATCACCATACACTCGTTTCGTAAAATTAATCGCTTCAGTAAACGATTTACCGAGTTTAAAACAGAACTTGGTATTTGCACTTTGATCAAAATTCAGTTTTCGATCACTGCCAAATACACGCTGTTACTTTATGTGCAATTTCTCTGCTTCTAATGATGCAAATGTCATGATATTTGGCATAGTATTGTGAAAGATCTACCTTACTGATGTACATTTTGTTTGATAGATAGCATCATTAAGAATTACTATTTTTAAAAAGTTCCGTTTTCTATGCTACAGACTGCGTATATTATATGTAATATTATACAATGATATTTTTAGGTATACATCTACTTATAACTTGTCATCAAAATATTCTCAAACTGATCCTACTCGTTTAAAAGTTCCAACAAGCTTGCTAATTTACACTAGTATAACACACTATTTTTAATAAACTTAAACTACTCTCTGTGTATTTTTTTAAGTTACAAGAAATATTATCCGAACCTTTGAATTGTGTACAATAGAAATGCTTTCGGTCAATGTATTACCCTTTGTTGTGGTTATGGAACAATCCTACACAACAAGGAAGATCTAGTAATTTTCAAGGTATATAACATCATTTTACTCTTTCAATCAAATTAAAAATCAACTTAAAGCTTTTTATGTTATGACATACATACATCCATGTATACATGGATGTAATGTTTTTACTAAGAATGATAAACTTTTCTCTAGTAAATTAATGTATATAAGTGCATTATTAATTAATTTTTATATGGGAACACATAATGCTTATTTATAGTTACATATAAATGCGTGTAAAAGTGTAATAAATAGTTACGATTGCAAAAAGATCTTCGAGAAATGAATAGTGAGAAAAATGAATGAGATCATCTGACGAAATAAGAGCATTTTCGTTTGTATTTTGTAAATAACAATTTCAAACATGTGAGAAGAAGGAAAAGAAACGAAAGTTGACAAATGGTTTCAAGTTTCCTGTTTCCTGTTCGCTCTATTATGAAGTTAGATTCTAAAAGCACATTTGCGTTTTTCATATCTTTCTCTCTTATATTCCAGTGTATATGGACATAAAACTGGAAAGTTTTGCAGTTCTTGTTTTTTCGAATAAAATTTTACTTTATTCCACGCGAATATGGAAGTGGGGAAATGAGAGAATGTCACCCGGCGGCACGGTGGGGGGGTATTCGTCATAACTTATGTGGCACTTACAAGATTTTTAAAGGGGCTTTATTAATACCATGGTACTTCAGAATATTTTCAGACAATCTCATTTAATCGGCAAACGAATGAGGTAATAATTTCGGTTATGAAAAAAAGTTGGTCGTTTTATAGAAAAACTTTACTAACTATGTGGCGTTATTTCAATTTAGTATGATATACGATTCACTCCAGATTGAATTTTATGTTAATTGAATATGGCGTTGGTTTCTAGGAAATGAAATTTCTGCACGTCGTAAAATGATCTATGTAAGAAAGAAATTCCATTGGAAGCAAACCAAGTATTTACTTTTTATAATTTAGTGTACCTAAAACTATTTTTTTAAGCACATGATTATTTTATAAAGTAAGTCTGTATCAATTACGATGCTTACAAAAGTCTTTCGGATTTTTTTTCGAATAATAAATTAAAAAATTAAACAACGTGACCTTAATTTTCTTTTACAATCAATAAGTGGGTATGTGAAAGGTTAAGTGGAAACTTTCCTATATAAGTATGTACCAGCGTGTTCTTTAAGTAAGCATCGTTTTTAAAAATAGTCGCTGCAGTGATGCGTCCGTCGTTCCGCAGGTGCGTGCGAAATGTTCATAATGAGGATTAGTGAGCGATCGCCAGTCATTACTGAAGGCTTAATGCAGAAAGTTGACGCAAAAGTTCAAAGAAATAGACGGTTAACAATTTCGTCATTGTCCGAGAAGTTTCCATAAGTTTCAAACACTATTCTTTATGACAATGTGCCTGTGCTCACCCTGGGTACCGAAAATGCCAAAGGAGGTGCACAAAATAACGTTTAACCCATGCTTTGACTTTTCATGAGCGATACAGCGATAAAAGTGATGGGTTGTTAAGCCAAATTGTCACTGGCGACGAAAATGGGTGTCTCAAGTGATACCGGAGTCGAAGCAGCAATAATTTTTCTTGTGTGTGTTAAATTTACACCATTAAATAAGTGAATTGTTAAGTCAGAATATATGTAGAGCTTATAAACTTTACTTAAATGTGATCGTCCAAAACCGTAATATGTCTACACTCGACAAATCCTTAAAGAATTAGTTATCTAGATAGTGACATTCTTTACCTTTCGACGTTTTTATGCACTGGAGAGTACAAAAGAAGCATGTTGAAAGGTTATGAAGTGACAGTGTCAGCTCAAAAACACCGATCAAATATGAACATCATTCAATTCTTGCACCGACAATTGGCAAAGGAAGCGAGGAGATTTAAAGTAATAATGCCACTAGCTTTAAAGGTAACGATAAATCAATCGATTTTAGTTTCATTACATATACATCACGCGAACCATATTTGATTACTCAGTTTGATTTGAATGACTTAGTATGTGATTTCAATCTATCAAAATTCGAAGGTGAATTTCTTAGGTAACGATTACAACAATAGAATCTGTTAGTGAAAGAAACACAAATTAGTATTTTTCGCAGCAGACATAAAAATCTTGTTGATTATAGTATGACCGGCACTGCGATGATATTTGTAAATTCTTTGAGCTTTTGAGATACACCATGGTCCGTTTTAAAGCAGTTTTACAACATAATGGAAACTGCTATCCTTCCACTCCAGTAGGTCATGTTATTTCTATGAAGGAAACTTATAAAAACCCAAATATTTTGTTAGAGAAGTTAAGCACGAAGGCTGTTCCTGGAATATTTGTGCGAATTTAAAAGCTATTATGAAATATTATTATTAAGAATTATTTTTGGTACGTAATTAAGTTATACCATAGATTTTCGCTTTTTATGTCTTTGGGACAATCGTAACAGGAAAAACCCTTCAGTAAGCAGAAGTAGCCAGTATAACAGAAAGTCATACCAGGAAATGAGACTACATAACATCAGCTTCTAGCAGAAAAAGTAAAGATCATAATATCACCTCTACACGTTAAACTAGGGTTCATGAAGAACTATGTTAAGATAAGACAGTGAGACTTTTATATACGTTCGCGAAAAGATCACAAAATTAACGAAAAAGAAATTAGAAGAAGGCATTTTTGTTGCATCTCAGGTACGAATTAATAACGCGAAAATAAGCTGCATGGGTGTTCATGATTAAAGGTTTTGCCAATTAGTTGGGAAATAAAAAAGCAGAAATTTACAAAACTTTAGTAATGTGCATGATACAAGCATATCATGGTACTGGTTGCAATATGTCTTTTAAACTGCATAATCTACTACTCACATAGACTTTTTCCAGGAAAATATGAAAGTCGGAAGTGATGAGCGAGCATCTCCACTAAATCATTTTAGGGATGGAAAAACGGTAACAGGGTAAATGGAATGCTGTAATATTTGCAGATTACAGTTGAACGTTAAGAAAGGATCCTATGTATATTATTTGTAAGCGACAATTCAATATTTCGTCACATTTCCAATTCTAAGAGTTTGAAATATACATTAAAGTATGTTATAAACAGGAAAAATCTTTTCATTAATATCAAGCGAAATTAGAACAAACTTGATTATAAATAAAATAAATGTATCTGTTTTCTATAAAAATGAATATTCATCACTTGATGCCAAAACTGAAAGTTGAAATTTGTTGGCCAGTGTAATTAATGGTAAAACAATATATTTACGCTTGAATAAAATACTTTTCAACTTTGTAATGTTTTACGCATTTAATAAGAAAAATGTTTATTCTACATCTTTTACATCTTTCTCTTATTAAATTGTTTCCTCTTAATAATTTAACATTAACCTACTTTCTCAACAATTCTTGATAAATGTCCACGATTACTTTGAAATAGTTTCTGGAGTTAATGAATAGGAAAATATTAATTAAGACCTACCCTATATTTCCAACTTTTCTTTGGAGAACTTTATTGTAATTATCAGTAACATCTACGAAATAAATCTTTCAGACCGGCGTTCTCGCATTGGACACTTTATCTCCTAGTCAAAGAGGAAGTCCTTTCAGGATTACTTGCTTTAAAATTCAGCTTAATAAGAAGAAAATAAATTTATATCTTCTGTTTTGTGAAAAATATACGAATATAAATCTTACTTTATAATTTTCTTTGAAATATATTCTGAATGGTAAAGTATTAAATATTAAAAGCTGCGAGTAGCAGAGTCATTGTAATTTCATTAAGAAATAAATGAGCGAGAAAATAACTTGGAAGAACATACAACCCCACCATTTTGTTTTTAATGACCCTATGTACCAAAATAGATCTATCGTAAAATTGTATTATTATTTACATTATTATGAACGAAGGTGAGATGAAATGTTCTTCAGCCGACACATATGTAGATGGAGTATCAAAATTTATTTGATAAACAAAAAGTATCACACATTAATGTACATTCACGAAGTTTTAAATAAATAGGTTTAGCAGATTTACTAAAATTTAAAAGAGTTCAGTATTGAGACAGGTAAAAAGTGATTGGCTTTAGAAACATTTAACGTGTACTAAAATAAAAATTTAAATGAACTCTTGACAATAATGCTGCTTTGTTTTCGGCAATAAAGAAACGGGTAGCATAATTTAATCGTGATCACAATGAGATTCGTTCAGGGATAGTCAATAGTATTCACAGTGCAGCTAGTACACTTTGCAAACATATCAGATGAATGACTAGAATATAATTCACATGGAAAATTACATATAGTTTACATAGTTCTTGGCCAGCTGGATGTCACTATTGCTAACAATCTATTTATACTGTTTCGAGCCTCTGAATTTTTTGCCACTGTTAACCAAATCTGGACATACCTCTGCATATCCATGTCTAAACAATGGATAGAAGTTAAGTAGTAAGAAAAAGGTAAAAACGTCCCTATCGGCAGAGTTAAAAAAAGAAAATGGAACCATAGCACGATTGGTTTGCTCAATTACTGCACTGTATGTATATATATATATATATATATATATATATATATATATATATATTTGTGGGAGTGTTGACTCAATTACTTTCAGGAGTCGTTCCGTGTAGTGATCGTTGAACCCTGGCAAGGGTAACTCTCTGAACGAGCTTTGGGAAATCTCCCTGCTGCCGTTCTCAAGTTATTGCTGCTGCTACTATTGTCGTTCTTGGAGTGATACTAACGACGGCAGAAACTATCCTTCAGTAGTTTTCCTTTAAAGTGCATTGACAATTTCTTAAGTTCACTTCTAGCGTGCTTTTGTCTAAACAAAAATAAAATTAGTGGTTTGGTATTAACTCTTTCTTTCAATACTCGTTCAATTTTCATCAGAAACGAAGAAGTTTAAAGAAAATGGTGGATTTAGATTTATAGGTTCGCAAGCCACAAAGCTATCCGTCTATACAATATATGTATTTCTTCATTACAGAATATTCCAATCTATAATATTCCCGTAGATTATCAGCCAACATAATTTTTGAGATTTTAATGTTTTATTTATTATATTGGATGTAATCTACTTTCAGACACAATTTGGAAAACTACGAACGATTTTCCACGCACTTTCTGGGTGATTTTGATGATTTGTTATCAAAAGTTTAAGCATCTGTATCCATTACTTTGCACGTAGCTGTTTTTCTTTTCTGTATCCATTTTGAGCTATACATAATAGATGATTGTCTTCGAGGTATTGTACTAGACGTGATTGTATGACTTCTTCGGTAATTTCGACATTGATGAAAGTAAAGAAATTAGTTTATAATTAGATTTAGATCATCACGCTGACCATTCTTGTATACTGGTGTAACCCTTGCTCTTTTGAATTCCTTCGGGAATACACCGTTTTTGATCATAATTTTTATTACATGTGTTAAACGTTCTTGTAGTATACGTGTAATTTGCATGGGTAATATCTTTTCATATTACTATATCTATCACCTCTGAATTCTTTACCGGGAATAAAAACAAAGAAGTTGGAGGCCATATTTTTTTTCTTTTGTAACAAAGCTATTCGCACATAGCGTGGGACCTGGTATGTGAATGACTAGTTCATGTATACGATGCGATTAGAAAATAAAACCTCCGACTTAACTTAGGTTTAATTTACTTTTAATTTCTGTTACTAATAGTTCGTTTAACATAATTATATATCATAGTTCGTTTAACATAATTATATATCATTAGCTTTTAAAACTCGTTGCCGCTACGAGTATTTTAACTGATTTGGTTGAACTAAAAACTCCATTAAACAAAACTTTTGTTTAAAACTCATATGGTGTAAGGTTGTCAGTATGTTAAATAGTTCTCTTGTTCATTTGTTCCCTATGAGTGTTTATATTTTCAATATTGTTATTTAAGTAAACTCCAATAATTGAATTTATATTATTAAAATTTTTTTCCAGAATTACAAAACAACCCTTAAAATTAAATACATATAGCCAATTATAATTAATGCTCTATAATTTACTTTTCATATTAAGTTATAACTTAAATCCAATGGAAAATAAAATCCTTTCGTTGCTCCTATTAAGGGAATAAAAAAGATGCAGTTTCTGTTTCGCTATCATCCTTTCCAAACGTTATACACAATCTGTCTCAAAGAAGACCGATGTTTCTTATAATAAAAATAAAAGCTTACTATTTTGGTAAAATTCACTTATTTTATTCAAAGTAGTCGCCTTCGACTTCAATATAGAGTTTTGCATGGTCAATTAACATATCTAATGAATTTTTAGGTTCATCTTTAGAGATATCCTGCAAGATCGATGTCGACGCCTCCTTAATAGCTTCAACATCAGCATAACGTTGTGCTTTCATCGGCAAATGTAGTTTGGAGAATAGATAGAAATCACATGGAGTGAAATCCGGTGAATACGGTAAATAGTTGATGGTTAAAATGTCATTTGTAGTTAGAAAATCAGTGATAACCGTCCAGCGAGGAGATGGTGCATTATCATGTAACAAAGGTAAGTTACAATTTTCACGATATTGAAAGCTCACACAACGAAGATGCACCAAAAGACGCTTCATAACACCAAGATAATATACAGCATTAACTATTTGTACCAAAACACTTAGTACACTATGCCTTTCGAGTCATAAAAACAAATCAACATTGTCTTAATTTTTGACTTCTCCAAACGAATATTTTTCGGACTTTCTTCGTTTGGATGCTTCCATTCAAAGTTTTGACGCTTGATCTCTGAATCATATTGAAAACACCACGTTTCATTGCCAGTTACAATAGAATACCTGAAGTGTTGGTCCTCTTTTGAGTCTTTAATTGAGTCTGTACAATGTTGAATTCTGAGCAATTTTTGATCAACAGTTATCTTGTGTGGTACAAACATTGCACAAGTCTTTCTCAGTCCCAAATGCTGTGTCAAAATACTACGAATTGAATCTTTGGAAATATTTAATTCTATTTCCATCTATCGCAGTGAGAATTTCGGCTCATTTCTGATAAATTCCCTCGCAAGTTCGATGTTCCGTAACTACAGTTTTTTTGCACCAGAATATTGGTCGTCACTTATGTCCATACGACTGTCTTTAAATCATTTATAGCACTCATACATACTCGTAGATGATAAACACGTATCACCATACACTTGTTTCATAAAATTAAACATTTCAGTAAGCGATTAACCAAGCTTAAAACAAAACTTTATATTTGCTCTTTATTCAAAATTCATTTTTCGACTAATGCCAAATACACGTTGTTTCTTTATGGACAATTTCTCTGCCTTAATGATTAAAATGTCATGATATTTAGCATAATATTGGAGAGATCTGCCTTACCGACGCATATTTTTTTAAATAGATGGCGCTACTAAGAATTACTATTTTAGAATGTTCCATTTCCTCTGCGACAGACTACGTATACATTTTAAATATATGTAATATATTGAATCTGCAGGTAGAATAATATGCTTCTATACATTTTTTAAAAGTAGTGCTACTCTGTTTACGTATCATATGAATAGAATATTGAATTATTAAATTCAACCCCATTAAATGATCTTCAACATAATCTGCTTATTACACCAACATGGGTTGGGAAGATAAAATTTCTTCGACACGAAGTAAAAACTTCGTATTATCTGCGAAATCAACCCCATTAAGATATATTAACAGATACATTATAAGGGGTTAGCCCTTCGTTAGGAACATCTGGACCTATCGTTTATAACGTTTTGCAGTATAGTACCTAGGAGAAATAAAACCCTAAGTGGCTTTTAGTTGGACGGCTTCGAACACTCTCTTACATAATTAGGATTATTGGTATTGTCGAACTCGAACTTCCGCACCTTACTTTGCCTTCAACGAACTCCCGCCACAACCACCACCTACAGGGAGAAAATGTCGTAAAAGCTTTCGCTTTTTTAACTGATCCAACGGTTTTCCTTCTGTCTTGTCAGCACTTACGTTTATGGACTGTGTACGTGCGACGTATCTTTTTTTCTCCGTTTGTACTCATCGCTGTTACCACTGCCCCTTGTAGTCATTTCACCCACGCCAATTCGGCAGCTCCGTCCTCGCTCAAGAATCGACTTCCACTTTTATTGTGTAAATCCTTCGATATTTAGATTCGTCGTCCGAAAGGAGGGTGCGGGAAAAAACGATACTGACAAAAATTGTATTTTGCTCTTTATTGACTATTCTTTTCCAATTCTCTCTTCGTTTGTTTTATACTTCGATGATTTCGATTTGATGAAATTCGAAATAAAGATAGTAGAAAAAACGAAAGCCAATATTTCTGCTGTAAAATCTACGACAATAATTAACATTAATTTTTGTTGGGTGTAGAAGACATTTGATTTAAAATCTCTTTTTAATATATATATATATTAAAGTTGATTGATGAGTTCTAAGAATTTAAACTTTATTTAGATTCGATCTGTTGTCGCTAATTTTAATTAATATATTAGGTAGTCAAAGTTCATTAAAATTCAATTTTTCAAATGTTTGTACAAAAAATTGTATAAATAATTTTTAAATAATTATTCTTTGTATAATTATATATACAAAAATATCAAAAAACAAAATCTAAACTGTTTATTTCAAAATTATACAATGTAATAATATAACATAGGTTTTCAAAAGAGAGAAAAGAAGTAATAGAAATTTATGCATCGGTGATGTCACAATATACATAGAGTTGCAAAAAGTACAAGAAATTAAAATAGATTTAATTTATTATTATTTTTATGAAGAGAAGATGTTTTTCGACAGCTTAATTCTAAGTATTGAAATCTCCCGTATCAGTGTAAATAATATTATAACATGTATAACAAAGATTTGTCTTATTAAATAAAACGTGAACACTCGTAGTACTTGGTCAAAGTTCATTACAGTAGTATTAGTTATTGTCTTTATATAATAATTTAGATAAGTTATGCAGTTAACATCTAAATTATTGACATATAATAGAATTTTCCATTTAGGATTATATAAAAAAAGGTAAATATAGTATTAACTTTTAAAATTATTAATGTATAATTTAGATTTGTGGAAATGCTAAAGGCGGATATTAGAGTAAGATATTTGGACAGATAAATTAGAGTTGTATATAAAACTATTTTGGATTATTATAATTATTGGAAAGAAGAAGACTAAGTAAAGGTGAAATTATATTATTTATTAGTAAAATGATGGCGGATGAAAGATTTTACAGTAAATGAAGGCAAGGTATAGGTATTGTTATATTTTGTTTGATTTCCATTGTGAATTGTGATGTATTTCTACTTACCTTTAGTGCAGAGATTGTATAACAGTATTTACCTCTGTGAATTAAGATACCCTAGATCATTCATTCGATTATTTCTTAATACATAGTTTTTCGAAATTTCCCTTTCATTTGCTGTTTTCATTATTGTATGTATTTGATAAAAGTTGATATAATTTCTCGCGGTTACGTTTTTGTGCATCATCTCGGGCAGGTCTGACCTGTAATTTATTCGTGATCTTAGTGTTAAAGGCTCTGTTTGATATTATTCTTTCAATCATAGAACACGAATATTTTAGTAATTGTATCATGTTGATCTGAATAATTGGCAGCTCTGTTGCCTCGACCCATTGACAGTCTCCAAAACCTATAAACTATTCTTATGGATTCTTATCGTATTACAGACGTGGCTTACAAAGAAGAAAATAAAAGCGATCGAATGTTAATTCAGACAAGTAGCGTTCACACTGAGAAGAAGAGCAAGTTTACCAATTTTCTTAGACTATCATCAATTAGAACAAGCAAATAAAGCAAAGTGTTTGTCAATACATGTAGATCGAAAAATTTAAGTGACGAGGGTACATCTTCAATAAAAGAAAACAGTTGATGATGAAAACTAAGCAACTTTATTATCTACTTGGTAGAAAATCGGAAATAAAACCCAATAACAATATATACAAGATAATGTAATCTATTCGGACGTACGATATATAATTCTAAGATATATGTAGTAAGTTAGTCAGATATAAAAATACTGCAAAGGTTACTAAATAGGCTTTCAAAATAACTAACACGAGGTGGTATATTCCAAATATGAATAACTTAAAATATTTGTATTAAAATCATAGATCAAAAGGTTTTGCAAAAAATACTAAGGGGTTGTGTACTGGGTTGTTAAATGTAGACAGTAAAGTACATCGTCTCAAACATAACAGGCCAATGAACCTATAACGAGGTTTGACTAGTTTCTTCTATGAATTGAATAAATTTTAGAATTAGATTTTACTGAAAATATTTCTTGCGTGTCACATTGTAAACGTTATCATAAAATTCACCTATTCTTTTCGAAAAAAATTGATATAAAGGCTGATAATTACTAAAATTAAACAAAAAAACTCAAATAAAATTTTTTTAATAATATTGGTTCTTTTATTTCCAACAAACAGCGATGTGTAAGGACAAATAAAATGTATTTATAAATAATAATAACAAAAAAAATTATTATTAAGAACTGTAAGGATATTTCTTTACTAGCAAAAAACTGACTAACTTTTTAATTAGAATGGTGAAACTTAAGGGCCCATAATTATCCTAGTATATTTCCACACAGGAGTTACAATTTATCAGATTTTAAACAGTTATTAAAAAAAATTTCTACCACAACAGGCATCACTAAAAGAAGGAATTAATTGTAAATTAAAAGCATTTTGGAATTTGAATAAAAACAAATTAGCTTAAGTGTTTAAGAAATTATTTTATATGAAACTTCCCAGAAAATATTTGGAATTACTTATTTTAACAATTACTAAGTAGACATGAGCTTTCATTCTTGAAAAGCATTTATTTTCCAATATAACAATCTAAAATAGACAAAGAATCCTTCCTTCACAATTGAACTCTATCCGTCCAGAGGACTTAAATTTAATTTCTTTTCAACTCTTTATGTTTTATGAATTTTTTTTTGACTGATCACATAGAATTATTTTTTAATCCGGCCGCCTTCCAAGATTCCAATTCCCTTTTCGCATTCACCTCTTTAATCCCTTGCCAACCGGTCGGTTGTCCTCCGGCAATCTCCCTCCTCCTCTAATTTCGCAAAGCCGACGTCGAAATTGTAAAAGTATTTTATTCAATCCCGGAAAATTATTTTTCCGTTCTAACAAATGTAAAAATTCAAAGATGAGAACGCGAGATTTAAAAACTCTCTGGGGATTCAAACAATTTGCGTTTTGTACGTACGTACAGTTTTTTTACATAAAAATTACGTCGACGGGAAAACAGTGAGAAAACATGGCGCGAGTTAAATATATACTTCCATGTATACTATTTAGAAACCAAAAAATTTATTTAATATAAAAAAAGAGACGAAAAGATATTTATTGGCTATTTTCTTTCCCTATTAAAAAAAATATGAAAAAGTTTAATGTTCTGAACAATAAAATCAAGTTTTTTATGGTCTACTGTTACTTAAGACAATAAAATGCATAGAAGAACGTTAAATACTTTAATTACTAGATTGAAGATTTATTTTTCTTTTAGATTTTAGCTTACGATCAAATATCATTTACAGTTTTAAAAGACGCCGATTTAATTATACTTGTAAAATAGTTAGTTATTTGTTATTAAAGTCTATCAAGTTAGAGTGATCAACGAAAAGTTAGAAGTTATATTATTTATTACAAGCCAATCTTGGATCGAAATAAATTTGAAACATTCTTTATTTGGAAAAATCAGACCACCCATTCTTTGACATCTATAATATTCTTTTAAAATATTGTAAGTCGACCAGCATCTGCTAACATAATAGTTTTCCTAAAACTAAGAAGCTAACTAAAAAAGAAGAAAACTAAGAGCCTCATATAGAAACTCATTCTAAAAAACTTGTTGGGCATAATGTAGCTATTATAAATTCAATTGAAGATTAGGAAGTATACAAATCCTTCAACTTATCGTATCCCAGATATGTTCTACGAACGATAAGTTTGGCGACCGCGTAGGTCAATTGAAAATACTAATGGTGATCTCTTGTAGAAATAATAATGTAGCAGATACAACATGAAAACGAGGATTATCTTGCTGGAATTATTTAGTTTAAGTATAGGCGGTAAAGAGCATGATTCCAAAACTTTGTACCTTTGAACGTCTAAATACTCTCAAAGGAATATTCCAGTAGTCCTACTTATTATGTTAATTCAAACCCAAATCAGCAGCCCTCTAGTGCAGTCGTATTCTATGAACAAAATCAAAAACTACCTTCCATGTCTTCGACGACGGACTTTATACGTACACCATGTACTCACAAACGAAGACGGTTCCTGAGAAGTAACGATATTTTTCCTCGTGATGTACCAGTATATTACACTATTCTAATCTAAGGGCACAATGCTGACTAGTAAATAGCAGTGTTACTGACGGACGATAGGAAATTACGGCGATATGTGGAATTCATTGCTATTCTGTGGCCTATCTCTGCAAAAAAAAATCGCAGACTATGAGATGCTACTCCGATCTCTAAGGATAAGCAATATAAATATGTTATCTCTCCGCTCGGTGGTTGTGTTAGGTCGTCCAGAGTCTTCCAACGATGATACCTACTTTCTTGTGACCAACTTCTCTAACAAGAAGCAATATCTCTTAGCATCCGCCTAGCAATTTCATAAAATGCAATACGCACCGCATGTAGTCCAACGTCACAAGCTTTTTAAAGTCGTTTAGCTAGAGATAATTTGGTTGTCACGAAACTCTCGGCACCTTAATACTCTAATTCATAACAACTATCTGCAATTAAAAGCATTCCCGGGCAAATAGCGGTGCGTGTTCCTTTATATACAGCGATAATTCATTATTTAATTTTCTCTATAAAGGGCAGAAATTTTTAAATACAAATTTAATAATTTATTGTTCTCAATACAGTAAACGTTAGTACAAAATTTGGTTCAAATTGTCAGGAAGTACATAATACATACACAAAACTAATAAGACCTAACTGAGTTATTATTGATGATAAATGAATGAATATTTGATTGTCTGTTAGTAACAATCTTTTCACATTACTCAAATTTTTCAGCATAAGTGCTTTAACGCCATTTAGAAAAATGGTCATTCATTATTTGGCAACCCCTAATCTATAATAACGATTAGATTTTTCTCGTCAGGAAAATGAGTCGCTATACAACGCTACAAAAAGTCAGAAGCTTTTGAACATATTACAGGCGCATGTAGAAACTTAACACAGCAAAATACATATATAAGGACAGTATCTGATATGATCTGATCATATGATCTGCTATGATAGTATCTGCAGAATAGTAATCTAATAAAAAATACAAATTAGTATAGACAATTGAAACAACTACGATCCACAAACAAAAAATAAACACTCGGTGGTTAAATTATACAGGCCCAAAAATATTCCCATATACCCACAATATAGCAAGTGTTACACTAATTCACAAAGTATTAGAAAACATACCTATTTGACGCTTCTAACTAGTATCGAAATTAAGATAACCTTTAGCAACATTTTATAGAGAAATGCAATAAGAATATTCCCATAATAGAAGAGATACAGCAACTATAGCATCAGAAACAGCTTAAACGTATATCAATTATAATTTGTGCAATTGAGTAGGTATTAAAAATAAAAAGTTTTTATATAATCTATCCAGGAACAGATCCCATTAACAAAAATACGGACTTATCTGTTAAAAAGATTACATTTTTCATAGACTTTGACGTATATAGAAATAATCTGCTAATTGAGCAGCAACTGTTACTATTAGCACCTGCTCAATTGTCAGAAGGTGAATACATGACAAAAAGAAAATAATTTCCTATGCATATGAATACAAAGATAATAATAAAACCTTCTCATAGACAGATAAATCATCATAGAGCTTACTTACGTTTTATGGTGTATAACAACACCACAATATCAACCGCCTACAGTCTGAGCTCAAATCCATATTTGATCTTCGTGTAAATACATAGGTAAACAGAAGTAAGCACAAATATTAGTAGTAATGTTGGTAATAATATTCCATTAAATAGAAATTAATTTACCGTTTAATGATAAATTATAGCAGCGCAGTATCAGTAGCGAACAGTACGTGTTCAAACCCACTTACATATATATATACCAGATATACGCATATTTGTATATATATATATATATATATATATATATATATATATATATATATATATATATATATATATATACATACCAGTCGAGTTGAAAGTTTTCCGGTGTTGTTATAGGGTAATTCTATATAAAAACCCAAAACTAAATTACCATAGGAAGTTAAATGTCTTCTTTTTGGACAGAATCACAGAACATGCACCGTTTATTATAATAATTATCATAAGCATGAAATATATTAATTTGTAACAGATATTTTAACCAGCATATTCTATATTAGATTGATGCTATCAATTTATTCTATAAGAATTCATGATAAATTGCATAATCACTCCAATGTTTCATCAACTTGCTTTCCCAAAAATAACATCTGATAATGTTCTGAAAAATATGAAACGCTTAAAGAGCACATTGTAATGTCTGTTCTGCGCTTAGTAGGACAATAAATAAACGCCTGTATTCTCACCTTAAACAATCCTTTTGCTTGACTTCCAAGGTGCTAAAACTAGCTGAAAAATAAACTCGGAGAGGTGGGGGTTCCCTGTTAATCAGATCTATTAAGATGCCACAGTATTGTTACCCTTAAAGCACTAATCCAATACTGAAGCAAACTGTGGAAAAAAATATGTACGTTCGGTGTTTAGTAAACTAAAAAAGAAGAAAGGGTCAAAAAGAGAAAAGTTAAGCTCTATAACAAGTTTATCGTATTTGTTCAAATATTTTGAAATACGAATAATGAAAGAGATATATTTATTAGATAGATATTAAAAAAAAGAAGCGTCCATTTCGCAGTTCGGAGTTCTAATTACTTATTCCCACCTACTATACGTACGTATGTATGTATAGTTGGTTCACACTAGTGGGAAAAATATTTTGATAATATATATACCAGTTATTGGACACTTCCCAACAACGAAAGGAAACAAGCAAAATAATAACAATAAATCACATAAGAAAATAATGTTCAGTTTACTACTGAAATAGTAATTACATTGAATAATTGACTTTATGTCGTAAAATTGACTGTGGTCCATGGAAAGCAAAAAATTATATGAAGGAAAAGAACTATTGTAAGTAATAAACGTCTAACGAGTTAATAACTAGTTAAAGCAATTATATCGTGAAATGTATGGATAAATAATTATATAAGTACCTTGGGTTGAACTAGTGCTTAAATGTCACAGGTCAGGATCTAAACGCTTTTAAATGATTCCGTAAATAGACTGAACAGTTGTATATAAACTAAACGATTAATTCCACAGTCCTATGAATTATATATTAATTAATATAATATATACTACAACAAACTACTTAAAAAATATGAATTACAAACTTCTTTGATCCCTGACTTACTTTCAATTCCTTGGCCTCTCAGATCATCAAATAAAATGCAAAATAACCTCGTTAAACCTTAAGATTTCGGATTAAGCTTTGTCTTCTTAATCAGATGAGCACGAGATCTTCATACACATATTAACCCAGTCCATTCGACAATTAACAAGCTACCAAAGGTAGGGAAGGAAAGAACCCTAAAGTCAACGCAGTAAAAGGAACAAGAGAGGACTTAATCCACTATGTAATACCAAGGCTTTCAGCTTTAATTAATAAAAACAAGATTGTACTGCTAGTAAGCCACTAATATTGATCCAATATGAACCTTCTACCACATGTAGAGCTTTATCGACATATCTTGGAGAATTCAAATATAATTCGATAAGTTAATCGATCGATATAGTATATTCCAACGCAATTGTTGCCAAGTATTAATTTGAACAACGATATATACTATCAATATTCACAGTTGAATTTTGAATGGCGTGAATGATGGGAGACTTCTTAAATGTCGACGAGTAATCGATAAAAGAAAATGATATCAGCAGGTCATTTAACTTTTATGTAAATCAATGCCCGACGTGTTCAGAAAAAAGAAACCCAGACAAGAGCAAAGTACCGACTCATTATAATAGCAATTAATTACGAAATATTAGGAATAATTTCAAATAAATATTATGACAATAATAATACAAATTCGACCATTAAAAATAAAAATTAAAACATTGGAGAGGGGGGGGGGGGGATAGGAGTAACAAAGAATAATAAAATGATGAAAATTGGTTGAATAATTATTCCCAAAATTTTTCAATTCCACAATGTACAGCGATGTTCACAAAATCAAGATAAATTGTGCATGTAACAAATTCAGTTAAAGGTTGTGCTTCTATCATAGCTAAACTTTATGCACCATTTTTAATATATCCTTGACTTCATTCGTATTTTACAAGTTTGGCAAATCAGTAGAGTGGCTACGGTTGACAATTACAGATCAATTTCTACAATTTCTACTTTTTAAAATTGCCAATGTTTCCAATTCTCTCAACAAAGATTTTTATAAAATTGTTAAATTACCAATTGAAATATCAGATTTTCGACAACACCATAAGTTGCCCATGGTATTGGAAGAGTTTTTTAATATCACTAGATCTTTCTTGATATTTGTGGCAACGTATTGAAAAAGCAAAAATGACTAAGGACCAAGTGTAGATGATTCAAATGAAACAATTTTTCACATGTTTGGTATATCACGAAACTCAAATTTGGCACACAACTGTCCCATCAATTCATAACGATAATTACTGCTCTGTGTTGTTCTGAGGTAGCCCACGCGACAGTCTTAAAATTAAATGCAAAATTATTAATAATTTATTATTACAATAGTAGATTTCTTCTCTTGATGAAAATATTAACTCGTTTAATGTAACGAAAAATAACTAGTAAATACACCCATGGGGTATGAATTATTCAGAATAAATTTTAAGACAGCCTAAGAACATATTTACGAACCTCTACACGAACAATATCACATTGATACTCAAATTCTTCTCATACTCGGGCAAGATGTCATTCGTCATTGATGTTATGGCAGTACGGATCCAGTTCTTCAACTTTTCCAGGTTCTGTGGGAGTAGTGATAAACGTTGTCGTTAAAGAAACCGTGGAGCCCAGACGTACTAAGTCGCCAACTCCTTGACGACCAATCCAAAGGTTAGGTAGAGTTTCATTCAGACATTCACGCACTTGGCGACTCTAGTGAGGTGGTGCCCCGTCTTGTTGAAAAATAAAATTGTCTTCGTGTAGCCTCCGAGACAATCAGTTTTGTAACATAGCGAAATACTGCTGACCGTTAACCGTGTTTCCATCAAAGAAGAATGGGCCGTAAACAGATGATCGAGATATCGCACAAAACACATAGATTTTAGGCGTATCTCGTACATGTTCAATGGCTGCATGTGAGTTCTGCAGACTCCAAATGCGAACATTTACTACAAACTACTACTAACATAGAAAGTCGCTTCATCACTGAACACGATGCGTTGCGCGAAAGTGTTATCATTGTCAATAGCATCATGAATCTCGTTACAAAATGCCACACGTTTCCGTTAATCATAAGGGCGCAGAGATTGTAACAACTGTAACTTGTACAGCTTCATAATCAACCGACGTCTCAAAACACGCCAAATTGTTGTTGTAGGCAGTTGTAACTCCCGACTGGCACGACGAGTTGATTTTTAAGGATTACGTTAGAAAGAAATTTGAATTCGTGCAACATTTTCTACAGAAACACAAAGGCGACCCGGACTTTTTCCTTTACATACACATCCTGTATCTACAAACTGTCTATATCATCTGCGATTGTTCCACCCATTCGGAGGGTCAATTTGGTAGCCCAACCTGAAAAGTCTTTGTACTGTAATAACGGAATTGCACTTCGCAAACTCGAGAACACAAAATGATTTCTGCTGCGGAGTAGCTGTTTTAAACATATGACGGTTACCAAGAAAAACAGAAGACAACTGACGTCTAGCGTCTATTAAATAAACTAGACTATGTATTCGTTTGTCCAAAAGCCGAGCCGAGGCGCAGCGATTGATAGTTTGGACAAAATAATACTTTGTAATACGTATATTCTCTTTGAAACACGCTGTATACAGCGCATATATATATATATATATATGTATATATACATACACATATATAAAAGTGTACCGAATATACACAATTTAAATTAAGGATGTCATAAAGAATACTAAAATAAATCAATTTTAGTGTATCAAATTGATCAAAATTAAAAGATTATTTTGAAAATTATTTTTAATTTTTACATTAAATACAATACATGCGGCGAGTTCATGTTCGCACTTCGGCAGAGTACAATGCATTTTCATTTGTGTAAACCTCGTATCGATACTCACCAAAATAGATTTAATGATTTTCTGTTAAAGGAATCAGAAAAAAAAAAACTGAAGTTTCGGGATGAAATCTATCACTGCTTGACTCTCAGATAAAGCCTTGAAAAGTGGTTGCAGGCATTCTACTCTTTTTTTTACGAAGCGACTAATGAAGCGGAAATATCTGAAAAATGTTTAAATGGAATATGTTTGGCCTAGAGGCTTCAGCTGATTTCATTTGATAAGTTTGTTTTTGCAACGACGAGCATTTTCGAAAGCAAATTGAATTTCAAAGGTTTTGTGGCTTTGCATAATAGTTAATTCCACGTCCATTTCCCAATGTCGCCTAATTTCAATTACATGTTTTTATGATATGAACTTCATGAAAAAATTGCTACTGTTTACAAACTAAGGGATAAAAGCGGATTTCAGTGATGCATATAACTCGCTAATATATTTATATCATATTGTAACTTGTATTTCCTATTTCCAACAGATTCTGTTAACTACGAGGATAGTTTGACAAGTAGTGAGAATGACACATAAGTGGCACTCTAATTGGTAAAACAAATGCACTGTAATTTAGGTTGGCTATCTATATGTTCACATTCCGATATTTAGATAAATCGGTTGATTGGTTTATTTTTGACAGCTGATTAAAAAGGAAGCAACACGTCGTTTTGTTAAAATGGAAAAAGCAGAGTATCGTGCGGTGATTAAATACTTCGTAATTAAGGGTATGAAAGCTACGGAAATAAAAGATGAGTTACGGGAAACGTTAGATGAATCTGCTCCATCATCCGCCACAATAAGTAGATGGGTAAATGAATTTAAACGTGGTAGAACAAGCTGTGTTGAAGAAGCCCGCTCTGGAGCACACAAAATCGTGACTTCTAAGGAAATGATTATAAAAATCCACGATATTATTACGCAAGATCGACGACTCAAAGTGAGAGAGATAGCAGACTTGGTAAACATTTCAACAGAACGCGTACACCACATTTTAACGAAAGAATTGGGCCTTTCCAAGCTTTCGGCAAGATGGATGCCGCGACAGCTTACGACTGATCAAAAGTTCACTCGTTTGCGCATTTCCAATGAGTGTTTGGACCTATATAAGCGGAATCCGGTTGATTTTTGTAGGCGATTTGTTACTTGCGATGAAACTTGGATACAATACAGTACACCCGAAACTAAACAATAGTCGAAACAATGGTTAGAACGTAGTTCTGCACCTCCAAAGAAAGCGAAAACCACTTTATCGGCAAACAAGGTGATGGCATCAATTTTGTGGGATTCAAAGGGCATTTTGCCCATTGATTACCTTCAGAAAGGTGCCACAATAAACGGACAATATTATGCAGAACTTCTACAAAAATTAGATGTTGAGATTCGAGCTAAACGGCCAGGAATGCCAAAGAAAGAGATTCTGTTTCACCAAGACAACGCTCCCTCGCATACCAGCACAGTCGCGATGTCCAAAATCCACGAGTTGTGTTTCCAGTTAGTACCACATGCGCCTTATTCGCCGGATCTAGCCCCTTCTGACTTCCACCTTTTTCCAAAATTGAAAACGGCACTAGGTGGAAAGAAATTTTCGTCTAATGACGAGCTCATCATCTTCGTAAATGAGTATTTTGCAAGCCTTCCGGAATCGCATTTTAGGGATGGCATAAGGGCATTAGAGCACCGTTGGAATAAATGTATTGCTCTTTTAGGAGAATATATTGAATTATTTTGTATTTAAAAGATTCTTTTTTCTTTTCCATTCTCACTACTTGTCAAACTACCCTCGTATTAAACGCAACATATGGGCAAAAAGAATCACATGTTAGTGCACCAAATAACTACGAATTAAAAACTCTAATTATATGTGAAAATTATTAACAAGGTGGCGATGTATGGCATAAAAAATAATAATAAATGTTTGACGAAGTTCCGGACTAGCCCTAGCGTTGCAATAATGGAACTAGTAATAAATAATAATTTTAGTTTGATATACTATGAAGAATCGAGCATCTAGAACGTGTGGAAAGCTGTAAGAAAGATTATTAGAAGAAATAAAATAACAAGACTTCCCTTAAAATTTTATTTAGTCATTTAAATAAAAGAAAACATAAAGATTTGAACGTATTAGTAAAAATAATTCATAAGTGATACCAATAGCTAAACGGAGAAATGTAATTAATAGCAAAATGCTGTTATAAAATAAATTGCCTAAAAAAGCTATGGATTCAAACACACAAGTAGAATTAGTAGAAAATTGGTATCGAACTATACGCGGGATATTTGCGCGTGTGCCGATGCTTCTGGACCGCGTGCTGCATCTCACAAACACCAAATAGCCTGAGTGTGTAGAAACAATATATGTATGTACATGGTTAGGCAAAAATTAATCACTCACGAGCCCAAATGACAATTTCAAGCGTTATCCAGCCATAGACTAGCTCTGGAAAATGATAACTGCTATCCCGTCAAACATCGTTAAATTTTCTGTCGGAATGCACTTGTTAAAACGTATTACCCCGAAATTCCTGATTTTTCTTAACTTCATCTACATCATTGCTTTCCTGCAATCAATTCTTGAAGCGTAGGTATAAGAAACAATCACAGGAACTGTTAGGTGAACACGACGGAGCAAGGGATATTTGATTCTTTGTCTAAAACTCTTGGACACTTCGAGCGTTGTAGACAGAAGCACTAAGATACGAGGGAGCGTTTTTATATTCGCGGAATGAGCGGGTTATAGAGGGGTGAGTAGGCGCATTGGGGGCGTGGCCTGTGCAGCGGCTCATGATTAGTATAAATACGAAGTTTCATTGTTATTAGACAGTTAGTCTTTGAACTATCGTTAACCAAGTAACATAATCAGGAGTGAAAAGTGAAATATGGAAAAAATCGAATATCGTGCCGTTATAAAGTTCCTTACCAGGCAAGGAAAATCAGTCGCCACCATAATGAATGAGATGTCATTGGTTTACGGCGACTCTTGTCCAGGAAAAACCGTGGTGTACAAGTGGCATGTACAAGTGGAATCCCTTGAAGACGACCCGAGGCCGGGCAGGAGCATTGAGGTGACCACGCCAGCACTTATCCAAAAAGTTGAACAAATTGTACTCGAAGATGCTCGACTAATGAAGAAACAACTCGCAGAAATGGTTGGAGTATCCGATACAACAATTTTTAAAATCCCACACGATCATCTCGGCATGTCTAAGGTCAGCCCAAGATGGGTGCCGAGAATGCTCACGCCGCCGCAAAAACAACAGCGCGTAGAGTGTTCGCGTGCATTTTTGGACCTCTGTAATGAAGACAAGGATGGTGTATTGAGTGGAATTGTTACTGGAGACGAAACTTGGGTTCATCATTATGAACCTGAGTCTAAACAAGACTCCATGCAGTGGCATAAAAAGGGCACAGCACCTCCCAAGAAATTTAAAGTGTCACAATCAGCTGGGAAACTCATGGCAACGGTATTTTGGGACTCGGAAGGAATATTGTTGATTGATTATAAAGATAAAGGTGTTTCTATAACCGGAGAATATTACGCTTCAATATTAGAGCGACTAAAAGAAGCCATTAAAGAGAAAAGGCGGGGAAAATTGACAAAAGGTGTTCTGCTTTTGCACGACAACGCGCCCGTCCACAAGAGCCGCGTTGCGTTAGCTGCCCTGCATAAGGTGGGCTTCGAAATTGTGAATCACCCACCCTACAGCCCAGACCTGGCCCCGAGTGATTATTACCTGTTTCCGAAAATGAAAAAAGAGCTGCGGGGTAAAAAATTTACTGCCGATGATGAAGTCAAGGAGGCAATTTCGGCATATTTTGCGAATAAAGAGAAATCATTTTTTTATGAGGGTATAAATAAATTAATTGAAGGATGTGAAAAATGTATCCGTCTTGCAGGTGAATATATTGAAAAAGAAAAATAATTTTGTTTTTTATTTCCACCCCTTGTCCCCCATTCCGCGAATATAAAAACGCTCCCTCGTATCTACTCAGAAATCCTGAATAATTGTTTGCCGTGGCGGAATAAAGTTTCAGTAAATTCTTCGTTTCATATCAATAAATCAAATAAGCCTCGTCTGCACGTCTGAGCGAACTTGTCGTGCTTTCCTTCTTTGCAGGGAACTCCATGTTATGAACTGCTTGGTATCAGTATCATAACCCAACCATTAGATCAAATGTCATCAGCCACAATTTTAGAAATACAATTCTCGTTGTTTTAAAATTGATCATCCAGATCTCATGGTACTTTCAATTAGTACAAGTTAATTAACATTGCATAGAAGTAAAGATCGGAAGGAAATGTCAAACGAATTTAGATGATACCATACATTTTATAATAATCACAGTAAGAATAATTAAACCATATTAATTTAATAGAGAAGAATATTCAGAGTTAAATAGGAGTTCATTTGTTAGGACAAATTAACAAATCGAATGAGTTTATATGAATAAATATATACAATTAAAGCAGAATAATAGAAATGATAAGATTGTAATAGATAACATTATATGTAAAGCAGGAAATTATTAGAAAATTGGTTCACTAACCGTTAGTAGTTGTCATAAATAAGAGCAGAATTTAAAATCTATAGATTCTATAGTAGTCGATTGTCTAGTAAACACGTATTGTGTACCTAAAATAAACAAACAATTGAGATACGTTCAAAGTAATCAGCTTTTAAAGAAACATACAAAAATTCGATATTTAAAAAGTAAGTTAATAAGTATACTACCTATTCTAAGAAAAGAATAGATTTTAAATAAGTGTTATTAAAGTTATTTAAACAGAGTGAACTATTTTTAAAACTATTATTACCAGTGAAATAAACAAGAACTAATTGTGACAGTATAGTGTATATATAGACCAAATCAGCTAAAGCCCATGAACATCTTTAAAAATAAATCAACTATAGAAGAACACAGAACTTGATTCTGAAAAGACCGATATCTAGGAAACAAGAAGACAAGGAGTATTATGAAATACTTTATAATATATATATATATATATATATATATATATATATATATAAAATGGAGAATATTAAACATTTTTTATGTTAAAAATAGGGTACCAAAAATTTAGTTATTTAAAAAGAAACTAATAGAAAATTGACCAAAGTTAAAAACTAGATAAAATATTGGGTTGGCAACTAAGTACTTTCGGTTTTGTAGTATAAAATAAAACACTTTTTTTTAAACAAAGAATAGTTTTTAATCAATTATATACTTTCCATTTTGCTCAATGACCTTTTGCCATCTTTCTTTCAACTGCATGATTCCGCGCTCATAAAATTTCTGGTCCTTATCAGCAAAAAACTGAACCAGGTGCGAGTGAAGGCCATCGTCATTTGTGAAAGTTTTACCATTCAAAGAATTCTGCAAATTTCGAAATAAATGGTAATCAGATGGTCCTAGATCAGGGCTGTATGGGAGATGTGGCATCACTTCCCAGCCAAGCTCCAATAGTTTCCCACGAGTTGCCAAAGATGTGTGAGGCCTTGCATTATCTTGGTGGAAAACTACACCTTTCCGATTTGACAATTCTGGCCGTTTTTCTTTGATTGCTTCATCCAGTTTTATTAATTTTTGACAGTAAACATCAGAATTGATCGTTTGGTTCCTTGGAAGTAGCTCAAAAAGCACCACACCTTTGTAGTCCCACTAAACTGAGAGCATGATCTTTTTTGGATGCAATTCAGCTTTCGATGTGGTTTGAGCTGGTTTATCGTGTTTGCTCCATGATCGTTTTCGAACTACGTTACTGCACAGGACCCATTTTTCATCACCAGTGATGATTCTTTTTAAGAAAGGGTCGGTTTCATTTCGTCTAAGGTGCAGAACGTTGCTCATCTTTGAGGGAAAAAACTTCAGAACGGAATTTTTTATACCAATTCTGACACGTGCTCTCTATTTAGCAATTAGCACCATAAACTTCACATATCTTTTTGTGAGCCGCAGCAGCTTTCTTTTCTTTACGGAAATAAAATAGTAAAATATGTCGAAAATGTTCGTTTCTGCACTCCATTTGAAACTAACCCACAACTAATAGCTTTAATAAAAATCACGCACTACTTGCTTCTGAAGTTACGTCAATGTGACTAGTATCACGCCACAAACGGTAAAGTACAGCACTAACATACGTTATACAAAAAATAAAGCAACGCTCTCTATCAGTAAAAACCGAAAGTACTTAGTTGCCAGCCCAATACATTTAAAGATTTAAGATATTAAAAAGGTACTAGTAGCTTATTAAATTCTATAATTTTAAGTTAGAGTTTTGAATTAAAATTTAATAGTATATAATAAGAATTATGTTAATTGTTAAATGGTTACGGCTTATTCAAAATACTTAATCTTTTATTTAAACAAGATCAGTAATAAATTTATATAACAGTCGATAAAAATATAAAGAGACACAAAGTATCAAATTAAATTTTATTCTTTGGAATAGTAAATTAATAATCATAATAAATCATTTTGATAATAGCCATAAAGACAATATTGAAGAAAGTCATTGTATTGTATTACAGACACTCTATCAGACTTGAACTTAGAAATGAAACGTATAATATATAAGATTTATTTTGGATTTATTAAATAGATACTATGATTTTTAATATATTTTATCTTAATCTATATTTCATCAAAGCGTGCACGACTTAATACTTTGAGAAAGAATAAATATAAATAAATAAGCTATTATTACTATTGAGATAAATATATACATTAGATAAAGTAAATATCAACTCATTAATTCACATTACTTTACACACAATTGCTTATGACTAATTACAAGTACATTTGAATCTAGATATTAATTCGTTTTCATTACACCTTAAAAAATCTATTTCATTTATTACAATCAAACTAAATTACTTTAAAGGTGAATTTAAAGCACACATAATAACAAATTTAACAAAAATTTTAAAAAAATCCACGAAACATTCGTCCAAACACGTGTTCAAACAAACACTTAAATTTAATTATTTCTTTTTTAATTTTTCATATTATGGAACTGAAAGCTAACTTATTTGATTTGATGTGTAAATTTATATATCAGTATCGATTTTCCTTCTCTTTTTAAAAATGAAGCTTTATAGAATATGATATGATTCTGACACCCTCACAATATTTAATTATAAATAACTCACAAAAGAACAAATACTTCATTCTTCGCCTAGATCTATACTAACCAACAACAATAGACAACCTAGATTGATATACATAAATACAAAATATGACGTTTTCATGTCGAATACTTAGTGCGTTCCGCATTTAAATGACAGTCAATTGGGCCATCGCTTTGCTATAATGGTTGCGTCATTAGCTCTCTGTCACGGTCTCCTCACAAACCGTTGAGTGGGCTATTACACTAAGGGAGAGACTCTGTAATTTAGCATATGGACAAATAATTCACTTAAATATTTACTTAATTTTGTATTTATTTCTTATATTACATACTAATATAAATATTTTTTTAGTATCTTAGCCTTCTAAACTTTTTTGCATAGTAATAGATCGATGACGTCTATCTGCAGTTGACAGCAGAATACTCAGATTGACATTACTGCAATATTTATTACTAAACTTCATAAAGTATACTCCAACAGTTTCAATATTGATGCGGATGGTATCTTGCTAACCGAGATCTGGCTATCTCCTGATGTTAATGATAATGAAGTTCTGGATTCTTCCTTTACAGTTACGAGGAAAGATCGTGACCTTAGTGCTGTGGGTAAATCTTGTGGTGGTGGTGCGTTGATTGCTTTTTCTCAAAATACGTCGTGTGTACCACTTAGTGTTAGTACTACCTCAGAAGTGACTCCTTTAATTGATGTTGCTATGTGTAGATGTAATTATGGTTCCATTGCTATTTATTATATTGTATTGTATGTACCACCTGATGTTATATGTGATGATTTTGAAACCTTTTTTGAAGCACTTGCTTTAGAGTTGTTGGACAAAAACCTCATAATCTGTGGTGATTTTAACTGCCCTAAGTTTGGCAGCGTTGATAATGTTAGGGATCGTAAGTTCATTGCATTGCAAAGTTTTATGAACTGTCTGAATTTGCGGCAATCTAATGTTGTAACTAACTCTGATGGAAGGCTACTTGATTTGGTTCTGTCAAATTTCAATTGTATCGTCCAGGTTTCGCGTGATCCGGATCCTTTAGTTTCTGAGGATTATTTACACCCTGCACTTTCCATATCTGTTCAGCTGTTGACGGGACACTTTACTAGTTTTCCTTTCAACAATAATTTAAGATTTAATTTTCGCAAGGCTAACTTGACTGCTCTTTATGGTGATATGGTTGAAATTGACTGGTCTTTTCTCAGCACGTTTAAGAATGTCAACTTGGCCGTTGATAGGTTTTACAATATCTTGTACGAGCTTGTTAATGATTATGTACCTAGGGTGAATAGAAAAAATCGAAGATATCCGCCTTGGTTTAACTCTGCATTGATTCAATTGGTCAAACTGAAGGAATATTATTTTAAAAAATGGAAAGCCACTAGATCTATTTACTTCCGTAATGAATTCAAGAGCTTGCGCAGATTGGTCAAGTTGGAGATTAGGTAGTGCATATGGCGTGTATTGTTCGAATATATCGCAGAACATCTGTTCAGATCCCAAACAGTTTTGGGGGTACATTAATAGTAGGTCTGGTGCATCTAGGATTCCCGGTTGTCTGCGTCTTGGCGATGAGGAAATTACGAATCCCCGTGAAATTGTTGACGCCTTCGCTCGGGTTTTTTCTGATATTTTCCGTCCGGGCTCTGTTCACACGGGCACCAAATCGTATAATCTATGTTTTAACTCATTGTACCTGACACCATTCACATTGAGTGATGTTCTTCAGAGTATTCATGTACTCAGGGCTGATTTTGCGTCGGGTCACGATGGACTTCCTAGTTTTATCATTAGGGACTGTTCAGTTTTGTGCGAACCACTTGCTGTTATATTTAATTTGGCCATGACGACTTCAACTTTTCCCGATGTCTGGAAGATCACTAGAATCGTTCCTGTTTTTAAGAAACCATCTCCATAATTATCGACCAATTAGTATTCTGTCTAATTTTGCTAAGATTTTTGATTATATTCTCCACCGAAAACTTACTAAATGTTTGAAACCCTTTTTTTCTCTGCAGCAGCATGGTTTTACTGCTGGTAGATCCACTGTTTCCAACTTAGTGGAAATAACACAATTTATTAGCGAGTCAATGGACAATAGACAGCAAGTGGATGTCGTTTATACTGATTTTGCTAAGGCTTTCGACACAATTAACCACTCAGTATTAGTTTCTAAATTATCCAGCTTTGGATTTTGCCATTATGTAATTGATTTGATCTCTTCATATCTACATAACAGAAGTTGCTATGTTTCGTATAATGGATTTTCGTCAGATGTATATACTGCTTCTTCTGGAGTTCCACAGGGATCCATTTTGGGACCCTTACTGTTTAATATTTTCATTAACGATCTGTTCAAATCACTTACATGTAATTCCTTAGCATATGCTGACGATTTAAAAATTTTTTCTAGGATAACATCCTATGACGATTGCCGGATACTGCAGCATAATCTTAATACAATTAGTGATTGGTGTGTGCAGAATGATATTACTATTAATGTTGATAAGTGTGCTGTGGTAACTTTTACTAAAAGCAATAATCCCCTTATTAGTCAGTATACCATTGATCACACTGTCATTCTGAGGAAGTCGAGAATTGTGGATCTTGGGGTCCTGTTTGACTCCAGATTGGAATTTACAGATCACATCACTACTATATGTGCTTCGGCGTCACGTGCTTTGGGTTTCCTTGTGCGTTCCTGCAGACATTTTAATAACATTACTGCTCTCAAGGTTTTATACTATACTTTTGTCCGGACTAAGCTTGAGTATGCCTCGGTGGTATGGTATCCGTGCTATATTTATCAAAGTTCGTTTCTGGAGAGAATCCAGAAAAGATTTTTAAAGTACTTATCTTACCGGCTTGATGGTACATACCCACCGAGGGGAGTTGATTATGAGGCGTTATTGATTAAACACAGCTTCCAATCTTTGTCTTGTCGCAGGGATGCTACCAGTGCGAAGTTTCTTGTTAACTTAATTAACAATGATGTGGATGCCCCTTCTGTACTGTCTCAGGTTAGTCTATTGGTTCCTTTTCATTCCACTCGGTCTTTTGATTCCTTCGCTCTTCCGAGGGCCAGGACTAATGTTCCATTGAAAGCTCCACTTACCCATATGTGCAGGAATGCGAATAGGCTATTCCCAGATCCTTTTCATAGGTAATACTTTCGGTGGTTTAAGAGTGTGGTACAACTTTGGTTTCATATAAGTTATTTTTTTTGCCTATAAATATATTCTTAAGTTTTTAGTTTTCATTTATTATTAATATTGTATATTTTAATTTTTATATATATTTAAGTTAGTTTCATTTAATACTTGCACACTGTACATATTGTTTGATTTGTCCTTTAAATGGCCTGTCTGTTGGACAATAAAGATATTATTATTATTATTATTATTATTATTATTATTATTATTATTATTATTAATATTGACTTTACTACCTACTTTCGATACCTATTATTTATAATTATAACCTAGTTCTTAAAATTAACACAGAAACACGAAAAAATACATGTGTACATAAAGATGCTCCGGTTTGAACATTTTACGCTACGGGCAGACTGATAAAATTATTCACGGTGTAGTGCTAGTAATAACACTAGTACTTAATAGATATTGTGTATAAAATAACCTAAGAATATATTGTTAATACCACAATATTTTATTGTGATATTTTACTTTACTTTTTCTATTTTGTTTCTTTTACGAAATCTATTTTGATTATACGAAGTGATCCATCTCAAGTGAGGAAGTTATTATGAGAAAAATTAGTTTGGTATCTTTGTACAATTGGTAGTAATATGTTTCTATAATTTGCAAACTCGAAAGTATGTTTAAAGTTTATATTAAGAAATATAAAAAACCTCAAAACTAGTTTGTTTTTACTGTCGCACAGTTCTGACATATTAGATTTTATCACTATAAATGTATATCAAGCTTTTACGTAAGTTTTCAAATATGTATTTATTAAGAGAGATGACACTGCAATGAATATTTTATTTTAAAAAATATTTATCAATGCACAAGTGCATTATAATAAATGCACAAAGTGGCCTCTATTATTTTGTAGACATACCATATGCTATTCGTTCATTCATGCTTTTAAAAACATTTTGTACTAAACGAATACCTATAACTTCTTTTATAGTAGCCTGCTGCAGTTCATATAGTGTCTGTAAATGTCTTTTAAAGTCTTTGTTTTTCAAATGCTCACAAAAAAGTAAAACTAATGGCATAAAACCAGGCTACTTAGCAGGCTATCATCCTGTACTAGGAAGCTTATTATTATAAAATTCTTCTGAATGTGTTGGAAATAGCCATAATTTAGATCTTGATCATCTGGATTATTAACAAAAGGCTGTAGTATTATCTTTGAACCTGGTTACATTTAGTATGTCGTTGCAAATGAATAGCCTTGTCACACATTTATTGACATAACAATCCATACGCCGACCTTTGTCAAATGAAGACATGTTTCTTGGAACTTGAGTTGATTGATAGTTGACCAAAATGATAATAGGACAGATGATACCAAGCTTTATCAGAAGAAATGGTCTGGTCTAATAGTTTATCATTATTTAATTTACTGCTCTTCTGTATTCAAAATTAGCCGCGAAACAGATACTTTATAAGGGTGCGTATGTAACAGTCGAACTGAAAAGTCCCCGGTCTACCATAGTAAAACACAGTTTTTCACAAAATTCGATTTTATTATTCAACATAGTTGCCTTCGAGGGCGATACACCGATTATAGCGTTCTTCCAACGTTTCGATACCATTTTTGTAGTACGAATTGTCTTTAGCCTCGAAATAGGCCTCAGTTTCGGCGATCACCCCCTCATCCCTGCTCAATTTCTTCCCGGCGAGCATTCTCTTGAGGTCTGCAAACAGGAAATAGTCGCTGGAGGCCACATCTGGAGAGTACGGTGGATGGGGAAGTAATTCTAAACCCAATTCACTTAATTTGGCCATTGTTTTCATTGATTTGTGACACGGTGCATTGTCTTGGTGAAACAGCACTTTCTTCTTCTTCATATGGGGCCGTTTTTTTTGCGATTTCGTTCTTCAAACGGTCCAATAACGCTGTATAATAGTCGCTGTTGATGGACTGGCCCTTTTTAAGATAATCTATGAAAATTATTCCATGCGCATCCCAAAAAACTGACGCTATAACTTTTCCAGCTGACTGTAGCGTCTTTCCAAGCTTTGGAGCCGGTTCATCGCGTGCAGTCCACTCAGCTGACTGTCGATTGGACTTTGGAGTGTAGTGATGAATCCATCTTTCATCCATTGTCACATATCTACGCAAAAACTCGGTTTTATTACGACTTAACAGCTTCAAACACAGCTCAGAATCATCAACTCGTTGTTGTTGTTGATCGAATGTGAGCTCGCGCGGCACCCATTTTGCACAGAGCTTCCGCATGCCCAAATATTCATGCACGATGTGTCCAACACGTTCCTTTGATATCTTTAGGATATCAGCTATCTCGATCAACTTTACTTTACGGTCATTTAAAATGATTTTGCGAACTTTTTTAATGTTTTCGTCGGTGACAGCCTCTTTTGGTCGTCCACTGCGTTCGCTGTCTTCGGTGCTCATTTCACCACGTTTAAACTTAGCATACCAATCAATTATGGTTGATTTTCCTGGCGCAGAGTCCGGAAACTCCTCATCAAGCCATGCTTTTGCTTCAACGGAATTTTTTCCCTTCAAAAAGCAGTACTTTATCAGCACACGAAATTCTTTTTTTCCATTTTTTTAAATAACAAAAGTAGCTTCGCTCTTAACGCAATATCTCAGTAACTAATGGTAGGATTGCTGTCAAATTTTGACACGTTTCGTTTGAAGGTTAGTACTATCTAAAAAACATATGGATTTAATAACAGTAACGCCATCTATGTGTCAGACCGGGGACTTTTCAGCCGACCTGGTAGATGTACTGCTCTTTGAAAACTACCATATGATATATCTGTAAATTAATCATACAGTGTAAGTAGTGGGCAGATAATTTTCTTAGGACTGTTATTTCTAGTGCGTTGCAGATATCAGCTACTGTATCATAATTTAAAACCGTAGACATTTTCACGGTTTCGATCTAATATACTGCCAGGTTCACTAAATCGTTCCACCCAGATTGATGAAATCATTTAATAAAACTGGCAGTTTATTAAAACATTTACACTACACTGATAGTATTGTTAAAATAATTTAGTATTTATTACTTTCTAACGTACAAGGTAAAAGTCCGTGCTCAATTAAAAAAATTAAATTTCTAAAATAGCAGCACCGCTTACCACATGGACGTTCATTTTCTGTATACATATGCCGACAATTAAGTTATTATCGTCAGTACTAGTCTTCGTGTAAAGTAGTTTGTGAACATACACGCAGTTTACATTTGATCTTGGCATAAAGTAGTTCACGGATTTTTCTGTGCGAGCTTTACCGCCAACAAATGTGATTCATTTCTGCTGGTTATAACAACTTAGTTGTTAAAATACGTATACAGAATACGAACATTGATGTGTGAAGTGTTCTTTTATTTAATTTTATTACTCAAAGTCCCTAACAAAGTTTACTTTATATTTCTAAAATTTAGTACATATTTTCTTAAGCTGTTTGGATGCTTAAAAACGTAAATAGAGAAAGTAATATAAAAAGTATGTTTCATAAGTCCGTACTCGTTTAGAAAACGTGGTCAAAAATCATGTCTCATTGAACTTCAATTTTTGTATACTATTTTGGGTTTTCTAATGCCCTAACATTATAAACTGTAGTCTCGCATTAATTTCTTACACATATGTGTATACGTATCATTTTCTTATCGTATGTTTATTGAAATCAGTTAGTAAAGAATTAAACGATTTTGATGCCACACAGAGGATCACTTCAACGCCACCGAAAATCTTCAAAATTATAAATGCACCGGACAAAAGACAGCAGGAAAAAATGGAAACCAGAGGAGAAACTTTTTCCTCACCGTGAAGAAAGAGGAAGGAGTGAGAACGGTGTGTGCTTCCGGTGTGTTCAAGATTAGCAATCAAAAATGTTGACTCGAAAGCAAAAAGTACAAGGGCCTGATGGATGATGAGACGGCGACCACGGGTGGCGATCGACTTCAGCGACGGCGCGCTGCTACTAACACCATTCTCTGTCCTTTTCATCCAGTTCGTCAGAGTTCCGAGCTTTACGCGAGCTTAGTTGGGTTCCGTGGCGCTTACTCGACAAAGCGATGCGATGCATTCAGCAGCTCCGTGCGGTTCCCTCCAACTATATGATATTCTAAAACCGCGAAAACGAAAGTTCAGTGGTGGAACAAATATTACCGAACTTTTCTCCCTTTCCCTCTTGCCTAATGGTTTGCAGTCGTGCGTTTTTAATAAAGAAGTTCTTGCTAACGTAAAAGTATAAAAAGTATGTATTTTATGTATATGTTTGAAAGTTCGGAATATCTCTACACATTTTATGATGAGATTATTACATAATGTACGGTTCTTGTTTAATCTAAATATTAAACAGTGTTCGCACTTAAATTTCTTACCTAAATATAAAAACGTTATGAGTGTAAATTGCAACGATTTAAACAAAAAAGGTAACTGGCATTGAGAAAATATAAGTAATTAATTACTTTGAAGAATATGAATACATAGTCCCAACTATGTTGCTCACTGTGGCAGACCCCACATGTACGATCCAGTTTAATTTGGTTTTCTGATTGGGGTCACTGCCTTTAATGAAAAATCTTGTTTTTACTAACTTTGACAAACTAACTAAAACTGAAATTGAATATTTCCATTACGATTTTATTGTCCTATGTTTTAGTTACTCGAATTTATAGTCGCATTATAAACTATTAAGTTATTCATTAATTAATTAACCCATTGAAACCATAACGCGATCTAAGATCTAGCAAAATATATATATATATATATATATATATATATTATATATAGGCACATAAGAGCGTAATATTTTTCTAACTTCAGAAGTTTTGGTAATGTTTATTTACATGCTTAATTCATTTCTAATAAGTATTTTATATAGCTCAAATTAATTTTCTGAAGTATTAAATATATTAATAAATAAATTTACTAATATTTAGCATTACTTATTCCGAAAAATTTTATTTTGCTTCTTTTAATCTACTCGTTTTGCAAAGCGAAAAAATCATTACTATGCCTTCTGATTCTTATTATATATAAATTGCCTCTCTTATCTAATTAATGCTCTTAATAATGTTAATCCAAACCCACACTCAGTGTGTGTTTGGCTTAATTGATTAATTTAATCGACCACAGTCTCCATTATAATTTACCCATGTTCCTACTGGTAATTTTTCTATCAACAATTTCAAGTGCAAGTGTTTCGTAGTTGTATAGGTAGTTACGAAACTAATTTTTTTGTAAGTCAGTAAAAATAGTAGACTAAATATAATTCCAAATAAACTTCGAAGAGATATTTTAATATTTGCAAAAATTTAATGGAATTTTCTATTAATTTGTTTCGGTAAGTAGAAGTAGAGACAGTGTCAATTACTTTTGGGTAATATTTTCCACTGATATAATTACGGCTCGACATCATTTAAAAATTTAGAAAAAGTTATTTCGTTTCTAAAGCTTTTGATCGGCATAAAATACATTTTTATGTACTTGTCGGACAGTAAAATCGAACGTTCAAATAACGGAAATTTCTAAAATTTATTGGCAATACCACAACTGAGTAACTCACATTTACAAACAATTTTGATAGCAAATGATCTCCAAACATTAATTATATTTCTTAAAATATCTCTTAAAGATATTCTATAATACTAATAAAAATATCTCTTGATTATCAAAGTCAGTATCTCGATGCACGACTCTAATTGTTTATGTACATCTGTCGGGGCTAGCCACTGTTTTTGTTCTAGAACATGCAATTTCTCGAATGGTCTCGCGATCATTCTAGTAGTATCCCATTCTTGCTTGCGTTAGTTGACCGCTAAATTTCGTGACAATATCTAGCAAGGACTTCAATGATTTAATTATATAAAGAGAGATTTTCATTTAAGTTTTGAGATGCGCTAAATTTTGTTGGTATTAGTAATAGTAATTGTTGTTATTACCGATTTTTTCGTACTTCCCTGGATTAAATGTTGGCTAACATTTCACTCAGTCTATGTACATATTTTTTTGAGAACTCAGTATGACGCGGCTAATTTTGAATTATTCTCATGACTTTATATTGCTGATAAAGGACACAGCTGTTGTGTGTATACATTATTTTTGGACATTGTAGGTGAATGAGAAAGTTCTCTGTTTTATTATTCGACTATTGTTACTGCTTCCTAATTGCAAACTTCTTTTACTTCAATAGTAAATGGTATTACTTTTGCTTTCTTTTGTGTAATTAATACATCATTATTAGAATCCTATGTATATTATGTAAGTTTTTTTTTATTTGTGTGGATATATGTATATAGTTTCTAGTCAGTTATTTGTAATTTATCTGTACAGTTTATAATCATTATTTTCAAGTATATGTACATTCTGGAGAGTGCTTGTAATATGTTGTTTTGTTTTTTAAGAATAACGTTGACTGCAAATTTCTTGTGTATAATTGTTACTGCAATATTATAGTACTTCCCTGTAGTAAGTCTACATTCCTCTGTTATTTCGTTTCTTTCAATTTGTGATGTTGCCTGCAATTATCGTTTTATATAGGTTTTTCGACTACGTATTTTCTAGTGCTTCTTTTTATGGCGGTTTCATCATCTTGCATTGCTCATGCAAATCTTCCCATTTCCGGCAATAGCTATTCTATTTTTAGCCATTGGTACAGTAATGTTTTGTCTACATTAGTCAACCATAATGTAGTAATAACTTCAGTGTAGTGCTTTTCCGAATTATTTCCTTTTCTTGTTGTGTTATTACTATTTGTAGTTTTATATCTTATTTTTGATTGAATATTGTATACTTTTTTCCTGTCCAATTTATACTCATTCTTTTCAAATATACTTTCTGGATATGTGCTATGTTTGGTTTTAATAGTTGATGTATGAGTGCAAGTTGTTGATGTAAAATTGTTGCTGCAATATTGGATTATATAATTCAACCTAGAAGTTTAGATTTCTCTGTTATATTGTTGCTTTAAATTCATGGCATTCTCTTCAATTATCGTTTTCTATAGATTTTTTTAATTGTGTACTTTCCATAGTTTTTTTAGCTCGTAATGGTTATCTTATTTTGCGCTATTGGTACAATAATATTTTGTCTATGTTCGCCTTACATGGTGTTAGTGTAGTATTTTTCTAGACCGTTTCCCTTTTTTTGTTTTGTTATTCTTTACGTGCTTCTATTTTTCTTATTTTAAATTAAGTAGTGTATATTTTTTGTTTGCCAACAAGCTTGCTTTGTGGAGAGATGTATTTTTGTTTCGAGAGTATTTTCTTAGGTTCTATATTTGTGAGGTGTGGAATATTTGTAGGTCTATCATTCCTCCACCTCCTTCTCTACTGGACCTCTATCGTATTAGTATTATTAATATGTAGAGTAATATGTAACATATATACACGTCACTGAACATTTAAATACATTTTATTTGTATTTAACCACATTTGAGCTATCGATCTTTCAATAATTAAGTTAAAAGAATGTAAATCTAATCTAGGTAAAAAAATAAGTACAATTAGTGTTCCCAGCCGATTCATATTTAGGGGCTGTATAAAATTTTAAATTTAGTTTTTCTTCTTTACACTTTTTTAACTGATTGAGTACGAAGTAATAATTTCGCTTGAGAAAATTTAATTTTTCTGAGCTGGAAGATATCTCGTGGTTAAATATGGAAAATAAGTGTCTTTTCTGTCTAGTGCATAAATTCTTTGTAACAAAATCATTTTTATACCTTTACAAAAAAATTATGTTTAGAGTAGACGTACGTAAAATCAATCTCAGTGGTGTTAACTTGAAAATACGATATATTCGTATATAAAACGATTTTATTAATATATACAACTCATAAGCTATACGTTTCCTTGCTCTACATTTTGTTCTATACGGTATCAAACATTTTCTAATGAAGTAGCTTTCTAAAGAATAGCTTGAAGTTCCTTATCGAGGTTATGGACATTTTATTTTCATTATGATGAAAATATACGTAGATATAAAAGCAAAGAATAGCAGCTTTTTGGTTATCTATCTGGTTTCAGATGGTATATTAAGTTCTCTTTTTGTTTGGCCTGCCTTCCATTTGTATTGTGTAATAAATACATATATTAAATCTAAATGTTGTAAAATAAGTCATTAGTATTATCATTATTTTTTGTATTATTTTACTATTATTATCAGCCAGCATATACTATGATGATTTTAACTTTTTTAAGAATATTTCAAAACTGTCTAATGGTTTGCAATATTCTCAATAATTAAATCTACCTATCTTCTTTTAGAAATATTGATTAATTAATCTACAACGTTTAACTTTTACCCTCGATTATTTTTGTCGAAGTCGTTAAATTCTTTTGAAAGTGTTTCGAAGGCAGCTAGTGATTGATTTGAAATAATTAATTAGCAGTATTTAATTAATTGTCCGAATTATTTCCATCTACTCTTCGTATTAAAGTGTTGAATTTATTTTACAATTTCATGACCGGATAGTAAAGCGTAAATGTCAGATTGAATTTAGATAATATTAAGTCCACAGTTGAAGATTAAATCGTTAAGGTATCTTATTCGAGTAGCACCTCCAATTAGAACTAGGACAAAACCATTTTCCCAGGTTTCTGATTTTCGAACTAGCACGACATTATCTAGAGTGAATTTCTGATTATTATACACGTCATCCTCTCAAGTTTTCATGTGTGCAACGTACAGGTTACTATAATACGGCTTTCGATGTTGATTAATAACAAGACCGACTCTCCAAGTCAATATTCCATAACGCTATTCAATTTATTTGAAATTTGTAACTCGTTTTAAAGATATATAATATATTTGTGAATAAATATATTTTTTAATCAAATAGAGTCTATACGCAACTCTATTTTAAGCATTTACTTGTGGTATTGCTTAATGAAACCTCGTTGTGAGGTTCTGAAATAAGGCCTTCTTAAAATTAAGGGAGCCGAATTGTCTGTTTTAATAACGTTACTAAATGAAAAAAGTATATGATATCTAAAATAGGAATAAATTACTTAGTGCTGATTTGTAGTGTTTTGGTGCTGGTTTCATTGTCTTTTGACAATGTGACAGTTCCCAAAACTGCAGTTTTACTTGGCTAAATGTACATTCTTTCAATGTTATAGCACCTACTCTTGTTCCATGTACTGATCTGTACAGAACATGACAGATCAGTTGCTGAATGTTATCGGGTATACTTAAGTGATCCATAGATGGCTCGCCTAATGCAATATCTTACATTTTATTACAAGATATGGCTGATGGTTTTGTACACTCGACAATTACGACCTTATTATAATTCTTTACAAGGTGCTTTGTTATTATTCTAAGCTGATTTCATTCAACGAAGGTATATCTCTAGCCTTTTTTGCGATTGGGTTCACTAATAATGGCTTTGTCGTATTCATACTTGTGTCTATGCTCCGAGTACGTCCTGTACTAAACTTTAGTTCATCTGCCTATGCATTCCCGAATAGGGCATTCAGGTACACAAAATATAAATTATAGTCCAATGTATAGTTAGGCTGTTCATTAGTTCGCAAACTCATAGGTCTTATCTTTCACTGTGCCTCTTCTCTGAGTTCTTCGCGGCATTCCCATATTGGCGGTCTTATGGTTTCGGCCTTGGCTCTCTTCGCCTAGTACATTCTTTTATTAGTTTATTCAACATTTGTTCTTTACTGCTAAAATTATAGCCTAGATTTTTTTATGTATTTGGTTACTACACTTTGGCTTTCGAGTTGGAACAATGTCTCCGGTACTAGTGCCATCAACGTTTCGTCTATAATTACATGACACGTATTCAGGATTTTACTAATGCTACTGTTGTCGTTATTGCACTAAAACTGCGACCTTATGTACATCTTTGAAACTTTGGCTTAAGTTCCTGTTTCCATACTTGCATTTAGTCTGTTTACTGTTTCAACTAAATATGCCAATAATTTATCAAAATTAATTTAAAAAATAGCATATTTAAAAAAAAATTAATCATTTCGAATTAATTTTCTTATTAATTTATGTTACTTAACTGTTTTCGGGACCTGCAATATTTAATATTTATTCCGTTTTCGATCATTGCAGTTTTTTGCTTTTACGTTCTCTTAGACATTTTATTGTTTTTTTATACTATTTTTAAACTAATAATATATATTTTGCTTTATTACCATATTCATAATGGGAAATTTTATTCACTACCAGAACATAATAATGGATTTCTTTTAAAATAACATAGAACCATTTGATTTCCTTGGGACGCGTGAACTACTTTAGATTATTCAAATTGATTCGCTTTTTGTTTCTATTTCTCCGTTAGATAATCGACGATAATATTTTTGGTTTTTATTATTACCGTCTACTGCATATACGATATACTTGTCTTTAAAGAAAAATATTTTCTTCAGGATAGAAATTCTCATATCTACCAGAAATACATATATAAAAACTTGGTTGAAGAAACCTTAAATATGTATATTAGAAATTTTCTAGGAAAATTCCAACTTGAATAAAAGCATTTAGGACGATGAAACAATTGTATATGTAATTTCTTTATTTACTTTTTTAGGCCTTTCGGTTTTCTCGTTTCTTAATTTAACGGAAAGTCCAAAAAAGTAAACCAAGGAAGAGTAATTTAACGGTCAAAGACGTAGAAAAGAAATACATATGCGTAATATGCTTAATTAAAATTTAATTAAAATAATGAATTATAGATAAATTTATTATTTTTACTATATGTACGTCTGTATACGTGTATTTGTATTTTCTATATATTTCTCTTAAATACATTAACTAACTTTTCTAACATTTAAAAATATTAAAATTTCTAGAAGTATTAAATTTTAGGCTTCCAACTGGTAACACAATTGTTATTTCTAGTGATAAGTGATGAGTGCATCCCGATTGTGTATGCAATTCAAGCCTCTCCTCGTCATTGATAGGCAGTTATGAAATAAGTCAAAAAGTGTAATAATAACTACGAAATACTAAAAACAAAATAGCATTTTAATTATAAATTTAAAGAAAATTTATTTCTACAAGTCTGTCACAGAGAAAAGGGAACTTTTTTAAAATAGTAATTCTTAATGGCGCCATCTATTAGAAAGAATACGCGTTGGTAAGGTAGATGTTTCACCAATGTTATGCCAAATATGACATTTGCAACATTCGAAGCAGGGAAATTGCGCATAAGGTAACAATGTGTACTTGGTACGGATCGAAAAATGAATTTTGAACAAAGAGCAAATACCGAGTTCTGCTTTAAACTCGGTAAATCGTTTAATTTGATAAAGTAAGTTTATAGTAACTCGTATTTATCACATACGATTGTGTATGAGTGACATAAACAATTGAAAGACGGTAGTACGGTCATAAATGACGACGAACATCCTAGTGTAAAAAAATTTGTGATTACGGAAATTTATCAGAAATGAATCCAAATTCCCATTGTGATACATGGAAATGGAATTAAAGAGCTGTGCAAGGTTTATACCACACGAGCTAACTGAATTCACCGTTGCACAGATTTTATTAAAAACTCAAAAATGACGAAAACTTCAGATACTCTGTTGTAACTGGTGATGAGAAGTGATGTTTTCAATAGGATCTGGAGACCAAACGTCAAAACTCTGAATGGAAGCATCCAAGCGAAGGAACACCGATAAGAGCCGTTTGAAGAAGTCAGAAGTGAAGAAAATGTAGATTTGCTTTTATGATTCGAAAGGCATAGTACACAAAGAGTTTGTGCTAACTAGTCAAACAGCCAATGCTGTATAATATCTTGGTGTTATGAAGCGTCTTTTTTTGCTCGTATTCGTCGTGATATTAAGGCTATCGTGAAAATGGTGGCTAGCATTTGTTACATGATAATGCACCATCTCATCGTCCGACGCTTATCACTTTTTTTTTAACTACAAATGGCATTTTAACCATTAGCCACTCACCGTATTCACCAGATTTGCCCCCCCGCCCTATCTATTCTCCAAACTATATTTGTCGATGAAAAACAGCATTATGGCGACATTAAAGCCATTAAAAACGCGTCGATAGCGATCTTGAAAGACTAAAAATTAACTTAAAAATTCATTCGATTTGTTAATTGACCGTGCAAAGCATTGTGTTGAAGCCGAAGGTGACTACGTTGATTAAAATAATTGAATTTTACCAAAATGTTAAACTTTTATTTTTATTTTAAAAAAGTTCCGTTTTTTTCTGAGATAGAGTGTGTATAAGCGGATAGGCTGTTGTCATAACTTTGATGTTTTCGCTGACTCTAAAATTCGATTTATACCCTACGGATGCGTTTCCCAACCATATATATATATCGTATATATATCGTGGTGACCCATTAAATTTGCTTGTACTTGTCATGCGGTGCAAATATATATATCGCGACCTGTAAAAATGAAACTAATTATAATAAAAGGGTGCTGTATGAGTTCGCACTAATGTTTTAATCTTTTATGTACTTCCCCGTCATCATTCACGACCCGCCCAAAATTTGGGAAACCTTTCTATAACGTTTAATCTAAAGCAGACACCTTTATCTGAGCATTTGTGGCTGAAAATGATAGCCATACGTTACATAATAGCAGTAATATATTAATCCATTCAAGAAGTAATACTCTACAAGAAATTTTTTTTATCAGAGAAACTTTCAATTTAACTCCAAAAGCTAATACTGAATTGGGAACAAGTAGAATATAAAACTTTTTTATTATGATTCTCTGTAGACTTAAATTTCACTATAAAATACCTTCTAAATACTTCTCGTGAAATAAATAAAGCGACGTACAAAAACACAAGTTTATTTGATTTTATTGAAAAACTTTAAATTAGTTTTCGACGCTTTAAACTTTTATTAAATTCGATGTCTTTTTTATTGACACTTTTGGACTGACTTTAGAAAGTTACGCTTTAGAAATATAAAATTTGACAAATAATAACAAGAAATACTTTTTAATTAAGAAAACAAAGTTCATATTTACGACATAATAGAGCCATACCATCTTTGGCTTAAATTTATTGTGAAGCGTGTAAATTACCAAGCTTGTTAATCTCTCTATAATTTGGAGCCTTTTAAGGAATGAATTCAACTTTGTAAGTTGCTCGCCTCGAACCAAGGGATCTCGGACGATGTATGTATGTATACAAGGGGAATCGCAGCCCTTACGGACTTACAAAGTTAATTGAAACTGCTAGACCAAAAAAAAATTAGTTAGACTAAAAATACAACCTTTAAGGCAATACACAGTTAATTTAAGAATTTAAAATTAAATAAGTTTAGACGGCAAAATTTATTTCCTATATTAATTTTAAAAATGTATTTTCATAATGTAATTTTCAATTTTGTTATTAAATTAACTTTATAATTGAAAACATAGGATCATGGGTCTACATATTTTCCTAATAACCAGAACATCGTAGTTTTCTGATTCTGAAATACTGTATTGTAAAAAATAATAATTTTATTTATGTTGTTATGTTATTTCTGCAAGATTTTGCTCTTTTATTTCATGGTTTTGTGATTATATTTTTCTCTGAGTTTGATCAGTTAATCTACAAATAAATGTAAAATAATTTTTTTTGTATCTTATCAATGTTTATGTTACACACTATATATAATGATCATAATACCTCCTTTAAGCTTGTTTTTTGCTAATAAATGTAGCTAATGATTCTAAAAACAAGGATTAGCTAATTGCAGTATTCGTAAAGTTTACATGTTTTGAAATTTTACGAAGACTTTAAAATAATAAGAGGATAACTTATTTACTGTGTATTAATAACATTTAAATTTAAATCGTGTTAGAATTAAAAAATATCAACATCCTTCAGTTGACTATATCTTCATAATATTAACCTCTGCTGATTTGATATAATTTTTGTTACCAATAATAGTGCCACTGAATGAGAACAGCGCATATATTAACATGATGCACCTTCGTGATAATAAAATGTCTTCAACATTCGAAATTGCTACAACAAAATTAAGTGCTACATCTGTTTCCTGGAAGAATGGTTGACTGCTATCTACAACTACCGCCGAGCTTTTAGTAATCTATACAATTTCAATTTCCTACTTGCAATAAACAACAAACATACTATCAGAATGAAATTTTAAAGTTCAGCACTGCCAAAAGCACTGAATTTGGTCAATTTTTGGTAAATAATTGGTGCGGTGATTTTAGTGAATTCTTCTATACCGTACGCCATAGCATAGTTACAAAAATTCATTCGAACAGCTGAGTTCATTTAAAAAAAATATTTTATTCATCTTACATCCACGAGTTGGACTGTTATTATGTCAGTATTAAATTAACAAAATTATGTAGTTTTGAGACAAATAAGTAAGTAGGAGCGAATGAATTACAAAATGAACCACAAAATGATTATTTCTATACTCGGAAAAACATTCTGAATTTTGCTGCTGCACATGCAAGTGCATGCATAAAGTTCATTAATTTTTACATTACTCAGAAAGAGTCGAGGTTTCGCATATTTCACGATATGCGAGAGTTCTGATTTTAAATTTTTGTAATAAAGATTACTTTTTAAACTACCTGAAAATAGTGTTCAAGTCAGTGCTGAACTTCTAAAGTCTAAACGCTATTCAGTCTGAAGGCTCAACTGGAATGTAAGAATGGTGATCACCTGAATTTGACTAATTAATGATATTAATATTTTAATTGCCATTATTTTCTCTAAATTATTTGAGCCCGTCATATATCAGCAGACCAATAGTCAAACCAAAGTTGTCCTTTCGACACCTCAACATGACCTGGAAGATCTACTAGTACTAACTTGATAAAAATAACTCAATTTGTGTCTAGAGCTTTGTATAATCATCCTGAAGTTATGTTATTTATACTGATTCTTCCAAGGGGTTTAGCAGAACTACTATTTCTAAAATACTTAAGTTATAAATATAGAAACATAACTGAAGTAAACAGATTCTTAAAAATGTCAATTTTGATATATGGTCTAAAAATCTTATCAAGTTATTATCAATAGTATAAAATTTCTGCAAAAATTCTCCAAAACATGTCCATACACACTAAAGAGGTACCATAATTTCATTATCACTCATATGTTAACTGAATTATGAAATTGTATTCTATTGACACTAGATAACAGCTATGAGGGTAGTCCAGCCTAGCAAGCATTTTTGCTTTCCTTTCTTCAGTTCATCAAATAGTAGTTGGCATCTTGTTCTGCAAAATAGGCATTTACGAATGTGATGATCTCCCTGTTCGATAAAAATTTATGTTTTCGTAGCGAGCTGTCAGCCTAGGGAATAGAAAAAATCTCTGGTGGCCAGATCTGATGAATATGGTGACGGAATTGATGGCAGATGAACAAAATAGATTGTATTAGAACTCGTAATAATTTTGATGCTTAAAATTTGTGCTCGAAGCTTCTATTTCAACTGATCCCAATTTTATAACATATTCTTAACACGTGTTCTAAAATGTGTATTCGAATTTTTTACCAAAAGCCCTTCAATTTGAAGAACGCGAAAAAAACTTCCTCCATTTTCCAAAAAAAGCCTTTTTATGCAGCTAAAGTTGTAACTAAAACTTTCGAGATCCAAATGCTGTACCCGTTATTCAATACACAAACGTACTATATAGAAATTGCTCTATATAAACACCCTAGTAATCCGGATTTATTCTGTTAAAAAAAAACACACACCAAAAACACGTAGTTTATGTTTATCTTGGCAAATCTACTCGAATTCAAAAAGCGAAGCATGGGCATTTGTATACAGGACTATATAATACACACCTTCCAAAATCAGTCGAAGGGATAAACACAAACGCTTCAATACAACAAAAAAGAACGCACTATAACAATAGTAAACTCACTAGTGAGAAGCTTAAACAAACAAGTATGCGAACTAATCTCGAAACAACGCAAAACATTACTTAAATTATATGCGGAAACCCACATAAAACTTGACATTGGCACATAATCCTCAAAACAACAATAATAATGATATGTGAGTAAGAAAATTGTTATGACCAACAACACACAGAAAGAGGAAAACTCAAATATAAGTTCTAAATCGATAAATTAAGGTATCTATAGAAATAAGAGAAAGGATGATATGGTTATAACGTATGTAAACAACACATTTATGGGGCAGCTATAAATGAAAACGTATTTACAGGAAAAAACATAACGGATAATGGGATATAAAACGAGCTTTTAATATATGTACAACTTATGACCAAATTAATATTAAATTCTTCATAGTAAACAGTTAATTTTAAGTTGCATAATACAAGGGGATGGTATATAGAAAGATGCTAAAGAAGGCATTATTAATAGGAGTAACAATAATGGGCCCAGTAGGTATGAGGATAATACAGTATCGAATGTATTTATTACATAAACACAATTACATGATAGGCATTAAGCAGAACTGTAATTAACGAAACGAGTTGTTACACTGTTAAACAGGGATTTATTTCACAGCAAGTAATTAATATTATGCAGAATTTTCACTATAATAGTATTAATATATATTATAATGTATCTACTGTTGTTGTTGGTAAACAGAAAAGTAACATCACAAAAACAGAAAGCAGCAGATTGACGATATCTCAGGATAATCTATAAAGAACTATCTAGTGCTTTGGCAGGCTTACTTCAAAAGTTTAGTATAGATATAAATACATAAACTTAAATAAAAATTTTCCATATCGGTTTTAGCTTTTCCAATAGCCAGGCACAAAACCCGAGTCTTCTATTGAGTAAAGTTCACGCCCCGCTTTCTATCAAATCGTTTATTCATATTTGTGTTTCGATGAATAATAATATTTTCAAATTCTTCTGATGTTTAATAGATTTTTCTAGTTATTCCCGATTATTGTCATCTTATGTTTTACTCTTCTATGTCAAAGCTGAGACTTATTAGCTAAAGCGTGTAATTTTGGAATTTCAAGGAAGTAATTTCGTAATTCATTATTCACAAATTATACATGCTCTGCCTAATAAGTAACACTTTTTATTACTTTAAAGTTGAGTTGAAAAACATTAATCTGTGTATGTTTATTTCCGAACAAGAAAAAAAGAAGAGCGGAAAAAAGTATGAGGAAAACGGTAATCCAACAAAGTGGGAAATGTGTTTTATTTTTGAAGTAACTGCGTACTGTCCTTTCTCTTTCACCAGCGACCTCTTTCAGTGCAAAAAAATAGGGATATTCACTATCTGCTTGTATAAAATGAGCTTTATGATACAAGATAGCATTTAGTTTTTAAGTGCTACAGTCTATATAACACATAAGAATACTTGAAATGGCGTATGTATAGAAGAGTATCGCTTTTTACTGCGATATTTATATTTAACGTACTTCTACATTATACGTATTTTATTCAAAAACTGTAAATATGGACATGATACAAATTAAATGTACATACATATCTCACGGGCAAGAACACTTCAGCTAAATGAGTGGTTTCGTTTTTAAAATCTCTTCTTTTATATAACAGAATATTATGAAACTTTTGTTTTACCATTTATCACCCAATTTTACTTTGTTACATTTCTTTTGATATATTACTTATTATTCATGTTGAACAAACTTCCAGGATCGCAGTAGCGTACAGCCTCGCTGGGAAAGCTGAATGTGTAATTACGGTTTAATGTACCTTCTATTCTTAATTTAGTTAAATGCCTACAACGAGGCGAAAATATGTTTATGTATTTGTAAAATGAGCGTTCTACGCCCAATGAAGTAATATTCGCGAATTTTAGAAGTCCTTTGTTTCGTTTTCACATATTTGACTTTCACTTAAACACTGTTCTATACGGACACTGTTTTTAAAAACGGGTTTTCATTTAAAATTACATATAATTTATATGTTGTATGTGTATTGCATTATAGACTTCGATATCTGTTAGCTTAATGGAATTGCTTGTTTCATGTGAATTATATTTTAAAATACAAGATTTAACAATGTGAAACGTATTATATTGTTACTTAAAACCACATTCCCCATCCCATTAATACCGACTGTTCTGGCAGAGGAATAACCGGACAAGATTTGTTAAATTCACGAATACATTTGGGAGATTTAGTAAAGGGTATTAATTTATCTACTTTTGGATAGCTGATTTTAATATACCCTGCTACCAGTTGAATTGCATGGAGCAAACATCTTTCGTGAAACACTTCTAGGAAAAAATTAGGTTTAACCATGTTTAAACCGTCATCAACAACCAACATTGTAACTTGAATTGGAGATATACGAAATTTCCTAGTAGTATTTTTTATAATTTACAATGTGTATTCCGCGTTAGTTTGTGTGTCATATTTTATTTCATTAAAGAAAAAGTACGAAGCCGTTTCACTTTCTAGAATGCATGTTAATACTTTCGAAATGAGTTACTGTTAGTATCTATAGTTTCGTCAACCGATAATCATATTTTCGTATTTTCTAATTCTGTCTTTATAGAATTGGAGGCCGCGTCTTTTACTCGCGGTAAATTAGACTATAATTGCCTTGTGATTGGTAACTTCCAAAGCGAAATGTATTTACTCCAAAACCGACGAAAGTTTTCATTGTCTACTACATGTTGATAAATTTTGATCGTAATTGACATAATAATCAAGGTCATATTTTCAATTCAACATGTGGCGTTTGTTAACGTTCCCTACAATCCGTACTGTCATACTTTAAAAGATGAATGTTGCAAATAACACATTTAATTATTGTTTCTGTATAATCTGACGTAGAAAAACGATTTAAAAATTTATTTACACCCATCGCGATTAGGCGGTATCTTCTCGTCACTGGCATGATACAAGCTATGAGCAATGCTTGTACTAGTTCATCCCCCATCGGTTCCTGTCATTGGTTACCCGGGTGGATTGTACAACCTCATTTATTATACGCTGCAGTTTTATGTCTTGTTGAAGTATACATATATAATTGTAAATATTTTCGAAATATTTTTGTGATTTATTTTATTTTCCTAAATTGACTACTTCAGGAACATTAACTATTAAAAAAATAATGTTTTTTGTGTATTGGTAGATTTGAACAATCCAATTTATTCCCTCCATATGTAGGTGCAAACAGATAGTATATTTATATTATTAGTGAAACCATTAATAAAATAACCGATCATGAGTAAATTTTAACGGTAATATTAAATTAAAGTAATGACGCATGGCCTAGTAAGGTCCCTGTAATTCGCGTTAAACTGTTAGGGGATGTGAAGACATGGATTAATATTCCCATAAATACTGTTAAAATTATGAGCGTTCCTGTAACTTTTCAAAATGAAGCGCATAGACTAGTACAATACGGTTTCTGTCCTTTAAATTTTGTGCTGTTAATGCGTAGTGATAGGCAAAATTATTATTTTTCAAGCATGGACTATAATAATACACTTCTGAATAAGAAGTGTGTTTGTATATCGGACAATAAAATTATTCTGCCATATTAATGACGTAAAAGGTCGCCTAGAATCGAAAAAACCAGCATTTGAGCGTGTAGAGTCAAAGTGTTCAAAAGTATACTGAAGTCGGTAGTGGGATTTTTAAAAACTTGAACTTAATTAAATATGTGTTTTGAATCATTTAACTAGTTAATAGATATTTTTCTATAACCATTAAGAATTGTACACATGTTTACATGAACTCTTATATTCAAAACATTCAATACCACTCTCAGGAAATATTTATTTAACTATAAAAGTACGAAATCTTCTTCGAATTCAAAAAATCATTCACGTCCTATAATGTAAAAGAAGACTGGGAATTAATGCTTACTAGAAGGGTACTGGGCAGTTACTGACGGAAACTGCGCCGATAGCAAACACTGTCAAATCGTTTTTCCTGGGGAAAGTATTTTTGGCGCAGAAGAGGATTTTATTAAATAAAACAGCAGAGTGTAAGACGCAGTCATCTAATGAAACTTTGGAATATTTTCCAAAAATTTAGTATCACTCACATTAGCAAACTTTCCCATGACTCAAATGTGTACTGTAATAGATGAGTGACCGAACCATCCTAATTCTATGTAAAAACAAATGTGTATACCTTCTATTTCTCAATTAACAATGTACAAATTCGAAAAATATTTCTCAAAAATGCTTTATCTTCTTTTTGTTTATATTATAAATGTATCAGTATTTATGGGAAAGCGATTCAGTTTTGCGAGTCAATATATGGAGTTTTGTGCGAACTGTGATGAGAAATAGAACAATCTTGTAAAAGTGGCCGCGGCAAGACTACTGGAAACGTGATGAGTTAACATCGAATAAATTAATGTATGTAATGAAAAGAATAAACCTTTTTCCTCTATTCCTGATCCTTAGCATGCGATATGATTCTTCCCGGATCTACTTCTTCTAGTAGTTTCAATGCAAAACTTGTGTTGATATATTAGTTGTTCTCCCTTCCAAGTTTGAGTCTTAAATTTGAATAAATCTTTCTATAACTATTCATCTAAAATACCATCAGATACAAAGTTGAACTCGGAAAATGTGGAGATTGGGACGAAGTTATAATATTTTTAAAAACAACTGAGTTGGTTGACTAAAGTATACGGTCAATAAAATAGTACAAAAATAAAATATAGGAATATTATATTTACCATACATAAAAATTAGTCACTTGGAAATTACCAAACAGCACAGTAATACAATATAAGTCCTAAAGGTATTATAATTATCGACGAAAATTTCAAAATATAAAATAATCTAGAACCACATCAAACAAAAATAAATTCACGCACCCCAGAATCCTTAGAAAATACCCAAATCTTGATGTAAATTATAGTATTAATTCTGACATAAAGCCTTGTTCACAAATAGTGGTGCTGTAGTTACAAATTTAGATCAGAAATGTGTATTCTGTTGTCGAGAAGACACCAGATATCTACACAACTGCTAAGGGTACAGCCTCTATTAAAGCAGAGACAAGACTAGCACTAACTTTTTACACAGTCTATCGCAGATATAATCTAACTTTTTTAAAATATATAGCATTGCCTCGCTCTTTGGTCTAACACTTGTCAACATGAGAGATAGACACGTTCTCTCCTTCAAATACATTCATGTGTTGGGCGCGAGAGGGAGGCATTGTTTTTTCATCATTTTTCTGTATCGAAAAGATACGATAAACCCTACAAAGGAATCGTTCTTCTCACGTTTACCTAATAATGAATGTAGCTCTGAAACATGTAGTAAATATGGTTTTATTAATATTGGAGTGATTCCTTTTAACATTCACTTTTAACATTAACATTCATCAACGATTAATTGTATTTCACCATAATTCGCATTGTTGGGGTCACTTGACTTACGATGATGATTTGATAACTATGTGACCTAACGTGGAGATTGCACCGATTCAACAGTCTCTTCATTCTACAGAACTATTCTTTATTAATATTGGAACGAAAATATTTGCCGCGACCTTATTGGTACGTCTTCGCCGCAAATCTAAGGACATTTCTGGAAACACAGGTTAGTCAAAACATTAGATACGCCGTGAAGAATGAAAAAACATTATCTCCCTCTCTTATCCAAATGAACGAGCGAAGCGCACATTCATCATGCCAAAAGGATAACTATGTTAGCACGGTGCGTGATAGATGAACACTTTTGACATGACGAGATCCGCCATAGATCATCTATCGTATGAGAATGAAGTCAATGTTAATTTAGACTGTTATAGTAAGTCTGTTAGCCTAGCAGGAAATTATATTAGAAAACAACATGTTTTTGTCAAAAAGAATTTGCGTTTTCTTCGCTAGACCACGTAGTTATCCTCATAATAGAGAGATATATACATACGTGCCTATAAATTTTTTGCAGCGTTTTGCCTAATTTCTTAAATAATTTATTTCAGCTTCTTTAATATATAAAGACCTTTCTATTGAACATATTTAAATAAAAAATATTCACGTTATTAATATTATGTAAAAATGTATATTCAAACGAAATTGTGAAACTTTTGAGAGAAGTTTCGGGCGCTTCTTTAAAAAAATCTTTTTATTTAAACTTCCTATCTAGGTTTCTAATAAATTTGTCAAAAAAAGCAGAAAGACAGAAACCAGCAAGCTGTTTTTTTTTAAAATGAAGGAAAAATTTATTAATGTTGGTTATATTTCGACCGCGAGAATGCACAACGCGCTGGTGAACCCTTTCGAGACTGAGAATTCCCTGAATAATATACAGAATGCTTGCATATTTCTCAGTCTGCGAAAGTTCTTCGAAAGTATCCAGACAGAAAATGAAATGGATAATGGAAAATACAATATGAAACGTAATAGCCATAAAATCTATCAATTTTAATTAAACTGGCTTTACGTTACTGCTTTAATATATATATATATATATATATATATATATATATATATATATTGGGTCTGGGAAAAAGTTCGTGGCGTTTTTCCCGATAATGGCATTGGTTGCCGATAACTAAAGAACAACAAGTCACAGCGACACCACCGACGGCTCGTTTTTTAGATGACCTTCCGAACGTTAGTTTGAGCGTAGAAACATTGTAATCGGTGCAGTGGTTGGAAAGTTATTCGCACTTGAAAATGGAGAAGAATAATGAGAAATTTCGCTATATTCTGCAATATTATTATGATAAGGGGAAGAACGCTGCGCAGGCTTGTGATAAAATTTGTGCTGTGTACGGTGAAGGTACTTTATCGAAATCTGTTGCGCGGAAATGGTTCGCTCGCTTTCGTTCTGGAAATTTCAATGTGAAAGATGAGTCACGCTCCGGTCGTCCAATCACTGAAAAATCTGATGAAATTCTTGAAAAAGTCCAACAAGATAAGCATATCAGCAGTGTCGATATTGGCATGGAGCTAGGCATTGACCACAAAACTGTTTTGAACCATTTACACAAAGCTGGTTACAAAAAAAAGCTTGACGTATGGGTTCCTCATGAGTTGAGCGTGAAAAACATGATGGACCGAATTAACATCTGCGATGCGCTGCTGAAACGGAATGAAATCGAGCCGTTTCTGAAACGTTTAATAACCGGAGATGAAAAATGGATTACGTACGATAATCGGAAGCGTAAAAGATCGTGGATAAAGGATGGTGAGCGGTCACAAGCGTTAGCTAAGCCAACATTGACGCCAAAAAAAAGTGATGCTGTGTGTATGGTGGGACTGGAGGGGAATCGTCCACTACGAGCTACTTCCAACTGGTCAGACGATTGATTCTCAACTCTACTGTGCACAACTAGAGAGATTACGCCAGGCGATTGAAAGAAAACGGCCCGAATTGATTAATAGGAAAGGTGTTGTCTTCCATCATGACAACGCCCGACCACACACTTCTTTGATGATCCGTCAAAAATTGAGAGAGTTTGGTTGGGAAGTTTTGATGCACCCACCTTACAGTCTGGATATAGCACCCTCTGACTATCATCTGTTTCGATCTCTGCAGAACTCTCTCAATGTATATATATATATATATATATATATATATATATATATATATTCGTCCACGCGCCATGCGGGGACCAGTTATTTTATACTTTTTCCCAGACCCAATTATATATGTATATATATTCTTCATCGCTGGCAAACTTTAAATATTACAATAATTTGTGTTTAGTCTTTGTTGAATATTAATGGAAAATATTTATTTGAAGGGTTTCATATTTTGAATACCTTGCAACAGAAGTCTTTATGCCAGATAACATGTTAAAAGTGTGAACGTTACTTCTATTAAATACTGTTGTAAAGAAAACGGATAAAATTTATAAATTTAGTTCGGCAAGGAAATAATGATGACCTTTTTTTAACTCTTCTTTATATTTTCATCTTGCATGATTATAGATATTTTGCAAATAGATCTTAATAATTAATATAACAATATTAACGACTACCAACAAAGAAAATTTAATAAAAATTTGATTGATTAAATAACTATAATACTACAAACATTTCTAAAGAAGAATACTGTAAGAGAGCAATAAGTAACGTAGGAAATTCCACGATAGGATTGGCAGTGTGAACGTCTACCCTATCATTCGTTTGTCAATTTTCAGATTTAAAAAGTTATAATAACAATTAGAGATGAATACTTGATCAAAAATGCAAATCCGAACCGAATCCAAGAAAAATTCCAAGAGCGAGTCCGAGATTTGACTCGTTCCCGTACAGAGTCAAGATCCGATCTGATCCAAATTTAAACTATATGAAAACTGCGATTAGTTAAATAATTATGCGTATTAGATTGCAATTGTAAATATAATTAAATAGTGCTAGAGAATAACGGTTTACAACAATTACAAAAAAATTGGAATTTTACAGAAACTTAATTTGTATGCAACATACAGACATTTTTTGTTAAATGAGCTTTTATGATTTAATAGCAGTTATTACTTTTAAAGTATTTTTTCTTTTTTAATATGTTGGTCGTTTTCATCTAACTATTAATTGTATTCTTTCGTATTGGGTATTTCGATGATTGTGGTAATAAAACACTTAATTTTTATTAGTAACAGGGCCTTCACAACTCACAGATATCTACACAAATATAGACAGTAGAGGTAAATTTAAAAATAGTTCTATAAAAAATATTATGAACTTCACAATATTAAGCAGACAAAAATATAATAAAATAAAAAATGTAGGTACTGGCAAATATTTATATACCTATGATGATGTGCACGAAAATAACAGTGGTCTTACATTTGCTGAAATATCAATTTATACGTTAAATAAAAGAAGTTTAAGTTTATTGAACTCTTAATTCCAACATGTTACATAACATTGGGAAACATCCTTACCGCATGATGCTTGAGCTTTCGGATTTTACTCTCTCTCTTTAGGGTACTGGAGTTGAAATGCTGTCAATGGTGGTCTTTGTACGTACGTGTTGTTGGTATGCACCGGAATTAAATAAAGCTATTTTCGATTCATCAAACTACAGTACACTAAGCCCCTTTTTTATCCCATTGTATGTGTTCATGAGTGAACGACAATCTACTCTGTATTTGCCTTTTATTTAAGAATGGTAAGTTCCTAGGCCCCCTTCCACGCAACTTTCCTTGAATCAATCTTCGCCTAATAGTAGAGGTGCTTATACAAAAATGTAACTCCCTTATAATTACAGTTGAACTTATGAACGGCGTCTTCTTTGCACAAGTTATAATGTTGCTGCCTTCTCTAGAGCTAGTTTCTTTTTTCATTATGATTTTCTTTCACGCGTATTTCATAACGTATTTTGTACAAACTTGTAACTTTTGCCTCTATTAAGTAGATCGAGTATAATTGCTCCCTTTTCAGACGAACAATATTTTGCTCTGTCCATATTATAACAGAAACGGATGATCAAAAAATTGTTGAATTAATCTGCAGTAGACAGAACTTTATATGTCTGCGTCTAGTGCCGCTAGATATGGTACTACTATTTTAATGCAGAGGCAAATAACAACGCATGACTATAAAACTCAGTAATCCCCTCATATTAGGTACTTTACCGGAGCCCGTATATATTCCAGAATTTTAAATAGTTTCAATATAGCTGCATTAGAATTCTCCGCTGTAAATGTTATTTATACGTATTAATTTACAACTATTATTTTCGTGCACATGGTTATATTGTATATATAACTATTATTTACTAAATAACACAAAAATATGTAAATAAAAACTATTGCTAATCTATTACCCAATACAATATAAGAATAAAAATTATTTTTGATCCATGAGCACACGATAATGAGGTCATTTATTTAAATAATATATCCACAATGTGTTAATGAAAAAAATGTGCCAGATAAGTTGCTGAGTAGTAAAATTTCATGTATTTTTTTTATCGTCGTTGTAAATAATAGTTAATTTATTTTGACTTCTCGATAAGTGAAGTAGAAGAAATTTATTTTCAAAAACGATTGTATATGCATATTTATTCGCGATTTTTTATAGTTATACTATTTGATATTCAAAATGTACAAATAGTTCAGGGTATAAGAATAAATAATTGTGCTATTGAAACTTATTGCGCGGCATTTACAGCTGATAAGAAATTACCACATATTAAGCCTAATCTTGTCTATATTTTTTTAGAAATAAGTCTTTAGGTTCATATTATATAGTTCAGAAGAAATATATAGATACATACCAGCGACAATGTTAGCGTTAAATGATTTTAATTGTTGTAGCTATCAGTTTAGATACTACATTACATTATATATATATATATACGACGTTCAATAAATAATAAACATGAATTTGAAAATATTAATTAATAATTAGTAAGTAAAGTTATTTGCATTTCAAAATTTTATATACGTAGATAAGTAACTGAATTAATTCTGAGCTTAAAATTGAACTGATTGTGTTTAAAATACAAACGGAGTCCGAAAATATAAATTGGCCCCCATAAATAAATGAACACCCATTGAACGTTGATATATTTTAGCGAAATTTTCGGCACATACTAACATACAATGAAAACTTCAGTAAATGATAACTAATAAAATAAATATTTGTTTTTTGTTGACATTATTTACTCAAGAGTCACTGTAAAGTATATCTACAACTTCATATAGTTTTAGTAGATTGTGAGAGAATGCATGCTACTCGAAAATCTGCGAATTTTCATCAATTAACTGAGTTGCAACGAGGTAGAATAATCGACCAACGAGAAGGTAGCCGACATTGCTCTGTACTAACAAAGGTGTATAGAAAATAATGGGGAGCAAAGACGTTTATTGTCTGGACGTTCCAGACGTAGCACTGATCGTGCTCTAAGGCTCACAACAATCTGCCATCAGACAGTCATTACATCGAAGAATTCAATCTTTTGGACGTAGATCTTTTGTTTCCTCTTGGACCTTTGGACATTTTCTTTCTTTACGTCTAACTTCAAGCCATAAATTGGACAGCCAGAGTTATGTAACGCAAAGTTGCACTAGAAAACGAAGGGAATCTAGTCACGTTTAGTGACAAATCTCAGTTTTGTTTGTGTGTTCATGATGGTTATAACATGATCAGAAACAGTTTTATGTACAGCGAAATAAAACCTTTTAAGGCTGTTTACTCAAGGTATGATGGTGTGCGGGACTATCTGCCACCGAATATGTCCTCTAATGGTAATTAAGAGAACATTAAATGCGATTCGTTATGCCAATAATGTTCTTAAACTAATGTTAATAGTGGTTTTTCAACAATTGGTAATATTATTATATTGCACATTATGGTTTTGGCCTTGATGAAGAACATATGTTAAAGTTTGAAAAATTTTGGCAATAAAATTTAAGAATAACTCTAGTGCGTTTTACAACTTTACCTTTCCTTAATTATTGGAGTCCATGAAGATGTTAATTGCATTTAGGTCTAAGATATATCAATATGAAATTTTCACCGTCTCTAACACGAATATAATACACTTTTCCCGAAAATTTCGTTACTCACTGTTTATCTACTTATAGAGTGCAGTATATACTTATTTTATAAGTTGGACGTTATATAAAGACTTTTTACAATTCAATTATTAGACTATAGTTTAATTCTTTTTGTACTCGTTTTTATTATTATTTTCTGATACCTATGCTTGCCTAAGTACTTACTAAAGGATTTAGTTTATCTTATGTAAAGTATTTTAAATTTCTTAAAATTATAACAACCAAAACGCAGCTGTAACAGAATTAAACAGTGCATGTTCAAATTCGAATTTTTTACACCATTATAATGGAACTATACCATTCTACCTTAATTTTTGAGAATAATTTTAGTAAGTCTTTAGATTAGCCACCAAACGTTTATATTAAATCATGTACTTTATATTCGCTTTCATTATTACTTTCTAGAAAAATTGTTTAGGTAAGTAGTTGTTTGCTTATTGTTCTAAAATATACATATTCAATTTAAAACGCCCTTTTTGAAACACCTTCTAATGAAATCTGCTTCTGGGTTTCCGGGCTGGAACCGCGTCACTAGTATATCTGCCGACGTTTCGTACCCATTTGTATGGGAATCAGGGCTGAACTACTGCAGGTGTTGAAGTCAATAGCTTTTAATTAAAGAAAACGATCCTGTCTCGTGATATGAAGATCGCTTTCAAAACAATCTCTCATACTCTTGGGAAATATGTAGTTACACTACTTACAGAAATAGCAAACACTACCTTGCAATGCCTGCATTTAAGGTCCTGAAAGCCAAAAGAGCGACTAGTTGTCAAGTCATTGCTTCAAATGGAGGTATCGCAAAATCTCATTCTCGCACGATCAAATCATTGCCATAGAGAAAAAATACAGATAGAATTATAATATCTCCGAGACGACCGGAAGATTTTGACACCGGTTCAGTGTGGTTACCATCCGATCTTAGTAACAGTTAAGCGAGGCTTATCAAGACACCTATTTATTTTTGCGAAATTTTGATGAAAATGAGTGTACCACGAAACTGTGTACCAAACTCTGATGAACCCTCTAATAGGCTTCTAATTTGGGGAGAAAAAAATGTGCGCCTAACAGAAAACAAATATTCACTCAAGCAAAAACCGTCCAAATGACTAGAAGATAACATTTCTGCTAAGGCTTGAATTGGCCGTCTGGTAGCCTTGATTTGAAGCCTGTCGACTATTGGTTACCGAAGACATGTCTTGCCAGGAACGCAACAAGCTTTTGAAGCGATATATTTAGTCTTGAAACTGCAACAATAGTATCAGTAGAAACAATGTCTAAATGTTTTGGAATTGAGTGTGGACACAGAAGGTGAACACGCCTAGTAAATGGTACATCGCCTAAAAGCTTACTTTCTATGCTTTTCGAATATATGGGTCTTCCTTTATTTATGAAGAATGTCCCGAAAGTACTTTGGTTCTAGTTCAATTGTAAAAATCTCGTAACTCTATTGAAAAGAGACAAATTTTGAGATGTTTGCGTAACTATCCCCTGCAATATTGTTTAGTATATTTCAGTTACTTGACTGACATAGTCGTATTTCCGTACCGTTAATTTTGCAACTGTAGAAGACGCGGATAAATCATAAAGAGTTATCATTTTCTTTTGGATTATAAAGGGTGTGAAACTCTTCAAAATCATTCAACATCTGCAACATGCGCTATTTGAAGAGTCTGCAGAATGTAAAAGTACTGCCCATCAAATTGTCGATTATTCCAAATCTGTCGAAACATCACTAAAAATCCATCAGCACAGTGGAGACATGAGCATTTTTGTAAATGAAAGGAACGTTTCTGCCGTGTTGAATCTAATCATTAATGATAGGGGAATGTAGTTAGTATATGAATAAGTACACGACAAGTTTATAAAATTTTGCACAAACGTTTCAATGTGAATAAGGTTTTAGTCCATTGAGGACTCCGTTACGGTAACCAATTTTGGCAACATATTAATAACTACATATGAAACATGGATTCGTTGCTTCAGTTCTAAGCCTAAAAATGAGTCTAAAAATTGACCCAAAATCTTAAGCGAAGAAGAGTCTTCGCTTAAAACAGTTTTTCGGTTGGAAAAGTAATGCTTACTCTATTCTGGAATAAAGATCGGATTATTTTTATGGATTGTATACCAAAGAGTATTGCAATTAACAAAGAATATTATTCTAATCTTTTATCACTTCAAGCCTAGAGAAGTTGATATTTTCCCTTACAAAATTTACTAGAAAATTATGTAACGGGTGTTTTTTTAAAAGCTTGGGAACTTTAAATGATAATACAAGATAGAAATATTGTTGGAATGAATTTTTTTTTATTATAATTTGGTAGATAATTTCATGGCATTTACTTTTTAAATATGATTTCTGGCATATGTTCGCCGCGTCTACGAGCATGGTAGATTCGATTAGTCCAATTTTCGACTACTTTTCCAATAAATCTGGCCGTATGGCGTCAATGGTGGCTTGAATACTAGCTTCCAAAGCTTCAAGAGTTGCTGGTTTGTCGGCATAAACCAATGATTTAACATAGCCCCATAAAAAGTAGTTTAGGGGCCTTAAATCGCACCAACGTGGGGGCCAGTGGAAAAGACCACTTCTGGAAACAAAATCGTCACCAGATTGATTTTGCAATAAATCGATTGTTAAGCGCGCTGTATGACAAGTTGCTCCGTCTTGTTGGAACCAAATGTCGTCGATGTTTAGCTGATTTATTTTTGGAAACAAAAATTCAGCCAGCATGGCTCGATAGCGCTCGCCATTCACTGTAACGGTAGGTCCTTCCTCATTTCCAAAGAAATAAGGCCGATGATGCAGCCAGCGTGTAAACCGCACCAAACAGTCAATTTTAATGAATGTACTGATGATTCGTTAACGGCTTGAGGATTGTCTTCGCTCCAAATACAGCAATTTTGCTTATTGACGTAGCCATTTAACCAGAAATGAGCTTCATCATTAAACACAATTCTTTGATAAAAATGCTCATCTACGACCAGTTTGAAATGAGCCCAATAGCAAAAATGCGACGCAAACGATGGTCGTTTGGCTTCAGTTCTTGCACGAGCTGCATTTTACAGGCACGTAAGCCAAGATCATTACGTAAAATTTTCCACATAGTCAAAGGACAATGGCTAACAAGTTGAGAAAGACGACGAATCGACATTTCGGCATCTTCTTCAATACTTCGCGCTACAGCAGCAATATTCTCTTCGGTACGCACATTTGTTTGTCTTGTTGATGGTTTTGAATCGAAGAGTAAAATTAGTGCAAAAACGATCAATAACTGCACGAACTGCTTGCTCATTAGGCCGATTATGTTGACCGTAAAATAGATAAAGTGCTCTATGAACTTCGCGAACAGATTTATTTTTTTCAAAGTAAATTTCCACAATTTGGAAATGCTGTTCTGGCGTTAAACGATTCATGCTAACTTGCCAAACCTTACTGAATAGAAGTAACAACACGGTTTGACACTATCGGCTGTCAAACCATAGTTATCGATATCGATATTTCTCATGCAGCTTACAAAACACCCATTACTACAATAATATACCCAATTATGTCTCTCAGTCATAAATAGGTTATCATAGATTCAATGTATTTAATAGTGTTTAAATTGTTAATTATTCTAATGCAGTTGCTTCGTTTTCAACTCTTATGCGAATTTTGTGACAGTATTGATAACGAATTAATATAATTTTATATCGTATCTCTTCCTAATAAAACATTAAATCTATGTCCAAGTTATAGTTGTTTAATATCTTATTTTTAAATCATTCAATTGTATAAAACTTATTACATTCATGCGCTTTATACTACTACTTCCTTTACTTGTGCTTCATAGAAAAATAGGATGGCTGAATTACTATAATGGTCCTACACTAATTTAATATTTCGTAGTACTTTTTCGTACTGAATACAGAAATATAATTTTGTGAAAACAACACAGTAACATAAAAATTTATATATTCAGTGCATAAAAATAAATTATATGGGACAATTTCGAAACATAAAATTAAAAATGATGCGGCGTATAACGAAATTTGTTTAGTTCTTTTTTATTTATTAAAAGAGTGAAAATATTTATAAAAATATGTATAAATACCCTTACTTGAAGTCAATTACCAAATATACTCGTGAAATACCTATTCATCTTTTTAATGCGAAAGAAAAAGGAAACGTGAGAATTTAAAGGAAACCAAGGCTAAAGAGAATATTGAACGGGAAACACTCGATCCTTTTTCATCGCTTAAAACTTTTAAAGCTCGCATGTCCCTGTCTTGGTTTATCTTCGTGGTTCGCATGTATCAGATCACCGTGAGGCTAATGGACTGTGTAATATCGCCTCAATTACCTTTCGGGTGAGATTAATAGGTCTCATTCGTGTGTTCTACCCTTGTCCACCATCTGCCAGACGCTCGCTAAAAACATTAATGGGTCAGATCTTAAGCCTCGCGTATGTCTCTCTAAATCTTTTACGACCTCTGATTACAAAGGATTTATTTCCCTTACCTTTTTGCAATAACGTGTAACTTTGGTTTATCTCAATCGTTCCACACCACTAGACAAAATTAATAAAAAGATACCGGACCACATGCTATTAATTGAATCAAAGATTTATTGCCCTGTTTCCATTTGTAATAAAAATTAACGTTTCCTTTTAGAGCAGAAAAGAATCTTTTTAAGGATGTTTTTATTGTTTATTTGACAACAATTTTGACTGAATTAAATATATAAAGTGCTTTCTATAATGTAACTAGCAAATTATAATTTCAGAATTTTTTAACGAATGTAGTTTGTATACAATAATAATAGTATCAATAAATGCCATGCTTTTCTAGAAAAATTTATTCAATACTCAAAGGAATTCCCAAATCATTTCTAGATTATTTAATATCAATATTATATCACCCTCGATCGACTTTGTGCCGGGTCAAAATATCCTGTAATACAATTTATATGATTGCCGTTACACTGTCGGAGGATGTCACGTATCAGCATCGTCACGTATCAACAAACAGTCTGGAGAAGATTGTTTTGACGCGACAGACTGTTGAACATGTAATCGTGTCTTAAACATGGTGGACATACCAATTGATTGGTTATTAAAGATGAAATAAAAGTAATAGAATGCTTTTGGAAATATATAATTGTAATTTGGCATTTATAGTAACCAAGATTATTATTTATTATAAAATTTATTTGGTGGTTGTTTACGATTGGCTAGAAAAGTTTATAGAGTAAGTACTTTAAGAATTTTTTTACACGAATTCGCATAAAAAGAACAAATTTCACAATGTCTCAAATTAAGTTCAAAACTTTTATCTAATTTTAAATACTTCGATATCAGTTAATTGCTTTAATTTATTTCACAATTTATTCGACATATATAAACGAATATCAGAACAGTAGGTAAAACTTTTGCGAATTTACAAAAAATATGTTAAGTAGATCCAATAGTCTTTCTACTTTTACATATTCCTGCAAATTTACATTAGATTATGTAAAATTTATTATTATACAAAATTCAACAACATTCGGTCTAAATGGGGTGTGGTGAGAAATTCAAATTACATATTACATAGTTATATCAAATGTAAATTGTTTGGTTGATGAAAACATTTTGTCGATGGCCTTATGAGCAAACCTAATTATAAACTATGAAAGTTTAATCTTTAATGATATATATATATATATATATATATATATATATATATATATATATATATATATTACCTTGCATTATAATAACATATAACATTTAATACACAGTATTTTGAAACAAAACCATTCATAAATATATTAAAATTTGATTTTTTTTATTTAACACAACTTTGTTTTAACATATACTTATAGTAAAACATGATTGTCATAACTATATATATATAGTATAAATGAAAAGTGTAATGATAAAAAAAATAAAATAAAAATATAATGAAAAATTTAAACTAAAATTAAATTAAATATTTCAAAAAATATAAATAGAAATATAATTTAAATACAGAAATCGATAATGATTTTCCATTTAAAAGTAGTGTACTTAAACTGACTAATAGGGAGCAGTAGATAAAATTAACAGATTTATTTATATACATTAAACACAGAAGTATCAAAAAGGAACTGAAAATACTAAGTTAGCGACAAAATTCGATGAGTTTCGTCATCGAATACTGTATACTGTATATTGGAAGGCCCAACAGGTTAAAGGGATGGTACCTGCGCCAGCCACAGCAAATCTGTGGGAGATCAAAACACTAGTTTTTAATAATATTGTAAAGAATTAGTTAGCACTTAACAATGTTTCATTATGAAGAGTTTGAAGCTTTTTAAGCATCGGTAAGGTATTAATGATATTTGTACTATCGTATAATAGCAATTTAAATTAAACACATCAGTTATCTCATGCAGGCTTAGCTATCATCCACCTAATTTGATGAGTACATAACATAATGTTTAAATAAAAATTAAAATAAAAATTTAATTTAATACCATACAAAATACGCACGCGTCTAGTTTGGTTTGCTATTCCGATTCATATAACTTTGTTCAAATACATATATACACATTAATAGAAAAATCCAAATCAGAAATCAATTATTTTTAGAATTGTTTCGAATGTTCTACATAAACTTTGATTCTAAGCCTTGTATATATATTCAGATTTTATCATACTATACTTTTCACTTATATAATATATACACAGTCTGTCTCAAGGGAGACGGAACTTTTTAAAATAAAAACAAGGGCTTACTATTTTGGTAAAATTCATTCATTTTATTCAAAGTAGTCGCCTTTGGCTTCAATACATCGTTTTGCACGGCCAATTAACATGTCAAATGAATTTTTAAGTTCATTTTTAGAGAGAATTTTGAATTCGGAGCAATTTTTGATCATCTCTTACCTTGTGTGGTACAAACCTTGTACAAATCTCTCTCAGTCCTAAATGCTGTGTCAAAATGCGATTAATTGAATCCTTGGAAATATTCAATTCCATTCCCACGTATCGCAATTGAGAATTTCGGTTCATTTCTGATAAATTCACGCACATGTTCGGTGTTACTTTCCGTAACAACAGATTTTTTTGCACCAGGATGTTCGTTGTCATTTATGTCCGTACGACCGTCTTTAAGCCGTATACCACACTCATACGTGATAAACGATTACCGAGTTTAAAACAGAATTTGATATTAGCTTTTTGTTCAAAATTTATGTTTCGGCCAATGCCAAATACACACTGTTACTTTATGCGCAATTTTTCTGTTTCTAACGATGCCAATGTCATGACATTTTAATGAAAGATCTACTTTACCGACGAATACGAAATTTTCTTTTTAATTAATTAAATTCACCATTTTTTAAAAGAACTTAACAATGAGATTCTGTATCCCAAGTACCAGTAACGGGCTTAAACTCAGTAGATATGTTAGGTAGTCCATACATAAAATTAGATCGAAAGAGAATTCTTACCTCTAATCACTTCTACATTGTTATGATTTTAATATCAAAATTAATTACTTTAAAACTTTTAAAATAGTTATTAAACACACTAATACTCGCTATATGCAAATGAATCATAGCTATTTCTGATTCTACTTTAATATATTCTTTTAGATATTCAATATAACAAATCCCTATTTATGTTAATTAATTAATTTATTTCATATACTAGTTTACATTTACGGAAAATGTTATCTTTGAAAAATTTTTAATAATAAGTATATTAGATATAATTGATATTTGAAAATAAATAAATAATATTTGATAATAGATAAATAATATCTAAAATTTCTAAAACTAGTTTTAATTGCTGTTATGAGAGAAAATGTTGACTCGCAGCAGTAAATGCTTCCAAACGACATGCATATATCGTAGGCAAGGATATTCAACAGAAATTTTCCATATTTCTATGGAATTATTTTTAGCGTCGAAAAGAAATTTAAAGATACTGTCTTCCCTTAGCTCAAACAACTCCATTTGTAGTTTCGTAGAAACATCAGATATATCTACTTTATGTGGCTCAAATACCAGCTTCATACCAGGAGTGTGCTCATCAAAATCTGAAAATCTTTCAATATATTCTTCTATCAAAGAATACAGGATGTCTACATACTCATTTTTGCTAGTTGCGGAAAGTGCTGTGTAGATACCTCCACGCGAGACAGCAATGTTTTGAAAAATGTTTTTTTCGAAACGCTTTCATCAAATATTTAAATCGTTTTGTTTTGTCATAATAGACAAAAATGCAATATTCCTGTAAAATGCTTCATCTGATAGATGACATAATCTTCCTTGTTTTTGAAAAAAGTTTAAAATTTGTTGCCGTAAAGTTAAAACTTTTGTCAAAACCTGTCCTGTTGATAACCAGCGAACCTTGCAGTAGTACGCCAGATAAACACAATACGTTTTCTCATCTAAAGTTAGCATCTTCCGAAATTTAAGATGGCTCATTGCATTTACACAAATATAATTAACAATCGCAATGGCTTTCTCTAGAGCGTCTTGGAAAATAGTGGATTTTGTGCAAAGATTTTGTTGATGCAAACTGCAATGAAATGATATCAAATTTTTTTTAAATTGTCTCTTTTCAATAAAGTAACGAATCCTTTTTTCTTACCACTTATAGAACGCGCGAAATCTGTGCAGATACTGTTTAAATTATTTACATTTAATTGCAATTGATAGCATACCCCTTTGAAGTTTTCGAAAATGTCAACTCCACGAGTTCTTCCAATAAGTGTACCTCATTTAATTTTCTTCTCTTACAATCTAACATGATGGATAACAACTATATTAGTAATCGATTGTATACAACACTATAACGTCAAAATGATCGGTGACAATAGGAGACGAGAGCGAACTGAGTTGGCAGCAATCCTGCAATCGCGAGTATTTCCCCGAATGGCAGGAAATAAGTGGTTGGCGCGTGAATTCTGTCAAATTGGGGAATTCCGGGGAATGGAGAATAAAAATTATTTTATTTTTATTTGCCATACTTTGTGAACACATCTATTTCTATATCCTCTGAGATCAGTGTCTTATAGTCAAGGAATTCTTACAACTTACTTTACTTTGATGTCGCAGAAATTCATTTCATTTGAGGAATTTTCTTGAAATCCAACGTACAATTTCGCGAAGGGTGAACTATGGGAAGGTGGGTAAAAAGTACAGCTGAAATTAAAATACAGGTAAATTACGTGCTCGATGTGATAAAATAATAACACAGAGTTTGACTTATGTTTACACAAATAAAAAAACCAAAAATAGTAAACTGGTTAAATTAAATAGGTTTTAATAACTGACTAAAATAAATAAATGAATAGTTTCTACTGATTTATTTCTATTTAGCTACTGATTTTTTAATCTTTAAATCGTTATATATGTTAACGTATTTTTATAGGACATATTTGTACCTATGTATTTTCGTATTTTTCTTCCTAATTGTAACCATATATTTAAGAACAATTTCTTTAGATTTATCTTTAGTAATTTTGGGGTAACTTTTTTAAAGTAATTAACGAACTGGGCTGTGCAGTATTTTATTGTAACACTTTTAAGTAACTTAAAATAAATTCAATACTACATAAACTGATAATATTAGAAATTACGCCAAATTGGAGCTTAACTAGGTTGTTATCCTTCCCCAGAAATTACTCAAAGTACTTTTTTTATTATTAGGATTTAGTTTTGGTAACTGGCTATTTTCTTTCAATTTGTATAGCTAGACTAGTAGTTGTTCCCAAATATACATACGTACATATATGTATTTTAGCGTTTTTATATTTTATTGTAATCCTAATCTGAATAATAAAGTGAATTAACTTACTCACATCTATTTATTATTACTTAATCTTTACGAAACTTTGCAGTTCCGTGAATGTTAGAATAAAACTCAACAAAATTTGAATAGCCTAATAAGTATTCTGATATCCTTCTTTGATTCTGAGCTCTTATAATTCGGCAATAATATTACTTAGAAGAGTGAGAGATGGAAACAAGTGGACAGACCAAATTCAGTGAAAATAAAATGTTAAGCTCTTTGCGATTGTAAACTTTATCTAGGCTTCTTTGCAAATAACTCTTTCAGATTCAAAAAACGAGTCGGTAGTAACCAACAAAGAGTTACTCAAGTTAAAACATTTCTTTGTTACAAAAAATATTTGTCAGACTTATTAGAATAGTAGCATGGAAAGAACTACTCAAATTAAAACTTTTCCTTCCTCGCAGAAAGCATTTGCCAGAGCAGATTGCAATTAATCAATTAAGGTTAATATAATTCCTTTCCACAATCATTTTCGTATTCCGTGTACATATTTAGATAACTAAGTTTTCATCATCAGCAGATAGTTAATCACAGTGAATCTTGAACACACACAGTGTGTGTTTGACTACTATATTAGCCAAACACGCACAATGTGTGTTTGGTTAGTATATTAGCCAAAGACGCACAATGTGTATTTGGCTTTCGACGTGAGCACAGATTTTGTCTTTGCATGAACTTTGCCATGGTTCTAGGTGCGACATTATAACTAATTGTCTGCTGAAGATTTAGAGGTCGAAATATGTACACAGAATACGACGATTATTGCTATAAGAGGTTATATTAACCTTAATTAATTAATTTAACCAACCACAGTCTTCATTAAGATTTACCTGCAGAATACAATAGTGATTTTTGTTCTCAAGGTGTTTGGAATTTCTCCTTGCTCGTGTACTAGACGTATCTTGAGGTTACTTTCAAATACAAAGTGCGAAAAAATGCAAAATTATTGTCATATTTAGTTCGTTTTTGACATTTTCATATTCAATATTACTTAATCATAAGTCCTAATTACACCTTGTATTTTTTCTGAAAGTAGCATCATTTGATATGCTCTTTAATTCCTAAACCACCAATGATGAATTCGATTACCCGAAGTTGATCTTACAGTTTCCAATTGGTCAGCCTACCCAATCGAAAACGGTCGTGTCAGGTGTTGATTAAATATACGTGTCACCTTATTAAATAAATGAAGTAACAACTTGTATATTTGTATCTTGGGGCGAGAAACAAAAAATCCCATACTTCGTTTTAAGAACCAAACGCCATAAAAGTATACACAATACAATGACAAAAATAAAAATGAAACATAAAAGTTGAACAACGTAATATTGCTTAAATTTAAAAAAATAGTTAACTGAGGTATTGTATAAATTAATGTTAAGTTGATGATAAAAGGAAAATATCTGATACTCAGAATTAAGAAAATTAACAAGTTATGACATAGATTTCAAAATCTTGTATTTTTTATGGTGCTATTCCAAACTACAAAAGAAAACAATTATGCAATTCTCCCGAAACTCGGCCAAGTTTCGTTTACAAGAAAATACAATTTTAAGATCTATACAATTAAATTAAATTTATTTAACGAATCATAAAAACGCTTCTAATGGAGAATTACTCTGATAAAACTATTATAACAATATTATGTCTTTATGCTCAACGAAAAGCTTGATTTCACAGTGGCTAAATGTGGCAAATCTGACAAAATTCCAGAAGTCAGACATGCGCGTCTCTACGCATAAATTAATTAGAACGCTCATTATGAAGGAAGAAAAGAACGCTAGGACGAATACACCACTATACAAAAGAATGAAACAGGCAACTGAAATGGAAGTATTGTACAATTATAAAGAAAATCATTTAATTAATGAAACAAAAGAATCTAGATCCCATAGGTAAATGTACGATTGAGTCTATACCAAAACTAAGGGAATTAGCTTTTAAAGTGACTAAAAACGTAACGCATTTATTTAATAGTATTATCTTGTATTTTATTCACTTAGATTATTATTACTATATCTATGAAGAAATTATAAAGACATAATAGCTTTCAGAATAACAAATTGAAAATCTAGTGCCCTACTCTCCTAAATAAGCAGAGACATATTCTATTATACAATAACACAAAACCTCAAACGTGGCAAGCACCGGCTTCTAAACGTAAATATTTAAACTATGAAATTCCAGACGATTTACTATGTTCATGTTTAAACCATTACCATTTCTTTAAACAAAGACTTATTCTTAAAATGGAAAGTATTATATAAGGAAAAGATTCAAAGCGCTGTGGAAATCTTTTAACATCTTTTCATTTGTACCTATGTACGTAATTGTTGGAAATGTATTCAAACAATTGGAAATTATTATGATTAATACAAATTTTTGATTGTGATTTACGAAATTTTAATTTAAATGATATTTATTAAAAGCACCAATCTAATAACTGTAATTCAAGAAGTCTTGAGAAGATAAATACATATGTTGAAATAGAAGGGAATTATTTCAAATATATCTCGTTAGCAAGCAAACGATCACATAATAAAAATCAAATAGACATAAATATGTACGTGCATTTGATATTCATATACACATAATTAATGAATTAAATTTCCATTTTAATCCACATATGATTTCAATGCTAATAAGGTAGGGGATTAGATAAAATAGTAATTACGTTTAATTATGTCATTTTCCTAGTTAAATTAAAATTCAAATTTCGACATCACATAACCGATTTAATGTTCAAATTACTATCAGTTTAAATAATTTTATATTCAACGCAGACAATCAGCTAATGCTATTACGTTAATTATAATAAATAAATTGTCAATTTGCGTCTAGCTTCTACGTCACTAGCTCCCACAAAGCCTCTTATATAGTTATATAGAGTTTTAATTTAAATAATTTAACATAATGTACATAACTTCCTACAGCCGTTTAATAATAATAAGCCTGTCTGGAAAATTGAATCTATTGCCAGTGTAAAAAGGCGGTTTTTAAATCGGTAATAGATTCAATTTTCCAACCTGGTTTATTTATTAAAAACAACTGTTCGATAATTATTTTGAAATCATTTTTATTTATACATACACACACACACATGTATATATATATATATATATATATATATATATATATATACGTATATTGTATATTGTATATTTAATCAACTGTAATAAGTAATTATTAAAAATTAATTTTCAAGCAAAATAATTGTAATTATTTTTCTGGATTTTACTTCACTTTTATCATAATATTTTTCTTTTAACGGGTGTTTTATAGCCAACCCGGCATCCATTCTATATATTAAAAACGAGTAAAATGCGGCTATATGATATGCTCAATAGAAAAAGAAAAGGTACAAGTAACAATGCACATATTTGTGTAGAGTTTAAAGGCAGACGCAAGTCCTTTTAAGAGTACATAAACACTTTAAGTTGTCCTCTGAGAAAAAGGTTTAATTGTTGTCACTCATACGATTAGATAGGTCACGAACTTGTTTGATCAAACGTTCCTTCAGGAAGTTACATTGTATTTTATTACAAGTAGTAATGTTCGCCTGCTTCAATAACTACAATAAATTGCATAACAATGTCTTGGCACAACTAATTATTGAGATACTCATCAAGAGGTTCTAGGCTTCCGCCGTTGAATTGTACCTCAACTGCTTTCATTGATTGTAAAAGCGTAGCATGTAGAATACATTGACAATTATCACAAATTATTTATTTGAGTTTAACAGAGATGGCAGGTTATAATATTACTATCATGCCTCTAAAAATCTTGACAAATGAAATGACAGAATATATATATTTGATCAAATTTTATGCTAGTCTGAGAAAATTCGTACCAGAAAATTCTTCCATGATTGAGAGAGCTTTAAGGGAAACTTTCATGACAAGATCTGGATGATTTCGACGACATAATAGCCGTATAGATATAACATTTGTAATTCTATTTACAGGATAGGTGGTAGAACATAACGTAAAAAAAAAACATTTGCGAAAATATCCACAATTTTTTGCGGTGAAGTAATATTCTCACCATCCAACAATTTCTTCTCTAGCTCAAAATCGGAAATAATTTGAAATTTTACTTGTCATTAATATTCATTGTAATCGACTTTAGTTTAACGTTCAATTCCTTTCGATCCAAATAACTTACTTCACTTTAACTTCTTGTAGTAACTTTAACTCAACTACTGCACTGAAGATGTCCCATACAAATGAATACAAAACGTCGGCAGATATACAAGGGACATGGTTCCAGCCCGGAAGCCTAGAAGGAGATAGCATGGACAACGACGGCGGAAGTCTGCGTACCAGACTTACATAAGCATATGTTACCGCCGTAGAATGGCGTACTACGTTTCAAATAATTGTTGGATACATTGAATAATGCGTCCCTATAATGTGTGACTTATCTAGTAGCTCTAATTTACTAGCCAATTGACCTACAGAATACAGCTTAATAGTTTCAGACCGAATGGTTTTCTGGTACAACTTAAAATGTCAATTTATAGAGTTCTCGTAAAAAAGGCTTCTTTATTAAAAAATGGGCAAAAGGAAGAAACTTTCAATTGTAAAACGTGAAAGAATTCTTGCTTATGGTGGAAAGAAATATTCTCAAATTCTTGAATATTTTAAAGACAAAATGATATGAAATAGAAGTCAATACATTTTATAAATTAATAAACCGATTGCTCACGATCTGTGTAACTTATCAAAAATTTGGACGAGTACTTCGCTGAGTCGAAAATATGAACAAATAATTTACTTTGAAATTAATATTATGATAAATGTTAAAATATATATATATATTTCACTTTGAGATGAGAAAGTAAAATATTTTTATTCTAAAACGAAGTTTCTAAGATAATTTTAAAAGCCTCTCACTTTTTGCCGATAGTGTGCATATATACATACATCACCATAATTAAAAAGTAATAAAGGAAACTTCCCTTGTTGTTTTGCTTAGTGTTTCTTCTTTAATATAATTTAGTTTCCCGTGCGCTTCACTGAAATTGCCTTGCTCCCACAAATAAACCCCTAAACTCCTATTTCATCACTAATAATTGCATCAACTTCTTTGTAAAATATCTCACATTATCCTATACAATACCAGTCAATTTTAAACATTGTTTTGCTAATTTCTACTATTAATCGAACATTTTAAGAACAACGATAAAATTTAATAATAATATCCCAATCTACTTCGAAAATATTACATGTTTAGTCAAGAAGAATTTTCAATACGAACAAACGGTATAATGTAGCGTAAAGAAAACTGAACAAATCATACATCAGCCATTATTTTATAGTATTCTAGTTATTTCTCTATCCATTTCGTATTTCGTATGTTATTTTTAATTTTGTTCGAACAAAAGTATTGTGCGAGGTAAAATATTCTCCTTACCCTGAATTTCTGTTCAATATTTTTCTTTTATATATTTCGCCAGACGAGTCCTTTTTCCTATTTTAAATCAAGCCGAATTATAATTTAAATGTAAATTCGCATTAAAATAGCTTCCAGCTATATTGTGATAATTTATTTCTTTCTTCGCTGTATGCGAAATATTAATAAATATCAATTCTGGTAAAGTTTTATCATAAAATAATAGAAAGTAAGAATTGCGTACGAGACAGGATTTCAAAAATGAACTTCGACAGGAAGATTTGAATAGTTCATTTTACAATTAGCCATAAATAGTGTCATATATTAATGGCGTATAAAAAAAGAATAACTCATCAAACGAAGTGTTGGCCTGCCAAGTCTATACAGAGTTGCAAATATGTATTGATTTACACACTGTTTCTAGCTATGTTCTTTCTGGAGCGTCCAGAAATACGTCAAATAGAAGGTAATAATAGTATACGAGCCGGAATTTTAAAAATGAACTTCGGCAGGTAGATTTGAATAGCTCATTGTACAATCTAGTCATAAATAGTGTCAATATTTTAATTGGGTATAAAAAGGAATAACTCATCAAACGAAGTGTTGGCCTCCTAAGTCCACACAGAGTTGCAAATATGTATTGATTTACACATTGTTTCCAGCTATGTTCTTTCTGAATTACGCTTTTTACAAGCCTTATCATCGCATAATCTATATTCAAGAGCGATCATGTGAGAGCTATCAGATAGTCAAATATTTCTAAGTTGTTTTCGCTTTTGGAGGAGCTACCAAATTGTATTCAACTAATTCTCACTTCTTTTCCTAAATAAAGTGTTCGTCGAAGGCTTCATCTCAATTTCCAGTACAATTTCCTATACACGCGAGTTCATATTTTCAGTAAAATCTAAAAAAATGAATAGAAGAAACACCTTGGTGGGAAATTCTTCAAAAACCCATTACTGAAGGCAAATGATGACCATGAATGAAGGCCGTCTTTCGGGCTTCTAGGGAACTTTAGTTATTAAATATTTCCTCTTCGTAAATATTCTTTCATTCAAGAATAAGATTTTGCGATACTTTTATCTTCTTCTGAGCTTCCAGAAGTCCAGAAGAAGTGGTATGGACCACGACCGCGGAAGTCTACGTACCAGATTTCTATCTATAGTAAAAATTTCCTCTTCGGAAAAAATTTTTTTGCGATCTCTTCGTTTACTTGTAACAACTTAACAACTACTTGCGCTCTTTTGGTAATTATGGCTGCTTTTACGGCTAGTGTTCTTAAGATGATGTTTGCTTCTTCTGTCAGTTCTCATAACTAAATCTTCACCTACAGAACTTCGAATTTTATCAGTCAGTAAAATTTTTTCTCTATAGTAAAGGTTTCTCTACAGGGAACAAGTATTTTCGATATTTTCTTCTGCTGTAACAACTTAACAACTACTTCCTCTTTTGGTTTTTATGGCTTCTAAAGCTACTGATATAAGACGGCGTTTGCTAAGGAACTTTGAACCTTATCCGTCGACTAGTTAAATTTTCTATACTGTTAAGATTTTTTTCTTCCAACCTAACAATTTGTTCGCCCTTTTGGCACTTATAGCTTTTAAGGAATATCTGAGAGAGACTATTTTGGATGCGATCTTCATTCAATGGAATAAGATTATTTGATGTATGTGTAGGACGTGGACGACCAATACTAGAGCAGTCAACAATATCACCAGTGTATTGAAAATCAGTAATGGTATCATATACGAAGCTTTCAGTAATATTAAGAGATTAAGGAAGAACTAAATCTGTCTTTCCCACTTTCTACAAAGCAATTACACTGATGCTATTATGGTATTCGGACCACTCCATAGCATAAATTGTGTTAACCGAGCGACTTCCAAACAAATTCTGGCGCAGTACTGGTGATAAAATTGTCTGACTTCGTACAATTCTGCAACAGTACTTACAGCAAACATTATATTTACAGCCATCTGTTATAAATGAAATGATTTAGTAAAGAAAATCTGAATATCTAACCTAAAAATCTAATCTTATTTTTTAATTTATTTCAATTTTGAGCAAAAATTATATTTTTTAAAACTTCGTCTTATTATACACACGATGTCATCTTTATAATGTTTTCAATATTTGCACTAATCACATTTAATATTCAAATAGATTTATCATAAATACAGGAAATTATTAGAGTATGAAATGCACCATCATTAGTATGATTTCAATTTACAAAAGATGTATGAATAACCACCCTGAACCATTCAAATATATACACTGCCAGCTAAGAATTTAGATATAAATAGAAAATTCAAAGCGAAGTAAGAACTATTGTACAGAGAACTTTCAGAAATGAATTGTATCTTTATAAAGTTCACTTTTATGAATAAGTTGTATTCTATTTTTCATTAATTTAATTTAAAGAGAAATGCAAGAAATTCAAGTAACTGAAAAGAAAAAAGAAAGAAGAATTTATTTCAGCGAAATGACTACCTCAAATTATTCGGCGACTAACGAACTTCATGTTTGCAATAAATATTAATGGGGTACAGGATTTGATTGAAGGACTAGGACTGTTGTGTTATCCATAAAAGTTGCTAATTCTGTATTTTTGTTTGTTAAATTGTGTGAGTTTTAGAGAAACTAGTATACTTCCCTGTCGCCAACCGTCAGCCGGAATATAATTTTACAGTTGTGCGTAGTAATCTTGCTGCTTTAGCAGAAAATATCTTCCTATATGAGAGAGTTACAATATGAGAAAGAAGGGATATGATAGTTGTTTTTATAGATTTCTAAAATAGGTCCTTGTACTTTATCAAGGTGAAGACTGAAATCCGAAAAGGTTGCTTTTCTCACATTTATATACACTTAAGTATGAACATTAAAAGAAACATTTAAATGCTAATTACACACTGTTTATTACGCGTTTCAAGGAATTCACGTCTTATCAGGTAAATTTGTGTTTTTAATGTTATTATTATTAATATTATAGAGGTAGTGCTTTTTAATCATTTTTCTATAACGAAAAGGCACGAAGAGCCCACAAAGAATCGTTCGTTAAGAAGACAAGTTTATTTGATGTAAATTACCTTGAAAAGCGTAGTAAATAGGCTGTTATTAACATTTGAATAATTCTTTTAACTTACATCTAATGGCAATTCACCAATATGTTAATGTGTTCATCTATTTACGCACTGGCAATTTTGTTACCGATTTTAGCGAAACGACACGCCCTTGTTCTTTCATTTGTACATTCGTATGTTTAAATGTAAGAGGGAGGTAGTGTTTTTTAATAATTCTTCTGTATTGAAAAGGTACGATAAGTTCACAAAGAATCGTCCGTTAATAATACAAGTTTGCCTGATGAGAGGTGAATTTCTGTAAATGCGTTATGAACAGACGATTCTCCAAGAGTTAAAGCGTTCGTCTATTTACACACTGGTAACTTTGTTATCGATTTTAGCGAGATGACATGAACTTTGTCTTTCATTTGTACATTCGTATGTTTGAACGAAAGAGGGAGGTATTGTATTTTAATCAATTTTTTGTATCGAAAAGGTACGAAGAGCCCCCAAAGAACCTTTCTTTAATAACACAAGTTTACCTGATGAGAGATGAATTTCTTGAAACACGTAGTAACAAGACATTTACTACGTAGTATGCAGTACGCGTAGTAAACACCTGTTTACTACTCGTTTGTTAACATTTAAATGATTCTTTTAACGTTCATCTAATGGCAATTCGCCAAGATTTTAAAGCATTCATCTATCTACGTACTAATAACTTTGTTACTGATTTTAACGTCGTTGCCTTTCGTTCATACATTTGTATGTTTGAACGAAAGAGAGAAGTATTATTTTTTAAGTACACTTACTTGTGCTCAATTATTATGTAACATGCTAGTCCCAAAGCCTTGGTAGCTTACAATATGTTTATTTTCTTCTAAAAATGAACTGAATTATACAGAAGATTACATGACGTTTATTAAAGTTTGATTATGTTGACGTTTAATAAAAATTTAAAATACACGAAATACGTAAGAAATAAATTAATGAATTACAAACGCTAAAATTATTTATTTTATTTTTATTTATCGCATATATGCTAATATACAAGAGCAATTGCCCTTTATTTAATTATTAATGTCTTAAACTGTTGCAGCTGAAAATATATACATATTTTTCAACGATAGGTTTCTCTGCATTTAAATTCGAGTTTTTGAAAACTAAAAAACTAATAAATCAATTTTTTTATAATAATTTATTGGATACTTAAGATAATTTAATAGACTAGAAATAGCTCTTCTTGGCATATATTGTATTGCTTTTTTCATTTTCAGGTTACATAATAAAGAAAAAAGATGCATTATGGAATCGTTTCGTCATAAATTTGGACCAAAATTGGCTCGCACTGAAAAATAATTAAAATTATTAATTTTCCACGACTATGCATACAAAATTCTCTGTATTTAATAAAGCAATTAAAATCTCCGACAAGAATTTCTAATCATCGTTTTACTCACACGTTGAATGAGTAGCGAAAGGAGAGAGAAAAGAAAGACGGAGATAACTAAGGGAATGTTTTTAATAAAGACCAGAAGTATAAATATAAAGAACGAATTTAATTTTCTCCATTACTCGACGGTACAATTACCAGCTCGGCACCTAAAATGGAATTAAAATTATTCTCGGTCGTCGAAAGGTGGTGTTGTTATTGCTGGTGCAGTAGTGGTGTACTGTAATGTGTTGCAATTCGAGGGGACTGTCCCGTTTGGGAGTATTGTGGGGACTGGTGGCATTGGTAACCCTGCTCATAGTTTTCGTCAGCGGTTCCTGGATCTACACTAAAGAACCGGTCACGCTACAAAATTACGATATCACGACGAGCGTGAGCTTTCGGATCGGACTCTGGAGAGTCTGCCCGTCCATTAAAAGGATTAATTCATCAATTCGTGAGTATATATCGCTAGTGAACTTTGTTTGACCCAGTTTATCTTTTTCGCTGGCCTTTTTTTTCTGGCACCGTTTTCATTTATCACAGACCACAGAATCTTGTGGTTTAGATAAGATATAAATGCCTGATAACTAAAAGATAATGCAGAACGTATATATTGTTAGACAAGTATATTTTTTCTTGTCTGTTTTTAAACATTTTGTATTGTTGTTACCTATACCAGATTTCTAATTTCCCAGAACTTCATTTTTTGCAGTTTTTCTATGTACCTCTACTAAAACTGTTTTGTTACTACTGATAATTTTAACTTCATTGTCGAAGTACGTATCTACTACAACATAAATATTAACGTGATTGAGGTTTTATATCTTTACTATTATTCATTTAGACATAACCGTCAACGTAACTTGAAGTCGTTCAACGATAAAAAAGATCTGCTAATCAATTTTTGCTCGCTATCAACCAATGAACATTATACAAGGATATTGTTGTATGTGGTGACTATAGTTATTTTCATAAGACATGTTTAATTGTGCAAAAATTTCGGCAAAGAAGAAAATCAATTTGGCCCATTCAGGATATGCTCGTATTACATCATTAATCGAAAATGTGAAATAATTTGGAATTATTCTTTCAAATAGTTAACGTTAAGGAACTCTATCAAATGCTAAGTATGAGTCTATAAACAGTTGATTCCATTACTCATGGCCTTGTGTTTTGGTTACCGCGAAACTGCTTTTTAGTTGATTCGACGACTGCTTACTAAAATCCAGAACAATTTGCATTCGACCTTATCACTACAACATATAATACCCTGTTAACAACAAAATAATGCTCCTTTACATCAAATTAGTGCTTGTAGTGAATCTTGTTATTATCTCCGCGAGACAAAATCTAAATGCTAGAGTATGTAGTAGAAACTTGTAGAAATTTCAAAAACGATAAACTGTCGAACTCAGCTTTCAACAAGTGGAGCAATGCCTACATTTATTGCCAGAGAGTAGTGGCCTCTTCTTTCAAAAAAACCACAGCACTTTAAGCTAAATACATTCCAGCACTAGGATAAATTTCCCGAGAACATTTCCGTTCCATACCCAGCTTTATTAATTAAAAAAATTTCTAAAAAAGTAGTGGTTCTATGCGGATATTTGAGTAGTTTTTTCTAGACAGTGGTTCTACGAACAACAAGAATATATAGATCATGTTCTTTAAATGTGTTGTATATTGAACAATTCTCTTGTGTGGAAATAACGAATGACGAAGTACATCAAATAATAAATAGTTTATTTTATTAACCCTCTCGTGTGTTTGCGCTGGTATGTGAATTACAATGTAGTAAGAATGATATAATAAGAAGTGAGATGGAAAGATTGAGTTCTCCAAGCTCTAGCCTTTTATGATAACAAAAAGAGTTAATAGTAAATATGATTTATGATGAGCATCAAAAGAAAGATTATTAGCAAAAGTAAATCAACGTTATCCTTAAAATTTTATTTAGTAATTAACACGAAAAAATTCTTAAAGCTTGAATGTATTAACATGAACAATTAATAAGCGAGAGCAACAAACGAAAAGAAAAATATAATCTCAAATGCTGTAATTTAATAAATTAGGTAATAAGCTTTGGATTAGAATATACACGAATTAAAAGAAAACTGGAATAGAACAATACGTGGTAAACTTGCGTGTGTGTATCGTCTTGAACCGAAATGTGTTCTATATTGCGACCGCGATATATCCAGGCGCATTAACCCTAGAACAGGTTAACAATCCCGATTGCCAGCTGTGATAAAAGAAGAAGGGTGTTTCTAAAAGATAGGGACTTTTAAAAAATCGATGTGACGAATGATAAGGCAAACACACTAGTCAATTTGGAATGAACCAATGAGAGAACAAGAAAACCATACCAAAATTAGTAAATAATTAAAGCGCCATATAATTAAAAGTGTTGTGTCAACATTGTAGGAGATATCATAAGAAGCTTAGAGGCAAAAGACACTTTAAAATGATATATTACGCGACTGCTTAAAATAATCGATATACAATAAGATAATAATTAATAATTCGAATCATAGTTATCAGGTTGGTAGATAGTTGGGAATATATATAAATATGTATTACGTGTGAAAGAATTATAATTTGAATTTTTAATTGTAATAGAATTAATATTAAATGTAATATTAAAAGGCTAATCCAAGAAACGGCTCTACTTGCAGAAACACTTTCGTTCTAGGAAATAGGTTTCTTGGAAAACGAAAATAGAATTCTTCGTTTTTTTAGTACCGATATTAACAAATAAAAAGATTTCTCCTTAGAATATTTGAAATAATTTCGCTTTTAAATCAAATCGTATTTATATTAAATGAAATAATTTATAAACATTATAAAATGCTTATATATATTCAAAGCGTAACATATTATGAGTTCTTAGTGTAGTCCATTCTAAATAGATAGTAAGTAAACAGTGGAAATCCTTTGTTAATTCTATCCTTAAAGTAAATTAATAATAATTTTAACTTAAATATAGCAAATGGTAAAAGCTGCTTATAACAGCATTCTAAATGTATTAAGGTCATAATAAATAACGGCTTTAGAATACAAATTAAAATATCACCTAGTACCTGTTTCATTGTGCATATGAATATTTAAAATCAAATTGTTAATACCAAGAGAAAAGTATAGTACAAACAAAGGAAGTTGCGTACTAGTATTCTTTTATTCGGTCGACACCAATAATGAATATACCTACGTATTTTTAGAAATGTGAAAATTATTCAAGCACTGGGATCGTATTTGTTCTTTTGCTCTTTTGCAGCAGACGAAAGGCAAATAGCATTTGAACAACTTCGTTCCTTCTACTTTTAAAAAGAACAATTCGTATGAATATTTTACAAAAGCAAGATAAAGCAATGCAATGCATAAAAGAATAGTTTCAAGTTCTTTCCACTTTAAGTTCAGTTTGAATATAAACTGGCCACCAGAAATAGATTTTGTATATTTAGCATTTAGTATGATTTGAATCATAAGAACAATAGTAAATAAGTTTTATACCTTCAATTGTTTTCTCAAAATATTTTATTCGAACACAATATATATATATTAAAAATATTATTCATGGTAGACTAATAGTTTCTGCTTAAATAAATGTATCGTGTACCAACAAATAAATGGAATAAATTTAAAATCTCTACAATGGTGTATTTGAAAAATTTTTATTGTCTTTAACATATTGATCTTATACCAAAATGAACAGAATAATTACAAACAGGGACGAAGCGTGAAATATACTTAGGCGACCTTTTCGCGGTTTAGTGAAACTCAATAATTACAATGTGGGAAGCCTCTAACTACATCCTTAGTGCAGCGTGTCTGTGTATTAAAGAGAAAATTTTAACAAGTATGTAATTTGATCAGAAATTTAATGCTAACGTGAATAAGTATAGAAGACAAATGATAAATTTCGAAACGAAATACTTTGAAGGAGTTAGTTTGACGCAATATCGAAAACTTTAAGAATCGGGTCATCAGAAAACAAAATTTATAGTTTCTATTATTACCGAATCATTTTAATATGTTAAATGATTCAGTATTGATCATCATTTAACATTTTAAAATGATTAAAATGATTTAAAAGCTCTTCCTCGTTAGTGTAACGTTAACATTCTCACAGGAGAAGCGGATAGTCCTTGATAATAAAAATCGCCATTATATGTAGATGATAAACATACAAGATATGGTATAAAATTTGTTAATTGTCCTTTAAAAGAGTTTAATAGGTGTATCACTCATAAAGTGTATAAACAAATACTAATTTTCGTCGATTTTGGAAAAAAAAACACTAAAATTAAAACACTGTAAAGGAGAGAATAAGAGAGGAGAGTTTTTTAAACAATAATTTTGTATTGATAAGAATAAATGGAAGCAAAAAATAATACTACAAGCATGGAATGGTAGCACTATAAGATACATCCTGCAAAGCCTTATTAAAGCAATACCTAATAAATTTCCAGTATATTCGGATATCATGGAAGACAATCGACGCGAAAAACGAATCGTTGTGTTATTCATTAAATTCTTAGCTTGGCGGAATTATAGACCAATAAATAAGTAATTCAGAAGATTGAGTCTTCATCTCTCTTTGAAACAAAAAGCGCTTTTGTCTGACATTGCAGTTAGGACAGGGTACTGTCTACAGTAACTGCAATCTGACTTGGGGATTAAAATCGGCTTGGTTGGGAAGCCATTCAAATACAAACAAGTAAATGCCTGTTGAGCGAGAATATAAATTGGCCACTAGAAACAGCCGTCGTAATCATGCTCAATATATTATAAACATAGTATGAAAGTACATGGTATTTTCATAGATTTCCGAGAAGTGATTCAATTAAATGGGAAAAACTATGAAGTGAGAGAATTTCAAAAAACACGATCAGATTTGTTAAGATGACAAAAGCACGAATTGTAAAATAAGACTTTATAGATCAGTATCAGAACTGTTCAATACTAACTTAGAAAACTAATAAGAAAAAAGTAACGTAAATTAATCAGGCACAACCATAAATAAGAATCATCAAAGTCTTGCGTATGCAAATGATTATATTGACTCTAAAACAAACTAAATCAAACAAAAAAAATAAGTTCAAAGAACGATTGTTTTATACATAAGTGAACACGGAAAAAATTGGGAAGAAATTTAGTAAAGTAAGAACGAAACATTTGCAAGAAAACTCGATGCAATAAAACGTAATAGAAACATAATTGGTAAGTGTTAAAATAACAAAGATAGAAAAGTTACAACGATTCACTCATTTAAGAGCATGATGCAGTAGTAATTGTGATAGAACTTCTGAAGTTTAGACAACAAAAATTGAAGGTGGGAAATGCGAGAACGGTTCTAGTGAATTTTCAAGAAACGCAAAGCTTTAATTACAACAGATCTAGCCTTCAAACAATAGAGTAACAAAAAAAATTTAAGTATGGGAGGGGAAAATATTGAAATGGGGTTTTACAAAACGAAAGAGAGAAAGAGTTGGAAAAGGAAAAATTTCGAAGACGTGAGAAGGTAAAAAAATACCGATCATATAATGCAAGAAAAAAGATAGTTGAGCAATATGAATAAGAAAAAAGAGAAAATCTTATAAATAAAATCGAGCTGGAAACGAGGATTTCCGAGAATTCGATAAATAAGCGCGATGGAAAAATATTTACAAAAAAAATTAATATGAGATTAGAGAAAAACAATAACATGTACAAAGGAATGGAAATAAATTTCTAAGCCATGGACCAAAATGACCTATTAATATCGTAGATTCGTTACAGAATTCAAGAGAAACCATAAAACAAATTTTCATATTTAAATAAAGTTTAATCGATGTTGCACGCCTCTATGTAGTTTCAATTTCAGTACGTCGCAGCGAAAAATTTCGACGTTTTATCTTATATTGAATGCTTTCAACTTTAACAGCATTAGCGTTACTATTATTTTGTTTGTAAGTTGAATTACGACTCAGCTCTGGTAATTGTGAATATATAAACACATTAAAAAATTGTAGTTTCTCCAAAAAATGCATTTTTGGAAATGGAATTTTGCATTACCAGGAAGCAGATTTGACGTTTTCATTCTGTCCGTAGCTATGTTGTGGCGTAGGAGTATTTATTTAGAGTTTTTTTTTACAAATTCGTGAGTTTATATTAAATGTAAATATTAACTAGTTGTTCGGCAATTTACAGACTTGAGAAAGGACAAAATTTGTATATATATTATAATACGTTACACAAATCAACGGATACACTGAAATAATCTAATAATTTAAATGCCAATTAAATTATTAAATACTTCCACCCTAAATTGAACTTATTATATTTTAAATAGGTCTCAGCATATTTTTAAACTTAAGCTACTATTAATGTCAATTCAGTAGATCAGTTTAAATGAAAGCAACCTAGGAAAATTGCCAAAATTTACTGATACGTTTAAAGTAGCTATTTAAGCAAAAAATATTTTAGATGATACAAATATAAGGCATTTGTTGCAATGTGTTCAATGTATTGTATAAAAGCCGGTTCTTCAATACTTACAATTCAGATATTAACGATACTATCAACAGTGAATGTACATAGATTTTAGAGTAGTTTAAGAAATATCGCGTTGCAGAGCAGAATTTTTACCCAAAACCAGTTTTTATATGGTCGAATAAAACTAGATGAACTATACAAATGTAATTTTCCTTTAATTTTTTAAAGAGAAAATATTTTTCATGGATTAAAGACCTGGAATATTTTCAGAAAAAGAGGTAATCTTATAAGCGGAAACTTCCAATATTTGGCGAAGATCGAAGATATTCTATAAAAATCTATATGTTTTTCAGCAAAGAACATGATTAAACTTATTAAGGCCTTATGCCACTAAATTCAACATATTGTCGAAATAGACTTCTGTATTTGGTTATTTGAGTTTAATAAAGATTGAAAGTTATCGCAATCCTAAAAATCGTAATGGATTAAATAAAAAAGTAAAAATATGGGATTAAACTTTGCTTTTTTCTAAAGAATCAGTGAAAATATTAAATGATTAGTAGAGATTTTTGGAGTTGGAAAATATCTAAAGATGGTCGGAGAGACTGCGCTGCATGACACTCTAAGCGCTCAAATTAGCCTGCTATCTGAAGAATCCATCCACATCATAATAGTAGCGCTCAGAACCATATTGGACTATTTTTACTCTTTCGTTTAAAGTTTTAAATTTGTTTAATACTTGTACACGGTTGTATCGGAATTTTTTGACGATCAAAACTCCGTTGCCAGCATGTATCGCACATTCCGTTTAGTTCTAATGTAGCCTTGTGCGGCTTCTATCTATAACCTTAAAAAAAATTTCGGCTGTTTGAAACAGAATTGGATGCTGTTAGAACTTTACAGAAATTTTAAATTGTTTATGAATACTTTGGATAACGATAACGTTTTAGTAGGAACGTTCTTCACAGATGAGATATATTTTCACGTTTCAGATTTCGAAAACATGCGTATGCAGTCTACAGAACACTTTATCTATACATTGAGTTTTTGTAACATCATTAGGCTGCTATTTCAATGCGATAATTTGTAGACCCCATATTTTCTGGTGATAAGAAATAACTACTGCCATTCAATGAAGATAATGTTCAAGTTTATTTTAGAAAACATTAATTCTGAAAGATATAATGACGTGATTGTATCACCATTTACTACGTTACATGATAATGAAGTCCAATTGGAAAATTTTCAGCAAGCTGGTGCATCACCTCATTGTACAAATGAAACTGACCACCATGGTTATATGACTTCACACGAGGGGTACTGATATAATATAATAGTCTGAGAAGTTTCTTGCAGACAATGTTAAAAATGGTTGTTATGGCCATAATTATGATGTCTAATAAATAGTCAAAGTTAACTCCATAACTAGAATGCGATAAAACAGCCAATTAAAATAAAAGCCCGATTTAAAAGAAATCGAGTTTCGACTAGTTATTAAGTACTTATTTTATTTAGGGTTACTGGGCAAAAAAATTGCTAATATTGTACATTTCCTGTAAACGTTTCTGTTTCACATCATTTCACACTGCATACTTCGCCAAAAATTGTGTTCTTTTTGCAGGACAATATTCTTGTGCACAATTCGTTGAAACGCCGCAAAAAATAAATGAAATTTGTTTCGATTGGTCCATCACCTATTCTATTTTCCGGATTTAGAACTGTCAGATTACTATTTGTTTTCAAAACTAAAAAGAATTTTGAAAAATAAAAACTTTGCATCAACTAGTAGTCAGTTTGAAGACCAAAACAAAGAATTTTTAAGGGGCATAGACGTTCTGCATAAATTAAAAAAATGATAATGTTGAATTATTAAAATTTACTTTTGAAATATTGTGGCGTCTTATATGGTAGACTAATTACTTATCAATACTCTACCGTAGAATGCGATATAAATAATGTCGTTTAATAAAATTAATAGAGTTTCGATAGAACTAGTTTTAGCCTTTATTGAAACTCCCCAGTATATATTGGTTTTAAAAAATGAGGAAGGTTGGATGAACATCGTTTATTCTATTTATTTATTATTTAGCAAATATGTCAATTTATCCAAAATTAATCATAAGTTTGGTCGTTTTATACACAGAAGGATGCAACAAGCAATTATAAATACCAATATCTAGATCGTTAATCAGTTATAGTGAATATAAGGCAACTATTTTCGAAATCACGTTGCTATATTTTTATCGAATACACGTATAAGTATAAGTTTAATTTTAACAACACTTCTAACATCAAAACTGACCTTCACATTCTATTTTTTTCAGCTTGAATAAATGAATAGTATCCTCAGAAATTTAAAATATATACCACCTAACAGTAGAAATAATTTTCTTGTACAAGAATGTCTATTTGAATATCTTCAGAAATAAATAATTTGGTACATTGTCCAATTTTAAGTTAAGTGAATATATTCGAAATATGTACATATAATAATGGTTTTTACATTTCCAAACTAAAACAGCAATTAAAGTTATTGTTATATTAACAAGTACAGAAATCGTATTTTCCATCATTAGTTATTTATCATATTATTATACCTATCTATCCATTTAAATTCATAGAACAAATAAAAGGGGCAGAATCAATAACTATTAATTTTACTATGCTTTTCAAGTTTTTAAATATTATATTTAACTCAACAAATATATTGAATAAACACAACAAGTTGGATTACTCCGACAAGAGAATATTCAATTATCTTGCAATAAAAACGATCTTGACAAACAAGACTCCATGTCAACCAAACTGGCGGAGAACAAAAAATAAAGGATGAATAAGTCTGCCTGGTAGTATATATGAAAGCTTTTGCAAAATGTTTGTGTTCCAAATTAAGATAAATTTCCGCCGCGTAAAATACTACTTTAAACATAAAACATAACATGGGTACTAATTAAATAATTACATTCATAATCCAGTTGTTAAACACGAGTATTATTTGTCTACAGGGACCTTTTTATAGTTTTTGTCTTTTTATGTTAAATACAGAAATTAATTTAATGTAACAAAGGAACTCAATCTACATGTTTTTTACACCATGTATATATATTTATACATATGTTCAACTTGTAATTATCTTGATGGTCTAAAGCTCAGTATTATAATTATAATGTACAGGATCCGGTAAAAATTTTATTTTATCAATAACAGAAAAACTATTTAAATATTCACAATGTTGTTAGTTTTTTTTGGGACGATAGGCTTTCTATATTTTGCTATAATTGTCGATATTAGTTAAAATGCTGCGTTTACGACTGAACAGCGCATCTTTCATGTTGAGATTTTTAACTCAATAGTAGGTGCTCAAAGATGTTTTTGATGACAATTTGATGTTCAATAATACCTTCGGCTTAAGACAGTTTAAGTTTGGATTCATAAATAAAGAATATGGTTTTGTGTTCTTGATAATGGGTCGAGCAAAAAACCAAAGTTTTCCTGCTGTGATTTAGCGGAGAAAAGGAAATAAAAGCTATTAATGCTAATCCCAGAAAAATCTATTGCTAAATATCCTATCGTTTTGAATTTTAACTGAGAGAAGCATATGAAAGACGTTAACATTGATGAAATATAGTTCAGAAAATAATTATCTAGCGAAGATTAATAGACTGGAATTTTATCACCTTATTCACAACAATTATCAAGCTATCGACAGCAATTTTTTCATAAGTGACGAAGGTAATTTTCATCTAAAAGGTGATATAATTAAAGAAAATTAACGATTAAACGAAATCCATAAACTGCCCTAACTTTAGCCTAAACTACATGTATGGCGTGCAATCTCCTAGTTTAAGATAATTAGACCTAGCCTTGTTCTCTAAAGAGATTGGTCGAACAAAACGAGAATGGTCTTAGACATTCTAGGACAGTTCATTCCAAATAGGATAGTTTCCAGGAATGATCCTGATCCTCTCTCTCTCTTTCCTTTTCTCCGTCTCTCTCTCTCTCAAAGAGATCCCATATGGGCGCACATAATGAAATATAAGACTGAGGTCCACTACTCTCGTCACCTACACGAGACTTTACGCTGAGATAATCAGCATGATTTTGTTTCTTCTCAAGTGAAAACTGCAACACTTATGGAAAGCATCGTTGCTAGAAAAAAAGGAATGCATAGGACAAGATTCTAGGAAAGGATGAATAAATGACACCGGTATTAAGCTAGAAACGGAAAAAGAAAAAACAAAACCTGTTAACTAATTAAAGGTTTTACAATAAAACCGGTGAGATATTGAAAACCGGAAAAAATATAAAGAAAATCAAAGCCAATGATAATGAAGTCAGGTATGGTATAGTAGGGCGTAACACGAAAAGTTATTTTAAATATGTTAAAGTGAAAAAATAATCGTAACATGATAACACAGATTACACAAAATTGCGAATAACTATCGCATAAAAAAATCACATTATACTATTACGCACATATCATATACCACATTGTATAATAAATCAGGAAGGATAGTACTTTTTCTAATATTCTGACATATTGTGGCAGATTAATTTGATTTGCAGCGGATTATACGAGACATGATGAAACCGCTTCCGGGAATATCCTTGTACATGCAGTGGAAAGGGTTACTTACCTTTAGGTTTAACCATATGCAAGAAAAAGCTACCATGCTTTATGAATTAAGTATGTATATATGTTTTGTATAATATGATTAAAATAGGTGGACACGATTTCAATGGACTATGTTTTCTGAACTATATATTGGATATGAATTACATTTGATTATATGTACATTAATTATGGTCATTCAAATTTGTGGGAATAAGTATTACGTAAACTGTACCTTTTTCAAATCCCCACGTGAAACAATTGTAAGGTGTGAGATCAGGAAATTTCGATAGATAGAACTAAAATGTCAGACCTCGATTGTGACCTATCCATCGTTGAATTAATCGTCGAACATTCATGTGCCAATAGGGTGGAGCTCCTCCCCTTTATTCGTTTGAGAAATAAACCAGTTCGGCAACATTGTGTGTCACTTCAGTAATTGTGTTTTCATCAAAAAAAGAAAGATCTGTGAATCTTTGGTGTTTATTCCAACGATAAATGATCTTCCTCTTTGGAAGTTCAATATTGCACTTATGTCGAAATGGGGGCCGCACCGTAATCGCAAACTCACTTTCACTAAACTCACAAATGTAATGCTCACTGCTGTGCGCTACTGGAGTATTTTAAGAGTAATATTAGAAACTTTCGAAGTACATGATTTAACATAAGTCAATCTTCACGGATATGAACCGCAGCTTAAAACATACGTTGGCAATTATGTCATTGTAAACTAAAGTTTTCATGAAGCCCCATGCGAGGTAATCCAACGGATTTAAATCGGGACTAAGCGATGGTTATAGAATTCAACCACCCTGTCCTCATCATCTAAGAAGTGAATGGTTTAAAAAGTTGCGCACTTCACAAATGCGCCATAACGCGTAAACCATAACTTCGTTTAGATAATCTGGTAGCGAAGTGTCCAAATATCTGCGTCAGTTAAGTCGGTTAGTAGTACGTACGACCCTAGCAATTGGTAATCGAAAATTCCAGCTCACGTTTTATGATATGGGGGCTTGCATCGCTCCAGTAATGAAAGTTATTAAAGTTCCCTCCCTTGCGAAACTCCACTTATCGGTACATAACGTTGTGTAAATTTCCGAAGGAATCATCTACAAAAGTTAATTCGTGGTCGTCGATCCGGTTTCATAAGTTCCTAAATACGTCGCAAGTGGTAGGATTGTAACAAATTCCTTCGAAGTATGTTATGGACTGTTGTATGTGAAAAGCCTATCTTTCTTGCAGCTGCTTGGACACTTATCTTTTGGATTTTGATTTTCCATATCCAATGCTTGTTCCTCCGCATCTAGTATCTTAAAAGTCTCACGGCCACGGCATTCACGATTTCGGTGCAATGTATACACCGCTTGTAAAATGAAATCACTTCTTCGGTTCAAAACCCGCTGCTTATAAGTACGTCTACTAGCTCTAACATTTCCACATATTTCTGCGTATAGTAAGGCGATAATTGTTAGTTTGTTATTTAAATAAGCCATACTTCACGGAAATGTAACAGACTAACTGCTGACTTATAGTATGCGTCATCGCAACTACAATTACCACCACTATACTTTAATAGGGGTAACACTGTAGCTATAAACGAATACTAAATTTACCAGAGTCGGATCGAGCTTCGAGTATTTGTAGAGTTTTCCTGCATTAGCATTTCGTGCTTAATATTATTACAGCTATTACATACTGAAGTATATATTTACTAACATCCTGCATAACATGTTTAGCGTCACGATTCCGTTGCATCTGAGTATACGTAATAACCAAAAATTTTCTATAAGACACTAAATAAAGACTACTAAAGTAATCCGAACCGTTAACTACTGAAAACTTTAAAATATATAATCTATAGAAGTTCCACAGTATCCAATAAATTTCGTTGTATAAATTTTGAAATAAAAAATTCTAGAATAAAGTTCGTGCACGGGATTAAAAATTTTTAATTGAAAGTGCTTTCTCTTCAGTACAAGAATTCTTAGACAATTAATCTCGTTAATGTTTTTTTAATTGCTTTCTGGTCTGCTTGCTTTGTTTGTTTATTTTTCGTGTTCTGCATTGTATTTGTCGTATTACCTTACACTTTAGTGCCTGTAATTTTACATATATACTTAGCATTAGTTTCTCACTTTATTAGCTATTTTTAAAAAAAGCTGATACTAATTAAATTACCCCACCTGAAACTGTGAACTATTATTAGAAAAGAAAAATAAAATAGCTTTTATATGGCATCTTTATCCTAGTTTTGTATCGACTCCTCCTATAAATAAAACTTTTGAATTAGTTTCGATCAACTTCTAGTGGAAAGGCAGATATTGGTAAAGCAGGAATGTCATCGTCCCTGACCAGACATGCGTCGGTTCCTACAATGGAATTTTCAATTTTTTACATACCGAAGTTCGGAAGTGTTCTTTCTATTCTAGTAATCAAATGTTTTGCAGTACTTGCGTTTAGATGAGATAATCGATCTTTTGCTGCGAATGGGGACAGATGACAGTTCTTAACAAACAAAATATGACTTTTTTCTATACCAAGGGCTTTTATAGTGTAATGTAGTTACTGCGTGAATTAGAATTTTGCTTCGCTATCTTTTACATCAAACGCCTTAATTTACTTTCAATTGGTTATCGGGGATAAATGACATTAAAAAGTTATAATTTTACAACTTTTATTTGTCTTTTATACCTAATCGACAGTTTTAGTGTTGTCTTTAAGGCCACAAAATGCTTTTAATTAAATTTTATTAATGAATTTCTTCCAACTATATCTTAGCTTCTTAGCTCTAAAAGTAATGCTGCTTGAAGTTTTCTGAATTACAAATATTATAACATGCAATTAATTATGAAAAATATTTTCTTAACCTATACGCACTATTATTAAGGATGTCACCCTAATTTCAAAATGCAATAGCTTTATTATAAATAACTTTCCTTTAAAAATAACGTACATTATGGTATTGACCGATACCTTATGGTAATCCATTTATATATATATATATATATATATATATATATATATATATATATATATATACATATATATTGTATATATTATATAAGTTAGTTTATTTATTTTTCTCTACTTAAAAATGGATTACCATAAAGTATATATATATATATATATATATATATATATATATATATATATATATATATATATACAGTTATGTGTACGAAAATAACTTTTGTCTCAAATTTGCTAAAATATCAATTTTAACGTTAAATAAAGGAAATTCTAGCAAACTGAATTCTTTATTCCAACATATTATATAACTACAACAATAAATAAATAGGTTTTTTAACACCAAAGAGAAAATAAACCTTTTTATATTCTAGGACAAACGTAATAGTTGTGAATTAAAATAGCAGTCATGCCAAAATGCTAACAAAATGTCATTTTTACTTAGTTAATTGGATTGAAAAACTTAAAATTTTGTTGCTTGACCTTTATTGTTTATCACCTCTTGACACTTGTGGGCGAACGAGTTCACCAGTTACCTACATATCTGCTGAAATTAATTGCTATTCGGCTTGGCATATTCTCCACAGATTGTCAATATTTTGCGACTCAGCAGCAGATACATTTTTTTCAACTCCACCCATAAATTTTCAATGGAGTTTATGTCTGGAAGTTACGCCGGTCAATCCAAAACCTGCACGTTGTTATCTTGAAACCATGTTTTCGCTTTACGAGATATATGCTTCGAATCATTATTCTGCATATACAACCATCTTAGTGGCATTCGTTCTTCTGCGTATGGTAGAAGCACAGTGTGTAATATATTCATATAGACATCAGCATTCATTATGCCTTCTATCTTGTGTAAAGGGCCTACTCCATACCACGAAAAACATCCTCACAGCATGATGCTTAAACTTCCAAATTTTACGGTCTTTTTGGTGATTGAAATGCTATCAATGGCGGTCTTCGTACGTATTGTTAGTATGCACCGATACTAAATAAAAAAATTTTCGATTTTTCGCAACTTTTTTCGTCCCATTGTACGTGTTCATGAACAAAAGACAGTCTACTTTGCGTTTGCCTCTTATTAAATAATGGTACCGTCCTAGGCCTTCTTTCACGCAACTTTTCTTGAATCAATCTTCGTCTAATAGTAGGGGTGTTTATGCAAAGGTGTAGCTTACTTTTAACTGCAGTTAAACTTCTGAACAGTGTCTTCTTTGCACAAGTAGTAATGTTTCTGTCTTCTCTAGGGTTAGCTTTCCTTTTCCATCACGATTTCCTTTTCTCCAATTCTTAGTGTTTGCAATTGTTTTCGCAGAACATGAGGGCGTAATTTGTATAAACTTGTAGCTTTTGCCGCTATTAAATAAATCCAGTATAATTACTCTTTTGCCGACGAACAATGTTTCGTTCGACTCATATTACAACAAAAATGGATGCATCTCATTCGGTTGCACAGTACTCTCCATACGTATATATATTATCAAAACCTTTCTACCCACAGGTGTAAGGTGTATTACACTTCAGTTTAAACATGTACAAATTTTATCCATTCCTTTTTGTCCTTGGCAGTTTTCTTTGCTTCGCCCCATGCCAAATTTCATTCCTTGAGAGTCGCCGCCACCTCATCATTCCATGTTTTCTTTGGCTGTCCTTTTCCTCTTCTATTTTGTACTTTTGCCTTCCATACCTGCTTCACTTGCCTACCATCGCCCATTCTGCACAAATGTCCGAACCATTTCAATTGGTTTCTTTTTATTACGGTGTTTATTGGATCGACCTGCAGTTCTTCTCTGACCTTATCATTTTTTACTCTGTCCTGCTTTGTAATGCCTTTGACTCTTCTTAAATATTTCATATTCATTGCGTTTATTTTACTTTCCGTTATTTGTGTTAGCACCCAACTTTCACTGCCGTATGTTAAGATTGGCCTAAAGATTGTCTTATACACTGCCATTTTGATCTTCATGGTGGTAAATACTTCATGAGATTAATATAAATATTTTATTTGAATTCTAATATATAATAGATGGGTTGAGTAAAAAAATTTTCTATATTAATTAAAATAACCTATATTAATAGCAACTGATAATGTTTATATTCAGACAAGCGCTTTTAGATTATTTCCTTTAAATATTATAGATATTGTCTGGCTTGGAGACTTCCGTTGTCTTCGTTACTTCATTTTGGCTTCCGGGTTGAAATAGCGTCCACTGCTGCCGACGTTTCGTTTTCTCTTGCATGCCATATCTTAACAACTAAGTTAACTACTGCTATTGCTGTCGTTGTTGCACTGACACTGGTGTAAGTCAATTGCAAATGGGTTTATTTAGGGGTGTTATTTATCAAAGTCTAATGAAATGATTCGGTTACGATTGAGTTGTTTGGAGATATAGAATTACCAAGCATTGTGTGGAGGGTACTGCCTTGAAGCTTTCGTGCTCTCATACAACCTAAAACCGAAATTATTACATTTACATTATTGATATATAAATGTAATTTTGTACTTTTTCTTTACTTGTTACATATAATTTTAGTATAACTTAGATGTTTCATTTTTAATAACTAGAATAAGTTTATGGATTAGATAAGCAGTCAGATGAGCTGGAAATGATGATTACTTTCTATTTGAATGAAACCTTGTATATTTTTCAGAATTTTCAGGAATAATAAAGTTTAGCATTCTTCTGCTTAATGACCACAGAAAGGAGTCCAGTATAAACTACAAATTTTAAGTAACTCCAAAGGAAAAAGTCTAGGAAAGGTAAATCTGAAGACCGCACAGATCATTCAGTCTTCTACGCAATATGCATTGTTACATCTACTAATTGTAAAACACGTAACAATATATATGAAAAAATCACTGTATATTCTTTAATGTTCATGGAAATTACATAAAAATCGATCCCGTTTATGTTCTTTTCGTATATAAACGAATCTGTTATATCGTCGAACCTTTTTTTTTTAAAAATTTTTAATTCATTCCTACTAGTATTGACTCTTTAGCTGAGAAATTTTACAAACTAGAATCACCAGCTTTTCTAGTTTTAAATATCATGGGGGTACGATATGACCTTCAGTAATTATAATTTCTGGTACTCCATTTCCGATATTATTAAATTTTACATTACCCGTGAAGTAACTGGACCAGAGTATTGTATTTGGCATAGAGCGTTATTTCTGCTCTCATACATACTGTTTCATTTCAACATTCGCTATAAATAACACGAAGTCACGTACACGAGGACTCTTATTAAAAGCGTAATTGAATATCCGAACAACGAAGTTATTCAGCTGGTCGCATTTATCAAATATTATCGTGGACTAATATATATGTATACTCTCGCTGCATATTAAACGAATATGGCGTAGATATTTTTTCCCTGAACTTGGAATGAGATAGATTAAAAAATTCTTTCAGTATGGGTACGAATACGAACAATATCACGTGCTTCATTGTGAAAAGGAATATAAAAACGTTCTTTGTTTAATAGTTGCATTTTTTACCTGTCAATGAAACATAAATGTTTCTATTTCTCTTTAGATTATATTTTCCGAGAAAAAAAGCCAAAATTTAAACTAACAAAACAGCTTATTTTCATATATATTAAATTGATTTTGATATCTGGAATAAGGGTTCCATGAACAAAAAATTGCAAGTCATATGTCAAAGTTATTTTAATATCGTATTATTTTTTAATTGAATATTTCTTTGAATTTTCAAATTTGATCAAAGATATTTATTATTTATTACAAAACGTACGCTGTCCACAGTGTACGTTTTGGCTTTCAGCTGTACAGATCGCGTGCGGAGTTTGTTTTCGTACGTGTATTTTACCGTAGTTTTCCAAGTGCGACGCAGTTTAATTATCTGCTGATGATAACAACTTAGTTGTCGAAATACGTATACGGAATACGAAAATTAATGTGGCAAGTGGCTATATAATCAACCTTCAGTGATTAAGTTAATCAACCACAGGCTCCATCCACATTACCAACCATTTTCCTGTTCAAATTTTTTCAATTACCGCCGATAATGAGCTGAGACTCTCTACAACAACTAACACCAACTTTGTTACAATTCATTTGATATTTCCATACTTCTATATTCGGCAAAAGATTCACCTTTTGTTAGAGATATTTAAATATACTCTTTCATATTCATACTTCTTACTACGATTCCACAATCATTTATCTGTAAATTTACGACGGTCTAGGATTTTGCTAAGCAACAGTATAAATCAAATATTTAAGAACAGAAAGAGTTTTGATCACTATTAAAAAGTGTATATAAACAAGTAATTATTTAAAGTCGTGTCAACCATACAAATATGTACAAGCGGGGGGATATAATAAGAGTCTGGACTTGTATATCTTTGTGAAATATTATGGTCCACCTTCTTGAATCCGGACTATGACGCAAACAGGGATTGCATGCATGGGACAAGAATTTCGTGGAGTAGCATGGACTAATTTCACACATATAACTTCGATAGTGTCCTATCTAGTAAGAGCAACTCCTAGACAATGCCTTCACCAAATAATACTTTATTTACACAGCTATACATAGATGGAATAAGGTTTTCTATTTTTATCAACAATTTATATTTTATGTAAAGGTCTTGTTCATAGCCTACGTCTCATATTCGCAAAGTAAATACTATCTATATACACATTTCATTAGTGGCTAGTATTATGACAAAATTTTGTGTTTGTGCATCTGCGGAATTTTATAATGTAAATGTGCTCAAATTTCTTGAAACAACGGTAGCTTTAGATAAAGTATCAAAATTGAGAAATTGTTAGTCATCTAGAACTATCACCCCTTTAAACGACAAATTTTTCTAGAACAATTACTGATTCCTTATAAAAGTTTTACTATATTTGGTACCAGTCTTTAAAGATTAATTCATTCAATAGTCTTTTGCAATTAAACGTATAATAGGAAAACAAGTACACATTATTTACGTTTATGTCGTTCCAATACATTACTTTATTGTTATAGACTGTTTCTATGCGAAAACAAATATAAAAAATATATACGTGGCACTACATTCCCAAGAAAGGTCACCGTTTCTAGCTTGAAACCCTGCAAATCCCGTTTATGAAGTGGATTAATTAAAGTAAATGAATTAAAGCAGTCTCCTTCAATTATTTCATGCTACCTTTCTCCATTCCTGTATATTCTCAACCTTTCTCTTTCATTTCGTTATCCTCAAACTTTGAAGCTCATCTTCTACTTCGTTTTGTCACTTTGATTTGGGTATACTTCTTCATCCGCACTCTGGTGTTTCTATTATTGATCGTATGTTGCCTTCTGGGTCTACTCTCTAAACATTTTTTAAGACATTATAGGATTTTATATAGGGCATTACTCTGATATTTCAAAGTTTCAACTATTTCTAGGTTTGTTCTTCTTCTTAGACTCAGATTCAAATTCGGATTCATTTATTATTCAAAATAATTATACAATGTAGAGAGTTGTATTAAAATTTTAAATCTTCAATAAACTATAAAAATATAAACCAAAATATAAACGAAAATACGTTTATCTACATCTATAAAATCAGCACTGACAATTAAAACAGAGGAAGTGATCAAGGTCCTTGGTTTTTCGTGATATAAAAATCCTGATGCGTATATATTGCTTTAGATCTTAGGAAACTGACACATTTAAATTTTATATTACGCTTCGTCAGGTAAGTTATTGTAGGAATTTAATGCATAATGCATAATAATAAACTATCGTATGACACTTCCAGATTTTTGCTACCCCGACTTTCGCAGAGATACTGATTGTTAGGTGCTAGGATTATTCTCAATATTCGTATTTCAATTGCACTTTCTGTTCTTTTTGGTGATAATCAGTCTAATCGAAGTTTTGTATGTTCTAATTTTGGTCTTCTTTGTTTATCGATTTACTTTCTAGAAATTTCATGTTTGCACAGAATGCTGTGTTGTTCATTTCTTGCTACTTTTCTTCAACACGAATAATTATAACTCCCAGGTATATGGATGTGTTGCTTTTTTAAATTTATATTTTAATAATGGTGCCTAAATATAGCTTATTTAGCATTAATCTCGAAACGTACCTCCCCCTCCCTTCCACAGTAACTGTATTTGCTTTGTTGCAAACAAAATATCATTTGCATAGGTATGTATCTACTCTTCCCTTGTTCTTAGTTTACCTTTATTGCCTATTTTTCGTAATACATAATCCATGGCTAAATTGAACAACGTGACTGACATCACATTGTCTTACCTAACTCCTCCATTTATATTATATTAAAATTCTTATATTATATATTCTTACATAAATATTTGTTCTCCCATATTCTGTTTATATAACAGCTATTGTGTTTTTCTTTGCTATAATCATTAGTCTTCTTAAATTAGATAATATATTTTATTCTTTCAACGCTTCTATTATGCGATTTCATTTGACTGAATCAAATGCTTGTTTTAAAATATACTTTTACAAATAAGAAATTATAAAGCTATCACATAGACGACGTCGAATGAAACAGAATACAATAATACAACAAGAATTGTCACTCATTCATTAATTCGCCCATGCTGAAATCGATAGATATTAAAGGGACAATATCCCGTTTATGATACCCAGCTTGATTTGAAATTTGATCAGATAACAAGCCGATATTTTATACTATGAGCCACATAGTATCCAAGAAGGAAACGAAAACGTATTTGGGATATAGAAGTCATAAAAATATATTCCTGACAGTTATCACTACATATAAATGTGTAGCTTTAGATTTTTTCTCTTTCTTTATAATTTAATTACGGATCGATATATAAAGAAAACGAGATGGTGACAGATATACGATCATTCTGTTACTAAAAAATAGAAAAATGAGAGAATCAGTTAAATTTGCTTTCTTTATATAATACTTTCTCCTGATTCTTTATATTTTGCGAATCGGTAATATTGCATGGCTTTGAGCAGCATATAATGCGGCCAATTACGAGAGTTCTTCTTAGCTAGACCCGCAATGAGTGATCAAAAAGCATTTGAAGTAATTGTCCAACACATAGTTAAAGTATCAGGTTGTTACATATGAAATGTCCGATTTTGTAAAAAATAAAAAAAAGTCTAAATTTAAAAAAATATAAATATTTATTCTGCAAAATAGTCTCCATTTACATCAATAGTTTGTTGCCAATGGCCTGGAAGCTGAAAAATTCCCTTTGAAAAGAAATCTAGGTTTTGACGACTCACATATTGCTCAAACACTGCTATTACAGACTCCTGGTCAGGGAAGTCCCTATTTTTTAAGTGTTCGGAAAAAATGAAAATCAGTTGGCAAAGCTCAGGTGAATAAGGTGGGTGAGGGAGAATTTCGTAACCAAATTCCGAGAGTTTTTGGATTGTCTGTCGTGCAAGATGAGGTCTTGCATTATCATGAAGAAGTATGGGTCCATGTCTATTGACTAGTCAGGGCTGCAAGCGGCTCAATTTTCCATGCATAGTTTCCAGTTCGGCACAATAGGACGCTGCCGTGATGATTTCACCAGGTTGCAAAAATGAATAGTGAATAATACCCTTACTGGTCCACCATACAGTCACCATAATCTTTCGCGGGTGAAGTGATGCTGTGCATGCTGTCTTGGTGCTTCACCTCGATCTAACCATTGTCCTGACCGTCTCCGATTATCATAAAGTATCCACTTTTCGTCACACGTTACCACTCGATGAAGAAACGGTTCAACTTTCTGTCGATTAGCCAAAGAGGTAGCCACCTCTAATCGATGGAGCTTATTGGCTTCCGTTAATTGGTGCGGCACCCATCGACCGAGTTTCTTCACTTTCACGTCATTAACGGTGCTACGCGCATATCCGCGAGGCTCATTTTCCAAATCAAAATTTCCCTCGCTGAAGCTGTTTTTAAACCATCGCCGTAATGTGCGTTCATTACACGTGGTTTCACCGAACGTCTGATTAAATTCTGGCGTTGCTGCAGCTGCATTTAATCCCTTATTAAATTGAAAGAGGAAAATTGCCCGAATATCTCTTGCCTACAGCATTTCCTTAGGCGAGACAAGGACAGGTGTATTGATCTTTCCAAGAAATGTAACAGGTACACACTTCAAAATAAATACCCTTTTCTACAAATACAATAATAATTTTCACCAAAAACATACACGTCTTCACACAGGTGCGATTCAGTTCAGACTGAAGGAAAAAACGGACATTACATTTGTAACAACCTGATATTTATCTAATAAAATATGAAACCAACAGAAATTCATCCTATATTACTAACTCAGTTCAATATTACAAAAATACGTTAGTCAATTGTATAAGTGATAAAGAATATTCGCGAAAGTATTGAAAACTTGAGACCTCAATATCATTCGAAACTGAGCAACACGACATCAAACATAGAAACCGGGAAAAATAACACCTAACTAAACATTTTCTTTACTAATAAGTTTAAATGTTTAAGATCACTTGCTAATATTAACGATGGCTCTAAGAGAATATCTGTTTGACTGGAAGTTTAGTTCCCTACAAGATATATCCAATGAGTCTGCACGATACTTCCCCAACGTTTTTAATATTAGTTTCCTTTAATTTTTGTCCAACAAATCAAGATCTTCCTTTCACTATTATACTATTGACGAAAGCTACAGCTGGAGATGATCTAATTCCGAAACGACAAGTTTCGTTGTTTAAAAATGCCATCATAGTCTTGCTGTACCCTTACTGACTTATCAATTCTGCAATAAAATCAACAAAGTTACTTGACTGTTGGTAATGTACCTATTTGTCCAATTCACAAAAAAGGTAATTTACTAAGTTTTTTTAATTATTATATATTTTAATATTTACAAAAATATATGTTCTTTCTTTTCTCCTCCAACGCGAGTACATATACACGAGTATATCTTATATTGCTGGTTTTTCAAAATACACTTACGAAATCTTCCACAAATTGTTGTTATGCTTCGTTTCAAGACATTTTAATTTGACTAAATAGAAAGCATTTAGCTTTATGGCATTCCCTGATATAAAAGTTTGCTACACGCTAACGATAATGTAAATAAAATTAATGTACCGTGAGCCATAGATGGGTAGGAGTGTATTTTGTAATACTCGGGCAATCATTTATACACGCATATATATATACACATTAATTAAACATAAAATTATATGTATTTAAACATATTAATTAAATACATAAACGTAGATATATAAAAGGAATCCATATAAATATATCCACATGTAAGAAGCGACTTTTTATGTATTATTCTTGCATACATAATGTGCTTTTGTAAATAGAAGAAAATTATGAATGCCATAAATACTTATTATTTTTAAACTTATTTTGTAAACGAAAGTATAAATCCCATTGTTTTACAACAGGTAATGATCAAATCCTTATATATAAGTGACGTACCTGGCGTAAACCATTTGAAATGAGATATAAGAAAAATATCATACATAAGAAAATATTTTTTCCACATACTTTGGACATCCGCTCTCTCCATCACTTTCATTAAAAATTAATTATATATTCCTGATGAAATTAACATTTTTTTAAATATACATTTCACATTTCACATTTCAATTACATGTCTAATGCAAAGTTTCTATTTTTCCGGCATTATGTTAACAATCGGTTCTCGAATACGATTTAAAGCTACTGCTCTAAATTTGGGAAGTTAGGGCGGCGAACATATTCCTTCAATTGCCTCCATATTACTCGATTTGATTAAGTATACAGTTATATGACGGCAAACGTAAAATATATTATTTTTCGAAGATCTACTAATTGAGCTTTTGTGTAACTATCTTCTTAATAAATATTCATTTTTTGTAAAAACTCTGCACTGTTTGATTTTGGTAACGAATAGTATGAAGAATTGTCTATGAGGACACTTCTTTCAGGTAATACTGGTAAGAGATTTTTCTGAAATGACTTCAAATAATGGTGCTGTCATATCCTCGATAGCAAAGATGGCAATTTTTTATGTTTTTTGGCGAAAGTAACACTTGACCAATTCAACCGCTTTCAGAACCAACATGTACGGAAACAATAATTCTTTTTTAACTGTCATACTAAGTTTCGCTTACGTAACAGCTGTCTTTATTTCGGATTTTTTTCATGTCCAATAAATATTCTTAATTTTTGTATCCTCGGTGACTCCATTATAATACGTACTTTGTCTATTACGGATCCGTTGCAAATCGGAAACTCTTTTACTTGAATGGTCGCCATATTGTTGTTCTATGTGCTTCTATTACGGTATTTCCTCTAATTTTTTTTGTAACCTATTTAATATAGCAGCTTCACCCAGCTTCTACATACTATATACTATTCGTCGAATTATATCAATATATCATCCTAGTACTTTCCTTATGGGTCCTTTATCACTTCTAACCTCTTTTTTCCCTAATACCATGCTTCACTACATTATAAACTGTTGTTGCAGATGCCAATTAACTTCGACGTTCTTTCTACAATTATCTTTTCTGTAACTTCTACAACTTCTTCTTGTAAATTATTATAGACATTTAACAATATTTGCATATCTTTAACTACCAAATGAGTCTTTTTAGTGCTACGACTTATATTCACCATCGCCGAGTTACAGTTATGCATTTCATATTGCTCACCGTCCCTGTTTTTGTCCCAAAGTATCCACATTTTTTTATAAGAAAATATACGCTTTCTCACTTTATGCTTTTATATATATATATACCTTATACTTTTCTACTAACGAAAATGTGTATGGACTGTATTATTTATATATAGGAAATGTTAAGCTAATGTTATTTCAATTATATGACTAGTAAATTTAATTACCAGAACTAAAATTCATGCATAAGCAAATCATGTTCACTTATTTAAGCACAATTTATTTAATACCACCCTGACTATTAAAGTAACAACTCACATCTTAGATGTGCTTACATTTAATTGAGCAGCAGCGCAGAGTGTGCTATAAAAGTACTTACCTGGCTACATAATCAAATTAAAATATCTTGAGGCCAAGGGATTTTTCCTGCACATTTGATATTTTGTATCACAATGTTTTACTGCGACACTTTCTTCTTTTTGTTTTTGCTATTCTTTCTAAATTTAATCGAATTCTACTACTTTTGGGGTTCCTCGGGGCTCCAATTTTGGTTCATTCTATTCATCCTATATATCAACGACTTATTTCTTTCTCTAATCAATGAATGCAGCTTTATCCTGAAGTTAGTAGTGTCGGTAATATGTATGCAGACTTGTATCGTGATCTCAATATTTCGGTTGACTGTGACACTAAAATGACAATCGAAAATGTCAACACCGCATTCGTGATTTTCAACGTTCAACGCAATAAGAAAAATAGTAGTAATTATCATAAATATGTTGTTAGATATTTTAAGAAAGTAATATTTATAATTCTGAAACAAATTCATCACCATTAAGTTAGTAACGTGCACCAATTCATATTATGAATAAAGTGTGGCAAATTTCAAGCCTGAGCAACTACAGGTTTATAAATAGTATCAGTTTTAATAGTCGTTGGTAGCAATATAATTTTATCATAAATATCCATGATTATTATGCCTTCAATTATTCAATATATTTAAATTTATATGCATATATCTGAAAATTTGATTTATTAACTCTAATTCGAAGCTACTATAACTTTATATTTAGTGTATTTTCTATTTTTCTATTTGTATTTATATTGAACGTATTTATAATGATTTGTGCGTTATAAGTTAACAGCCATTGTACATATTACAATTATCGGTTCTCTTTTCACATTTCTCATGTATTTTATTTCTGACTTGTCATGTACACCTTCTTGTAATAACTAATAAATTGCATATTTATTACTACCACAATTATTATCATTTTATATCAAGCAGTACTCCAATAACTTTTATTTATATATCATATACATACAATATACGCATCAGAACTACGTGTTCAATACTTTAATAACATCCTTCCAATCTTTTTTAGTTAAGAGATTTTTCCCTTTATCAAAGAAAAGAGAATGTCTATTTGCAGTGAGTTCCTTTCAGCTTGCGAAATATATAAAAGAGAAAGGGGATCATTAGTGAATGGGAAAAGGAAAGTCCATATAGAGACTAGCGCAGAGTATACACCCTTTTCTAAAAGATGCTTTTCGTCTACATCCTTTTTTGTTTAGGATTCTTTATTAAGGATATGCTAAAAAGTCGTCTTCGTACGCGGAAAGTGAGTCGATCCACACTTTGAAGAAAATGCTATTGGACAAGTTGATATATGATCAATAAAGAGTAACTTCGCTGAAGTTGAGGCAGTCTGTGGGCTTATATTAATGAAGTTTGTATCCCAGGATTTATGCCGAGAATATTTTATTTTAATGCGGGGCTATTAAATTGATTTTCTTTGTCGTAGTTGTATTTTATCTATAAACCACAGGATTTATACTTTGCATAAGATAATCAACATAGACTTTTTGTACTTTTCTATGCTATAACGTAATTTAGTATAAATTTTAATACAAAAAATCGAGTATTTATGATGTTTTTATAAGCAAGTTTTATGTACGCATGCGGAAGTTCAACTTAAATATACCAAAAAATTGCCGCAGATTTATTTTGTAAAAATATATTTAACAACATAACATATATCCATGACTATAAATATAAAAATTAAGAAAAAAGAAGAGTGTTAATAACGTTAAATATCACTACTTGCTAGATCTTCTTTTCGCCAAAATATTAACCGTTGGCATTAAAGACGGCTTGAACTACACGGGGTTTTTCATTTACAAGTTTTTTAGGACTACAGTAGGATTGTCTTTCCATTCTTAATGGAAAATATTCCATAGGCTGTTATTGAGGTTGGGCATACCTTTTTTATTCATCTATTCAGCTGCTCATCCCATAGTAACTTCCTGGGGTTGATATCTTGATTTTGTAGTGGCCATGCTATTATTTGCAAAACATTGTTTGCCTGACTTTGACCTAAACAATTTTTATTAGCTCATGCCGAATATTTTGGATAATTGTCTTGCCCACTAATCGCATACCTGATGTTATTGCGGCGTCTTCTAATATCAATAATTAATTTTCTTTTCACATCGTTCCTTCAACTTCTCGTAAATCTCCATTGCCCACAAGTGAAAAACAACCTCCCACAAACACAACACTTGTTTGTTGCTTTACCGTAGATACAACGCAATGAGGGAGTATTTTTTCGGGCTTCTTCGTTCACATGGAAATTCTTGTACTTTGATTGCACACTACGAGCTTAGATTCATCGTCCATTAAACGCGTTCCCACTTTTCGACTATCCAATCTCTATGTGTGTGTACCCACTGTAGTTATTTTAATCGATTTTCTTAGTGACACGTGACAATGAAGAGTTGCTTCTTGAAGACGCCGTTTCACTGTAATAACAAATACTGTTCTTTCAAGGCTGCAATTAATTTCAGCGGTAATTTCAGGTGACGATAACTTCTTATTTCAATCTCTAGTCAATTTTATTCGATCCTTATCTGCATGAGAAGCGGTTCGCGATAACTCCGGTAGTACAGTGTCTTACGTATTCTCAGTTTCATTGTACTAGCGAGTAATATCACTTACTAATTCGTTCATTGAAAGGGCTTCCTGAAAAATGCAATAATTTCTGCACATTTTTCACTATTTGCGTGGCATACTGCAAATTATTTTATTTGAAGTGACTGGCACTCGCATAAAGATATTTAGTGAAGAATTATCAGACTGTTGTAAAACGAAGTCGAATCAAAACAGATGGAACTGGTAAAAATGAATTTCTTAATATATAGTTTTTGACTCACAGCCAGTATTACTAGTGACGTAATCTTCTTCTGGATTTCACCTTACAACAAACCATCAGTTCTACAATAACCATACGGTTAAACCCGGAATGAAATTGTATTATTAAATATACTATTGTTCGACATTATTATTTTCTTATCAGAACGAAAACCAGCAGCACAAGTTTTTATCAATTCTTGCACTATAGTCATCCGGTAATAATGAAGTCTGTAAACGTTACCTATATCGATGTTTGTATGAATTTCCTCAAATCTGGACCGAAGTTCAGGGATATACCTACTACGGGTTTCTATGTGTTTACGAATTGCGGCATTTAAATGTTATATCTAAATCTGCCCAATAGTTATAGAATCTAGTGATATGCGCTTTCAAGACGTCATGCTTACGAATTAGTGTTGTTAAATCATTCATTTTTTGAAAGAGTATCAGATGTAAGAAATAGGAATAAAACAAAAGTGCTAAGGAAACAGACTTACTAACTAGAGACCATCCTATAATGTAGATCTTGAGACTACTCGATACAATCTGATTCAAATTAGACGCTAGCCTGAGCTGTAGACGCTGTTATCGCTGAGACCTTCTGCGACACGATTGGTTCTAATTTAGATGTTGCCTGTATAGTTTTTTTTTGAAGAATTCAAACACCCATATTATGTTGTTCTACTTGTTTGATCTGCATTTCGAAGGATCATGTTATTTTGAAGGAGAATCCTGCTAAAGGATGTTAAGATTTCACTCTGGAGCTTTTCACTTCTTTCGGTTAGTTAATGATACATACGGTTTTAAATATAGTAACTTTCATTAAATTTAACGTTTTGGCACTTGAATATATAACACTGATCTTAATAGATTTTGCCTGTTTGAATTCTTGCTGGATATTTCTTCTATTGTTAATTTTTATATCCCAGGTAATCTACTTCTACTCGTCTTCTAGGCTGAATAGGTAAGATTAAAACCAAACATATAAAGAAAATTCCTCAATGATTTGAATATCGAGAACGTATCAATAAATATAATTAAATAAGGCTTTAAATTGACATGAAAATCCCATAATAAACCTTAATAAATAACTAAACTAAATGCGACCTGGTAAATATAATATCATCAAGAGTAGCATGTAAATGTTTATCGCTTCGTATCCGTAATTAAATAACTGCTACAATAAATCAATTAAAGGATTAAGTAATTTAAGAAATTTGGAAATTTCAGTACTTTTCATTGTGTTTTGAATTGATTATAATGGTAAAAAGATGTCCAAAATTCCGGATCTTATTCTATTAGTTACAAGTATTTCACAATCTATATTTAATAATCTAACGCCACGAACAGCACAAGTCACAAAAATAACTAAACTAAATACGTGTTAAAAGAAAACATTTAAAAACAGAAACTATGAATACTATTGTCCCCACACTGGACATCTTTTATAACTTTTTATTTACATTAACGACTTACCACATATAACTTTTTCTAATAATACTGTTATGCTGATGATGTATATAGTTTCTTATCTGCCTCTGCAGCTACTAAAATTGTGGTTATGAATGCAAAAGAAAATGCTGGTAAAGTTTTTGAACTGGTTCAGTATAAACAAATTCTCTATGAAATTAGGCAAGACCAGTTCTACATATTTAACACCCGGCGTTTGAAATATATTTACTTCTGCAAATTAATGGGAAGTCCTTGAAAAATACAGTCTGAAAAACTGTGTTTCTTTTTCGGGCATATTCTAGTTTTCGGCCATAACTCCGGAAGTCATAGCCAATTGCACCAATCACGTCGGACGTCAATCCGCGTAAGGCTATGTAGGACTAGGCCCAAAATCGAATGATTTTCGATCAATCTTTTCTCAAATTTCTCTGTTTTTCCGCGATTTCGTGTTTGTGACGGTTCTCCTCGAATATTTCTGAAATCTAAAATGATACACCACCACAGTTTTGTTTTTTGAAATTGGTAGACCGAAACACATAAACTACGGTCACCGTAGGATCGAAAATCGATATGAAACAGAAAGTTCATATCGTGTTGCGATTTTAAAATTCAAAATCAATGCGTCCTAATATATTACATTTAGGCATCAAAATGACGAAAATCGAATCTTCGATTTTTCTGGATTCTTAAATTCTCTCACTTGTGGTTCAAAAAATTCGCAAAACTTCCACAATTTTATCCAACTGCCGCTCACTTTTCACCAGATAAAAAAATTCTTCAAGACAATTGAAACGAGGGCAAGTGCGTTCGAATAGAATGAACTATTTAGCCGCTACAACTTGAATTTTTGTGCAATGCGTTTTTTCAACAGAAATTCTGGTTTGTCGCCCATAATTCAAGAACAGGGCGTCGCAGTAAATTGTGCTTTGAACCATTCGGTTTCGGGCGTTAATCCCTACTCAACTATGTAGGAACAATGTGCGGGAGACCTTTGGTTCGCGAGGTAGGGCGATGGCCCGAAATCGAGCATGAAATATCATTAAAACTTCGACAGATTTAATTATTGCTTGAGATTTCTCTTATATAACTTATATCACTTGTAATTGTAATTTATAGAAGATATTATAAATTACAATTACACGTGATAAGTTATAAAGCTCAAAGATTTGCTTTTAAATTGCCTTATATTCTTTGTTAGATATTTTTATGGACAAATAAAATTGTATTTGCTATCATTATAAATTGGATAGGATATGTGTAAAGTCCGTATTAAAGTACAAACTATATTAAAATAGTATATTATAAATTAATGCGAGTATTTATGATTGACCAACTAATGGAGTTTTGATTTGAAATAGAATACTATGTATATATAACTATTATTCACATTGAAACAAATTTACGTACGTATAATATTACTTAAAAGCACTTATTAGAGAATATGTATGTATACGTGAATATATATGTACATATATGTACATACAAATCCTGTTATTCGTGTTAATGGTTCATCGGGGTCAAACTGTTATTGAATTAATCTTAGTATCAGATAGTCCTGCATGTTGTAGTTGTAAATATAATTGTTCAATAATTAAACTACATGCAAATTTCTTCATAAAACACTAGATATCACGTAATTAAATGCGGCTTGTACGGATCGCGAACGCTCTAACATAAATATCTAAACGCAATTTCTCAAATTTAGGGCAAAGCTTCTTGAAAACAGCTTAAACTGCCACTTCAACATGTACGTACTGAAACAGTATAACCTAATAATTCACAAAGCAACGCGAAGTTCACATTTCTTTTGAAATTACTATGTTTTGCTATAAATGTAATCCTATATGGTATTTCCACCCTTTCTTTCAACGTGGTAATCGCAATAAACAAAAGGAAATAATAAAACCTCTTTCAATAATTTTTTTAATTTAATACAAAACCATTATGGAAAATATTTGTAATTTCGGCTAATTTCTAATAAATAATTTGTAATCAACCGTTATATTTTTATTTTAATTCACTATTTTTCCAATTAATAAAAAACCAAAATTATACATTTACTAATGATTCACTTTTTATGCATTCGTAAGAGCTCCTACTGTTTCTAGAGTTTTATCAATTAATACGCCCAAAACGTTTTCTCGGTATAAGATAGATTAAGAGAAATATAAAGGCTGGAGTTCTAAGTTTCTGTGTCAAGTACCCAATTTTGTGCTATCCTCTTTTGTGTATTTTCAATTTATCTTTGGACACATTTTTCTGTCCAAAGTTCGCAATAAACAAAAAGAAATAGTATCTGTTCTTAAGAAGCAAAATCCTAAATATTTATAACTACAGACCAATCATATTTCTTAGTGATGAGTAAGCCAAAATTTTCGAGCATCGTATGTATTAAAAAATCTATAATAGCATAAAATATATACTGGTGAGGGGAGTCATAAAAATAAATCTATTGGTTGTATGTAAATCAATCATTACTAACTGGACAAAGGTATCTCTATACATAGCTAAAGAAATTGATTATCGCTCACAAGCAAACTAACCTATACTGATTTTACCAAGTTGTATGATTCGATCAATCATTGCCCAGTGTTGCCTAAAATGGATCCAAAGGATTTTTCTGGGAGATCTCCAATGATCGTTCGAAATTATTTACTGTGACATCTAATATTCCTCAGTGATCTAATATGAGTATGTTATTATTCAACATTTACATAAATGAATTCCATTGTTTGACTGTAGTATATTGATGTGCGCAGATGATTTGAAGATATTTGTCGAGATATCTAACTTGCCAATGACTGATACAATAACCTTAATTATTGAATAGTTGTCGGTCCTCACGTATTCTAAACAATTCTATCCATTCACGTTTGACAATACTTTAGATAAAATATCCTTCTAGCGAAGATCGGAGATTAGAGATATGGAAGTACGGTTTGACTGTAGCCAAGTCAATATAATTTTGTATAAACACTTGGGCAGCATTTTGGGCACATTAGGTATGAATACGTAGCAATAAGAAGAGTTTCAACAAAAATGCAACTATTTCAATATTAGGACAAATAAGTGTTTATGTAAATATTACCAGAACTATATCAAAGTAAAATATTTAAACATACTTAACATCAGTCTTACAATCTTGGTACAAAACTACTTAACATTTAAGCTGAGATTTAAAGTGGATCAACTGAATATTAATAACCTATTGAATTAACGTGATTTAATATGAGCAAATAAATAAAAGAAAAGGTAACTAAAAACATTAATGAACTAAATCTAACATTAGTTAATCTATGCGTAATTTGCCGAGCAATGTTTTCTCGTACTTTTTTGGAATGTGGGTTTCGATTAACTCTAATGACAATACAGCGAAACAAATGCAGGTAACACAATAGTACACTCAAAGACGAAAGATGGAAAGACAGAAATAGAAGAAACCCTAGAATAATAAACAACAATAAAACGCACGAACATACTTACATGGTATGCTTCAATATAATAAACATACAGGTTTTCGGCTGGTTTAAAGATATAAGTGAAAGTGGTTGCTATATATATTCCAATTGACGGATGAATTATTTAATTAACTCTCACACGAGTGTCTTGCTTCTTTTCATGAATCATCTACAGAGAAGACTTTTAAATAAAGAATCACACTGCAATCGCCTCACTTACTTGTTAGTGATTCAATAACATTTTATTCCTGGGTACAGCAAAGGAAAAGAAGAAGAATGTTCCACTAGTGAACTTGACACATGGTCAAGACAACGCAGTTTAGCACGTGTACCCATCACCAACCGTAGGTGTGAACAAGATAGCTAGATCATATCGATATAAGTACGATATCTTAGGAAAAACTCACTTCATAAGGAGTCTACTTCCCACAGTTTTAGAAATACGCAGACAACTATTAAATTCGAAGATTAAAATATTAACTTATATAGTTTACAACAAAATATACAATTTTTTACGAAAATACGCTAATGTAAGAAAACAATTAAACGTTGCAATAGAAATATGTAAATATACATAAACAATAAATACATACCATATGTTATACAGGGTTTTAGAAATTTCAAAAAAACAAGTAAAATATACGCAAGGAAAAAATTGAACAGTAAAACATTTCTCCAACCTAACCCCTAAAAACTTCTCACTCAACCCATAGCTATAGGTTTGAACTCGGACTGTAAACTGCTCATATTGCACTGATTTATTATCCATCGCAAAGTGGTACTTACTAGAAGTTTTATGATCTTTTGTTCGCCCATTTAAAGGTGGTTATCATAACTGTGATTGTGTTGATCGAATGGCGGATATTGGTCAGGTTATGGAATCTATTGTAGTTTAACAAATTTTCTGATTATTGCTCTATTTTTATGACTGCTCTATTTGTGATTGTATGAGGACTTCTTTCTAGAGTTTGTATATGACGCAGAAATTGTTTTATTATTGTACCTGTTACTAACATCACAATCGGTAATATTGTTACCGGTTCTTGATTTCAGAGCTCTTTTTGTTTGTATAATGTTCGTATCATTTGGTATCGCAGTATCTATTATATAAGTTTCCTTTTAATTATTATTTAGCTATTCTTTTACTTATTATTATTGAACTTTTATTTATTATTATCATTATTATAAGAGATATTCACAGGGCATTCCAGGGATATTGTTAAAATCAATACCGAAAGCGCTCCTAACGAGATTGATGTAGTAAATATAAAGGATATGATACAGCAGACCCATACTCTAATTTGTCCACAAGGAAAACACAATTCAAGGACTTTATTGACCATTTAGGCTTGATTACAGACTGAATCAATGTGATTATTAAAGTAAGTATTTCACAGCAATATCAATATTAAAAGCGCGATCTTCCATTAAATAGGAATAAATAATAAGATTTATTTTTCTGTATCTTACATGTTCATTAAAATTCTTAAAATTAATAATCGATTAAAATTCTGCACATTTTAGAGTTAGATAAACGGGTATATAATTTAATAAGGTATAATTTACATAAGCAAGAGATGAACAAAGCAGAATCTAATGTATCATTAACTAATAAATTAAAAAGTAAATGACCTAAATTCGAGCCTGAGGTGCACTAGCAACTGAACAAAAGTCAAAGGGGTCTGTAACCGTTATAGAAAATCAAATCCGAAGACATAAACTTAACAAGAGAAAGTTAAAACCTTAAATTCTAACTTCATCAAAAAATTTGGTCATTTATAGAATTGAAGGCAACTTCACCACTAACAAAAAGTGTAAAACGTGTGTAAAATGATTGGCAAAGAAACCATTCTGTTGAGATATGATTAATATTACAAAATATTGAAATTTATAAAATCTGCTCAAAGATTGGGAAAATTACACAATATGGCTACAGATCTGTAGTTCACAAACTAGAACGAACCACTTTCTTTAAAAAGAGAAGTAATTATTGCTGTCTTCTAAATTGAAGGGCAAATGGAATAAGAAATTACTAAATTGGAAATAATTTTCATATTCTGTGAGAGAACAAACCTAGCGTCTCTAATAAGAAAAATAGCGACCAAGTTACGAGATATCATACTGTGAATCAATGAAGACATCTTTTCGACTAATGAGAAACATGGTTTGGTCAAAATCAAGGTATATTAGAACTGAAACTAGGAAACTCAGACAGTAGTGTCAGTAAATGATTATTTGATTATTACATTATTACTTTGAATGACGTTTCATTTAAAACTATATTGAATAAATCCATCGATAACTGTCTGGAATGTAAGGACTTTCTCAATTTGATATAATACTAATAGGGAAAAAATTCTAATGATATCAAAATAAATATGCATATTCAGCAGTAATAAAAGCTAACAACTAAATTGAATATTTTAAATGATTACTACTACATATTACTTTACCTTTTATTTGAAAGTAACTTAATTTTGATGCATCGCAAATTACACCAACTACGCTAAACACATAAATTCAATTCAATATTTCCTATTGACACATCATAAAAAATCGTATCATACAGAACAGTTTTATTGCCATATCAATAAATACATCGAACTAGCTATAATGAACTCTCGATATGTTTAAGTTCAATACTGAACAGCATTCGAAGAACTGAATAGAGGTATTGACTTTCGATATGCTATGTGCTCTCTGATTAAAATGTTCGTGAACTGCACTTTTTACGATTTATAGCGATAATTGAAAATTTCAATAAATAAGAATGCAAATGTCCTTTTTTATTTGCTGACTGATATATATATATATATATATATATATATATATATTTGTGTGTGTGTGTGTGTGTGTGTGTGTTGTGTGTGTATGTGTGTTTGTTGTGTGTGTGTTCTTGTGTATGTGTGTATTGAATAATAATGCCAGCATTAATATAATTATATGCAATTTACAATGTGTATTTCAGAAAAAATGTTTTCTGATCATTAGATCCTGACTAATTACTGTTTATTATATTTATTTGCTGAGTGCTTATATATATATATATATATATATATATATATATATATATATATGCCAGGTGTATCGGAAAGTCACTACCGGTTTTTTTCGTAAAAAACTACATCATTTTGAAGAAAATAGAAAAATTTATTTATTCAAAGTATTGGCCATTCGTTTCCACACATCTTGTCCATCTTTCAGGCAATTTATGGATGCCATCCTAAAAAAAACTGTCGAGCCATCATTTATAACTTCTCCGAAATTGGCGAAGAGCTGATGTGCAAGCGCATAATGAGGAAAGGTAATAATCGGGTAAGGTCTGGATAGTACAGCGTGTGCGATATTATGTCCCATCCAAGTGCTTTCAACGTTTTCTTGACCGGTTTTGCTGTATGAAACAGCGTGTTATCGTGCTGTAAAATCACTTTAACGTGCTTTCGGGCCCATTGTAGGCGTTTTTCTATCAATGCATGGTTCAAATTAATAACTTGTCGGTAGTAATCAGTATTAGCTATTTCACTACTTACTCTTGTCCCAAACACAGAGCATTGTCTTGCGACCAAAACAATTTGGCCTTGGAGTCGATGAGCCGACGTCGCCAGGCGATAATCATGATTTTTTGCGCTCAGGGTTTTCGAAATAAATCCATTTTTCATTATCCCTCACTATTCGATTTAGAAATGACTTCCGATCATAACTTTGAAGCGGCATTTCAGAGATGATTTTTCGATTTTCCATTTGCCTGTCATTCAATTGATGTGGCACCAATTTTTCCATCTTCATTCAGAAATGTATACACTTGCGAATTATTGCAGGTAATACCGAATAATTTATTCAAAAAGAAATGGTGGCTGATACAAGTAAATGAACTGACATTATATCTTCAAATAAAGAAGTATCATATCAACAAATGGAAAGAAATAAAACGGTGCTGGTGAATAACTGAATAAGATAGCTAATTTCACTCCGGTTTCACGTAGTTAAATTGAAAATGACTGATTTTGTAGTAGAAAAGAGAAAGAAATGACCCATAAAAGTCTGTACTGTCTTTTAAAGTACGAACAAGCTATAAAATCTCTTCCTTGCAATTTAAAATTTCATGTTCTTATATGTGCTGTAAATACAAATTTGGTACTTTTTCATAAAATTTATTAAATAACTGCTATAATATTTTCTACCACGATACCCTTCTACCAGATGTATTAGTACCACTTATAATAGTTTGTAAATTTGAAGATGGCAAGAACCTCTTAACATAGTTTATCAACTACTAATTGATATTTAAAGGATGGAACTTAAGTTCGTGAACAATTCCAAAGTGTTAATCTTACCAAGTACTACTTATTTTACTGTAAATTATTAATAAGCTTTCTTGCGATTAGAGTAGTTTAGCATTATCAAAACTTTTCACCAAAAACGATATTTTTAATCCATTCCTAATATTTACAGAAACTTGTAGAATATAACTAATTTAGAATTAACTACTTAGCAAAATTGTGTCTCAAATTACATTAAAAAATATATATCGCATACTACTTAGAATACTTATCGCCTTTCTAACTAGTATTCACCTCCTAAGATATTATCTAAATTTCCGAAATAAATACATTAAAATACTTTGCGCAGTAACAAAACCAGTAAAGTCTAAAGTTGTACAACGATTTTTGTTAAGATAAAGTACGTACGTTATTCAGTAATTACCAAATTATTCCATTCTCACCATCAAATTGAAAGTAAATTTCGAAACCTTTCGAAGCAAAATCCGTGAAAGTGAAAAGTATACCGATATAATCTCTAAAATCTTTTATATTTGAAATTGTACATACCAAAATACGTTACATTATTCTTAGCAATACTCTCTGGAATTCATGGAAATGTAATTTCAAAGAATCTTTTATTCATTGAGATGGAAACAGCGACTAATCTTCATGGCAGCATAGTAATCTGTTGACCTCAGATATTCAATTTCAGTTGTTACAGGGTTAAAATGGATCTTGAAATTATCTCCTAAATTCTTAGTAAATTCTATTCAGTTTTTATAATATTTATATGGAATATTGTTAACAAACTGAAATAGATGCAGACATCTGAAGTCATAGTTAGTAAATTTTATTATTTTAGAAATGTGGATTAAAATAATCTATTTATATCGATTTGGTCTTATATATTTGCGACCAACAACTAAATAATTAAATAGTCAATATTGACAGAAAAAAAATTTAAACTTTTGTTTGATTGTCTAAAGTTTGATGAGAATGATATAAGAAATCGACAAAATAAGTTTGAACTTATTCAGCAATTGTGGGAAGCATTTATAAAAAACTGCTCGATTTCAATTTATTCGATATATTACCTTTAAACTAGATAAAAATGGGATAAAAATATACACCACGTGCGATAGTAGAACATACCGCATAGTAAATGCAATTCCTTCAATTGAGGGGTATACCAGGTGTACCGGGAAGACATTATTGTAATCATAAAAAAACCACATAATTTTCAAGAAAATGGAAAAATCTATTTATTCAAAGTATTGGTCATTTGATTCTATACAACTTGCCCATCTTTCAGGAAATTTATGGATGCCATCCCAAAAAAAACTGTCCTTTGAGCAGAACCATTCATAGAGCCATTTTCTAACTTCTTCGAAATTGGCAAAGCGCTGCTCTGAAAGCGCATATCCCATTGATGCGAAATGGCGACGGTCGGGCGGCGCAAGGTCTGGAGAGTACTGCGTGTGCAATTTTATGTCCCATCCTAGTGCTTTCAACGCCTTCTCGACCGATTTTGCTGTATGAGATGGCGCGTTATCGTGCTGTAAAATCAGTTTACCGTGTCTTCGAGCCTATTCTGGACGTTTTACTATCAATTGATGGTTTAAATTGATAATTTCTTGTCAGTAGCAATCAGTATTAGCTGCTTCACCAGGTTTCAACATTTGATAATAAACCACGCCAGTCTAGTCCCACCAAACATAGAGCATTTTCACAGGACTAAAACGATTTGGCCTTGGAGTCAATGGGCCTGCTTCGCCAAGCGATGACCATAGTTTTTGCGCTTATAGTTGTCGTAATAAACCTATTTTTCGCCACCCGTCACTAGTCGGTGCAGAAAGGACTTTCGATCATACCTTTGAAGCAGCATTTCGCATACGATTTTCCGATTTTCATTCAATTGATATGTCACCCATTTTTTCATCTTTTGAATTTTTCCCATTGCTCGTAATCGATCGCTTATCATTTCTTGGGCTACATTTAACGCTTCTGCCAATTGTTTCTGAGTTTGGACTAGGTCTTCATCCAATACCTCATGCAGTTTCGCATCTTCGAACTTTTTCGATCTACCAGAACGTTCGTTGTCTTGCACATCGACATCAACGCTTTTGAATTATCGAAACCACGCCTCGCATGTTTTTAGGTTGGAGCGTGCTCACCGTAGTTTATATCAGCAAACGATGACTTTCAGCGGCTTTTTTCTTTAGATTAAATAGTAATGCATGCCGCAAATGCATTTTTTCAGACATGAAACTCGACATTTTCAAAGAGGTATAAATCCACGATAGTCTTGCTTTCGCAAAATATACATGTATGGCTTTGAAGCTTGATGTCAGTGGAATAAAATGACGTATGTATTAAATCATTGCATACTTAAGCCTAGCGCCGTCTGTTAGAAGAGCTGGTAACGACTTTCCAGTACACTAGTAGATAGATTATACAGGAAGTTTGCACATGAACTGGCAAAATTACTTGCAAATTCTAATTCGCAAGCCAAGAAACAGAACCAAGAAACAGAACATAATTATAACGAAATATTGCTTTATTCCGATATATTATTTAACAAGAAAACAATAGAAAGAAGCCGGCTAACCATAGAAGAACACATATCACTTCCAAGAAACGTGTTTATAAATGATCGAAAATTATGTCTTGAGTTAACATATTTCCAGGAATTAGAGAATAAAATACTAAATAATACTCTCTTCCTTAAAACTTTTCCTTAAAATGAGTATGGTGACTAGTTAAACACTCAAAATATATCACCAAACATAAATTATTAAACAGATTGTTTATAGAAGAGATTTAATTGTTATGTAAAGTAACATATTCCTTGTTATATTTATTTAAACATGGTAGAAGAAAACTAAGCTGTTAGACTTACTTAAAAGTTAAAATTTTATGTTCTAATCGGTAGCGCCCATATATAGTTTTTAATTATGCTACATACATGAAAACAAAATTAGTTGATGGGTTAGTGTAGTATTACTACAATCACTAAATTTCAAAAAAAAAACACGCATTTTCATCAGGTACTATTGCTTCATCAGCAGGCAATATTGTACGTAACTTATAGGATATATTATTATTAACAAATACTTAAAAGCTGTGGAATAAATGCACTCGTAGTTGAAAATAACGTAAATGAATGCCACATACATACATACTCGTACATAGAGTGGCAAACTTTCTTTAAACGAATGTAACTTATAAGACGATTCAATCGTACGTGTTACAAATTTTTCACTTTAATTGCGGACATCAATTTTATAGATAGAGGCCATTCGTAGGTAAAAGTGTTAGCTCCAGACTGTATTATCCAATTGACTCCACTTTGATCTATAATCTAACGTTAGTTATACTGCCCGAGGTCTCTTTGTTACTAAAATGGCTTTGTTGATAATTCGATTAACACATTTAGTTAGCCAATATCGCAAATAACTTCGTCCTTTCTCTTTTGTATTGCATGATATGTAGAGAAATAATAATATTAGAGACAGTTACAGTAATAATACGATTAAATTATTCAAGTTTCTTGCATCATGCAGGCGTTTATTGATCGAAATATGTATATGTATATGAACTCAGTATTACGTACAATTATTGAATTATCACTATTTTAGAGTTACTCTGCGTAGAAGAAAACTTTTTGCTTTTAAGTAGAATAAAAATGGTGCTTGTAATATATATTACGCTACACAAAAAAGCCTTTATTTAGAAACAAATTTTAATTTATTTGCAAATAGCAATACCAAAAAAATATAAATATTAATTTTATGCTGAGAAAATTCGTGGCTCGTTAAACACTAATGTTTAGATTAAGCCTGAAGTCGGCATATTATTCTTTGAATTGAAGAAGCTCATTACTTCAGTGAGCAAAACTGTCATTGAGATCGAAATTAAATCGAAAATGATAATTATTGTAGAAACTACTGGTCTAAGATAATATAATTAAATGCCCAGAAAAAAAATTTTTGTGAAAAATTTTCAAATCAGACAAAATGCATATCATTTGATTATAAACTAAGTATATGAAAAAAGGTACAAAAAATATTGGAACCATACAACATTAAAACGGTAATAAAATCAAACCACAGCAATAAGCAATTCTTCACTGTAGAGGAAATTGAAACAGAAAACAAAGGGCACGTAATAAATAAAGTTCTGTGCAATAACTAAGGAGTAAAGATAGAACCAACAATACAGTACATACTAATTACACAACAGAATTTATAAATACAATATCAGAATCAATAATGTAAATAGCTTTAACATATCACACATTATCACACCCTAAAATTTGAGAAGGTCGCAGTAATTGAATTCGAAATTAATCGAAAAAGATACGGAAAATATTGGAAACATACAACATCAAAACGGTAATAAAATCTTGGCAAAATACATTAAATAGCTCAAAAACTGAAAAATACAAACTTCTACGCACAGTATATATACAAAATATCAATGTTGTAAAGGTACATGCATTCGTAACACAAACAAAAAACTATTTACATAAATCTATTTATGTGCTCAAATAGTAACAAAATAAACGCAACAGACAAAATATGCTTAGGAAAAGAATTTGAATTCGACTTCAATAATACTGAAATTCTTGAAATAGAGAGCAATTATAACAAACCCACAATTAAAGAAATAATATACATATATAGAAAAGACCAAAATATTGTGAACGATTGAAGCAATCAATCTCAATGATCTATGCAATAATTTATTAATTAGGAGATAAATTGTATTGTAGGTTAAAGAAAAAAAGGAATTTTATAATTTCTGTTGGTCGAAAACCCAAACACAGAAGAATAAAATTTATGATTACATATAATACCAACAATTAATATGCAATAGAGGGCACTTATTATTTTGTAACATTTATTTATTTGATCGACAGAGAAGAGATATATACGATAACATATACATATGTATCTCTACTTCTATGACAGATTTTTAAATAATTGATATTGGTCATCTGTATTTTGGTCATTAAAAAATATATTTTAATCTCTTTCTGAGAACTGTGAATGAGATGTGAGCAATGGTTATTATTTCTTTTTCTTAAATATTTATTAATTTTTTTAAATGCTTTGTACTTATTTAATTAGCTTATTCTTTACTTTCTGAAAGTGGGGCTCGTGGTATTCAAATACTTTCCCAAGCATATTTTGTCTGTTGCGTTTATTTTGTTACTATTTCAGCAGATAAATTCTTTTAAGTAAATATTGTTTTGTTTGTCTTACATACGTAGAGGTACATATGTACGTACCTCTACAACATTGATATTTTGTTTTATATATACTGTGTGTATGTTTTGTTTATATTGTGGGCAATTTAAAGTATTTTCAAAGAGTTTGTTTAGATGTTATGATAGGTGTGGTAAGTAATATTGTTCTTTCTTCGAAAATCGACATTTGTATACTAAGTTATGGATAGTATTTTTTTCTATTTAATGGGAACCTTTGATAAGAAATTTAGATTACTATCTGAATTATATATACAGGAAATTTAAGGAATTAAAATGTGTTAAAATGTGATTATTTACATTAATTTATATTATATTTTACGTCCGATATAAAATTTTGCATGTGCTCTTTATTTCTAAAAATGTGCTCCACTTTTTATTTTAATTTTACTACATTATTCAACAAGTAGTTACAGTAGTCATTAGAATGTGATCAATCACTAAACAATACCAGAATTGCTTATAATTATATGTAGATATAATGAAACCCTTCATAAAATGAAATTAATAAAAGTTCCGGCTATTCATTATTTACATAAACTGAATGAAAAATTTTTGGTATCGGATTCGGACTCGAACCCAAATCTATCATTCTCTAGACGATAGCTATAGTCAATTAAGCTACCATGCAGTACAGTTTCGAGTCTTTGAACACGCTATAAATTAGCTAGATCTAAATATTTTAACTTGAAATCAGGTTTTTTGATGCTTATAATTTTATATAAATAAAACTAAGCACTTCGCGATGTGAAATTAATGAAATTTAACCTTTTCTGCTATTCCATTACCTGATGGGGTAATTAGTTAGAGTGTGCGTCTAGAAAACAATAGATACAGGTTCGAGTCTTGGTCTGATGCAGAAAATTTATCAGAAAATGTTTATTTTCAGTATCAGAAATTATTTCGTTTTATGGTTTCTAAGTAGTTGAATTTGATGGAGCCAGTGGTTGATTGACTTGATCAATAAGGTTGATATATAACCCCTTTCCACATTAACTTTTGTAAATTCTGTATACGCATTTCGACAACCAAGTTGTCATCATCAGCAGATAATTTCAAAGTGTCGCACCTGGTAAAACACGGCGAAAAAATTGTACGAAAATCAAACTCCGTACGCGATCCACACCGCTCAAAACCAAGATGTACACTGTGTCTGTTTCACAAGATTTTTAAAAATTACTTTTACTTAAACTAACATGCATTACATTGAAAAAGGTTATTATGGTCAAGCAAGTGTCTATCTGTGTGATTTATGTGTGTTTTATGATATTGTTCCTCCTGTCTTTCAGTAGAGAGAAAAGAGGGGTTTGTAAGGGGCCGGCGTCATTATAGTTCACCACATGGCTTAAATTCTTTAAGATGTGCATGCTTTCATACGCGTCCTGTTCGCGATAATTGTACACGTTCTTTATCAAATGTAAACAATCCATATTAACACTGTGGTTATTTTCTAGTACATGTCTCGCTATACCCGATTTTTCCGGTCGGTTGAATTTTATGTGCGAAAGGTGTTCTTTATACCTGGTTTCGATCGATCTTTTAGTTTGGCCGATGTATTGTCTATTGCACTCTAAACATTCAATTCGGTAGATTCCCGATTTTTTATTTTCTTCGGGAATCTACCGAATTGAATGTTTTTAGTGCAATAGACAATACATCGGCCAAACTAAAAGATCGATCGAAACCAGGTATAAAGAACACCTTTCGCACATAAAATTCAACCGACCGGAAAAATCGGGTATAGCGAGACATGTATTAGAAAATAACCACAGTGTTAATATGGATTGTTTACATTTGATAAAGAACGTGTACAATTATCGCGAACTGGACGCGTATGAAAGCATGCACATCTTAAAGAATTTAAGCCATGTGGTGAACTATAATGACGCCGGCCCCTTACAAACCCCTCTTTTCTCTCTACTGAAAGACAGGAGGAACAATATCATAAAACACACATAAATCACACAGATAGACACTTGCTTGACCATAATAACCTTTTTCAATGTAATGCATGTTAGTTTAAGTAAAAGTAATTTTTAAAAATCTTGTGAAACAGACACAGTGTACATCTTGGTTTTGAGCGGTGTGGATCGCGTACGGAGTTTGATTTTCGTACAATTTTTTCGCCGTGTTTTACCAGGTGCGACACTTTGAAATTATCTGCTGATGATGACAACTTGGTTGTCGAAATTCGTATACAGAATTTACAAAAGTTAATGTGGAAAGGGGTTATATATCAACCTTATTGATCAAGGTTTCTAAGTAATTTAGTAGTCTTTTAAATATTGTTAAAAGGGATCATTCTATTATTAATAACACCCTATCACATAACATATGTTTCACCGAATTCACAGATCATCAGGCAGATTTGTGTTATTAATGAACGATTCCTTATAGCGTCTATCATATCATTTCGATACAGAAATATAATGAATAACAAGCGCCTCCCTCTGTCGTCTACTATTCTGAACGACAAAGCGAGAAACGCGTCTATCTCGCTTGTCGATAACTAAGTTATTAGAGCATATAAGACAGACGCATTGCGTAACGGCTATTTGCCAATTAAAAGAATGTTAAAATTTAATTGGCAAACATCCGTTACGCAATGCGTCTGTCTTATACGCTCTAATAACTTAGTTATCGACAAGCGAGATAGACGCGTTTCTCGCTTTCTCGTTCAGTATAGTGGACGACAGAGGGAGGCGCTTGTTATTCATTAGTCTTTTAAATACACAGAAAAAATATCACTGCGCGCTGATTGCACCGTCAATGGAGACATCACTATAGAACATTTCACGGTATATCGTTACTAATATAAGAAATGAAAATTTAATTCAGACTTATCAAAAGATGATTGCGCTAGATTATTGTATCTAATAGTTCACCAAAGATAGCAAAAGAAAGTTAACTAAATAAGATGATTCTTAGTATATATATTGCAATCAAGGTTAGTTTATTATAAAAACTTTAAATTTAAAACTGAAGGACTCTAGACGCATAAGAAAAAACTAAAGAAACCTGTACTATTTGCTTCAGATTAAGTAAAGTTTTAATAGTTAAGAGTATGATTATTAATGTATTAGTAACGTTGTAAGTGGCATACATTTTATGGTAGTTCGAAATCTGTATGCATGGCTCAATAGAAATGAGTAATAACAAAAAAGTTCGATACTGGTGGTTTAGATTCAAATAATACTTATGACCTTGTTATTGGAAATGCATGAAATGCAGATAATAAATAACTATAATGAAACTATGTAAGACAGACGTAGCAAAATTTATCGAGAATAAAGAAATACACAGAATTTATACCTATCGTTGTATCAACTACAGAAAAAATAATAGAGAACCTTGAGAAGGAATAATTGAAAAACAATTTATCTGTCTGCCTCTGTAACTGTTATGACTTACAATTACTAGTGCCTGGTTAAATTCTGCAAAGTAAGCTTAAAAAAACAAACTAGTTGACTCTATTATAAATCATATTCACAAACTAGTTATAACTCTGTACAGATTTGCTTGGGAATAAAAAATAATTAATAAGTCTTACTAAAAGCTTGTCCAATGCATTCGCATAGAAGCTTAATTAGATGATTTTATCACATTATTAAATATTATTAACGATCTCAGCGATGTATCTTTCACGGAGAGAAGAGAAAACAACGTTGCTTCATTAATATTCTCTGTTTTCTTTAGTGAAATATATGCGGGAAAAAGAATTTGCAACGTAATGAATAAAGGGCAAAAATCCCAACAGTATCACGAGGTCAAAGATAACATTAAGTAAACGAAATTGCTTCGAAATTTGAAATTGAAATTTCCCGCAATAAATCAAAACGTCGACCAACCACGCCTGTCGATTGTGCGAGAGCAGTTCCAGAGGTGTTATGTGTAGCACAGGAACTCATCCCAAACCCGCATTAATAGTCTTAAAATGTGTATGTAGATATTGCCTTCGAGTAATCGATTTCGGCCTCTACTTGGATCAACTACTCGTTCGTTGACGTCGTTCTTCCTTTCGCTTCTCTTTCGTCTCCTTTTTTTAATTTTGTAGACGATATTAATCAATTTCTTCCAACCAGACAGGTTTAATACCGTTTTCGCTTGCCTTTTCCGACCAGCTGGATTTTACTATTAAGATTAATGGTTAATCTATGTGCAGAAATGCTTTAATACTCACTATAAGGTGCTAAACGTTAGAAAAGACAGAATGACGCTATATAATGAAACTACATTTTAAGTATATATTCGGATAAACATTTTTCAATATACCGACTTAATTCTTCTGTCACTCGCTTTTCTTGTTTAATTGTTTAAATTTAAAAAGTAAAGGTACGTATTGAGTTAGACTCGACTACGGACAAATTTATATTCTAATTTTTCCATCTTTTTATGGTGGTCATTAGTTTCTGACATTTTCTTTAAAGCTAAAGCAATATGCATAGAGAATTTCCTAATTCGTGATGGAAACCAATTCTCTGAATACCAAACACATCTGAAATTTTAGGCGATATGCAATAAAGTTTCAGTAATGCATCTTAATAAGCCAAAATTTGAAGCTGGGCAATGCAATTCAAACATGTTGATATGAGCATCGAAGAAAATACGTGACCAGGGCTATCAATAAATGCAGGAATTCCCCTATATCACGACAAAAGAATTGATGTCGAGAATATTGCTAGCACTGTAAGCATATCAACATAACGTGTATGTCGCATTTTTCAAGCATAATAAGCATCTTCCTTGAACATGAATCAAGCTGATTTTTGCGTAAGTTTGGTGTGGTTAATGAAGATTGACTTAACCACTATGTTCTTGGATCTAAATAACAACCTCAAAAATAGACACATCCTAGTAGCTCTCTCCCACAAAAAGACATTTCCATATCGGCGGATAGGGTAATGGCAATTTTTTTTTGGGATAAGAAGGCAATAGTTTTCGTAAACTATTTTTCCGAAAGCTGTGCCATTACTTTCTGAAATATAACTTGAATGAAATGACTTATAAATATTTCCATTGAGACATTATTACATGTGTATATTCGTCGGACTTAGAACTTATTAACCAAGCCTAAACCTTCCTTGTTAGAAAGAGGTTTCGGTCTAATAAGAAGAAAGAAATTGGAGAAACGGAGCATATTTGTAGGATCTTGAGAAAGATCATTACAAAAATGGCATGATGCTATTTTAGCATCGATTATTCAATGCGTTGAACGAGAGTATATCGATAAATGGAAAAAACTAATTCATTTATTTCATTTCTAATTTCTCATCCCGTTATTAACGAGAATGAATGACGATCAATTCATCGTCATTCAATGTATTACAGAGCATTCGAGAAGGTTTGAAAAATACTATATTAAGTTAATCTGTATAGTACAGCAGTGACGTATCGGTAAATATATAGCGAAATATAAATAAATTTCAGCATTTTAAAATTTAAGTGCAGAAATATTTGATATAGTATGGAACTATTAATCTTTACCACCTAACGGGCAGCGCCTAATTATGGGACAATTTACAACTTAGATGCATACCGCATGTATATGAAAAAGTAAAAGTAAATCGTTGATATAAAAGCGTCTTGTAAATAAAGACAAAGTAAAAAGAATATAAATAGAACCAAGGAAAAACAATATGTAATAAATCAAATAAATATGATAAAAAATTAAAAAGATTAGATTAGTACTAAAATTAAATTTTGGATCATCATTAAAAAATATATCTTCCACCAATCGCTTATTGATCATAACAAAAAAGAGTTTCATTACATTAAACTCTACAAGTAAAAACATACAAATGTTTCCACGCCTAGAATTGATTCCAGAAACAAAATCAGGCAGTATACATACGTTTAAGTTTAGAGAGGTAATTAATGATACTATTTAAAAGCTTGCATAAAAATTGCACAAATAGCATCCATTCGCGGATCGACGACAAGTATGTAAGAGGTCGAGAATGTGTTGATACTTTTAAAAGGTAAAAATATGTAAAATGTGACGAAACTCTGAAGCACTTTAATTCCATTTTATCTATTCTTTGGTTGCCGTTAACGTTAAAGCACAATATGGGAGAACGAATATATAAGACTTTTCAATATTAAGTTTGAGTATAGATTATTGACATTCATAGGTTAAATTCGATGGATTATGTAATCTGTTGAATCAAGTATTTGCCATTTTGTAGAAATAAAGGGTTTTCCAATAGGGACTTGACAACTTTTAATTCAATTTGTGAACGCACCCTTTCACTAATCATCGAACTGCCACTGTTAATTTATTCAGTAAACTTAACATTTTCATCATGGTAAAGTACACGAACGAACAACGTCTGCAAATTATAAAAATTTACTACAGAAATTCGGAGTCGGTGACCGCTACTTTAAGAACGTTAACTCCTATTTTCGGTCGCAATTCTCGCCCTAGTAGACAGGCAGTAACAAGTTTAGTGCAAAAATTTGAGTCTACATATTCGTTGTGTGATGTTGCCGTGCCAGCGAGACAACGGGTTAGTCGAAGTGTCGAAAATATCGCTGCTGTTGAAACGAACGTAGCAAATGATCCAAATCAGTCAATTCCACGACGTTCTCAAGAGTTGGGCATCGCCCAGGCCACTTTATGGCGAATTTTGCGTAAGGATCTTGGTTTACACCCATACAAGACCAAGATGACTCAAGAATTGAAGTCGATGGACCATTTAAAGCGACGCACGTTCTCCGATTGGGCTCTGGAAAAGATGCTCCAAGATGATCAATTTCATCGCAAAGTCATTTTCAGTGACGAAGCTCATTTTTGGCTCAATGGGTTCGTCAATAAGCAAAATATGCATTACTGGTCGGGTGAAAATCCACATGTGCTTCACGAGACACCACTTCATCCACAAAAAATAACTGTTTGGTGCGGTTTGAATGCCGGCGGCGTCATAGGGCCATATTTTTTCGTCGACGATCATTATCGTCACGCTTCTGTGAATGGTAATCGTTATCGCGCCATGACTACCGAGTATTTTTGGCCCGAATTGGAAGATATGGACTTGGACAACATGCGGTTTCAACAGGACGGTGCTACAAGCCACACAGCACACGTTACAATCGATTTATTGAAGAGTAAGTTTGATGAGCGTGTTATCTCAAGAAATGGACCAGTCGATTGGCCGCCTCGTTCGTGCGATTTAACGCCTCTAGACTTTTTTCTTTGGGGCTACGTCAAGTCATTGGTCTATGCCAACAAGCCGACAACGTTGGAAGAGCTCAGAGCCAACATTGAACGCGAAATAGTAGCCGTTTCGGTCGAATTGTGTGGCCGAGTAATCGAAAATTGGGTCCAACGAATCGACCGCTGCAAACGTGCCCGCGGTGGCTATATGAACGAAGTCGAATTCCATTCATAAATGTTTTGATTGTACTTCATCCCGATAATAAAGATTTTGAAATATCTCAAATAGTCTGCATTTTATTTTGAAAAAAGTTGTCAGGTCCTTATTGGAAAACTCTTTATATAGCTTTGCTTTTTCAAGAAAGTAACAAAATTATTAAATCATTATTTAACATTCTATAAAGGATATGTATACCATATTAACCTCTCCCATTTACTTCTGCAGAAGAAAATCATGTAAATATATTTCTTATTGTTCAAGAGAATAGGCGTTTATTTGGTTCTATAGAGACTTGTTCTCATCACTTGAATATGATATAACGCAACTAATCGCTCTTCGCTCTGTCGGTAGGCTTCAGATCATCGAGAGTTCGTGGTCTGGATTTTAAAGAAACTAGTAGGAAAAAATCAGGACGCGTCAAGCCAGGATGTCACGGCATCTCCAATAAATCGATTGTAGTTTGAACGGTGTGTACTGTGTTGTCCACTTGTTGAAACCAGAAGTGTTTCATGTCATCATGAATAATGGACATCAAACAACCCATTACGACAAACCGTTACTTTTTGATCATAAAGCATTTTCATTAATTGGGAATGTTCGGAGACATAGAAGCAACAATTTTGTTTATTTAAGGTTCGCTTTACATAAAATAAGCCTCATAACACATAATTATTTTGCGCCGAAAATGGTCCCTACTTTTGGAAATTTCGGGATGAGTTTCGTTTAATGCAAGCGACGAGGTTTATCGGTCGACAATAGTCGTTGAATCAATTGAATTTTGTACTAGAGTAACTTCAAACTAACATGGAATATGGGTTGGTGGAATGATCAACTGCCCAGAACAACGTCGTTATAATGTCGATAGCGATCTTTCTACACTGATCCTTACGATGGATCGCTTCGGACACTTGACATTGCTGACTATTCACAAATTTTTCGTACAAACAATTTAGGGTTTTTTGAAAGGAAACTTTTGACACATTTTCTGACAAACTGGAGCTATCACACTAGATATATTCTTTCTAAACGTATACGCAAACAATTTCAGCTCGTTTAGGTAGAGAGCAAAAATCTTCTAGAATTGGCGTTTGAAACGCGCGTTGTCATTAGTCAATCTGAAAGAAAGTCGCAAATTTATAGTGTTGTTCGATAACATGAATGAACATAGCAAATCCTGCTATTTTATATTGTTTAAATGTAAAAAAATAATTTGGCGTAAAAAAAACACTTGTACTAAGTCCAAAACTTTGTTTTTTGGATTCAGAATTGTACTTTACTACTGTAATTGGTCGTTCAAGATTATAATAAATATTTAAACAAATATATTCTCACGTAAGAGAAAAAGTTTTGTTACGAAGAACTTACTGTCTTACTTTACTTATTTTGATTACCGTAGATATATATTTTATACATTTTCGTCAAAAGTAAAACCTTTTTAATGTAAGTAATGCAAAAGGCATGTTCAATATTCGCAGACCATAGAACATTTCACTTTAACTTCACCAAATATCCCGGCTAAACATGTACGAATAGTAAACTACCCACAGTTTGATTTGGTTTTAGAATTTGAACTTAAAAACTAAAACTCAACCATACTCATTAGCAGAAAACACGTAGAGAACGGATATTTGCAGTGTCAATATTGGACGTGAGGACGCTATTGACATTCCAGTACTTCATCGCTGTGTGTAGGGAATTGGTTAGTTATAACACAGTTGTTGAGCAAAATTCAAAGAATATTGTTATATACTGATATAGTTGAGAGTGTAAAATAAGCGAATTTGCAATTAGTTATAATTAATTAATTCCTCTATTTTTTCCTCAGATAATAGTTTACTTGTGTGGATAAGTATTTAATAACTAATTAATGTTAATTCCAATATATTCTTAAACACAAACTAATTAAATTATAAACATCTGAGTGAGTACTTGAACACTTGAGTACTTCGACAAACAATAATTGCATGAAAAAGTAAGTCTAAATTTCTTCTGATTAGACAAAAATATCACTCTATATTAAGAATGATATTGGGTATAAGTTTAAATACATAACTACGAGGGAGCGTTTTTATATTCGCGGAATGGGGGACAAGGGGTGGAAATAAAAAAACCAAATTATTTTTCTTTTTCAATATATTCACCTGCAAGACGGATACATTTTTCACATCTTTCAATTAATTTATTTATACCCTCATAAAAAAATGATTTCTCTTTATCTGAAAAATACTTCATCATCGGCAGTAAATTTTTTACCCCGCAGCTCTTCTTTCATTTTCGGAAACAGATAATAATCACTCGGGGCCAGGTCTGGGCTGTAGGGTGGGTGATTCACAATTTCGAAGCCCACCTTATGCAGGGCAGCTAACGCAACGCGGCTCTTGTGGACGGGCGCGTTGTCGTGCAAAAGCAGAACACCTTTTGTCAATTTTCCCCGTCTTTTCTCTTTAATGGCTTCTTTTACTCGCTCTAATATTGAAGCGTAATACTCTCCGGTTATAGAAACACCTTTATCTTTATAATCAATCAACAATATTCCTTCCGAGTCCCAAAATACCGTTGCCATGAGTTTCCCAGTTGATTGTGACACTTTAAATTTCTTTGGAGGTGCTGTGCCCTTTTTATGCCACTGCATGGAGTTTTGTTTGGACTCAGGTTCATAATGATGAACCCAAGTTTCGTCTCCAGTAACAATTCCACTCAATACACCATCCTTGTCTTCACTACAGAGGTCCAAAAATGCACGCGAACACTCTACGCGCTGTTGTTTTTGCGGCGGCGTGAGCATTCTCGGCACCCATCTTGCGCTGATCTTAGACATGCCGAGATGATCGTGTAGGATTTTAAAAATTGTTGTATCGGATACTCCAACCATTTCTGCGAGTTGTTTCTTCTTTAGTCGAGCATCTTCGAGTACAATTTATTCAACTTTTTGGATAAGTGCTGGCGTGGTCACCTCAATGCTCCTGCCCGGCCTCGGGTCGTCTTCAAGGGATTCCCTTCCTTGTTTAAATAAACTATGCCACTTGTACACCATGGTTTTTCCTGGACAAGAGTCGCCGTAAATCAATGACATCTCATTCATTATGGTCGCGACTGATTTTCCTTGCCTGGTAAGGAACTTTATAACGGCACGATATTCGATTTTTTCCTTATTTCACTTTTCACTCATGATTATGTTACTTGGTTGACGATAGCTCAAAGACTAACTGTCTAATAACAATGAAACTTCGTATTTATACTAGTCATGAGTCACTGCACAGGCCACGCCCCCAATGCGCCTACTCACCCCTCTACAACCCGCTCATTGCGCGAATATAAAAACGCTCCCTCGTAACTTAGTAAAAATTGACATGATTAAGAAGCACTTCTAGAATATCTAGACTTTAAATAAAAAGAAACGAAAAACCAAGACTAATATAAATGGGAAAGTGACAATAATTAAACTAATTAAAAATAAAAATAAAGAATATCTACGTCCGTGTAAGAGACAAGGAATTTCGTACCCCGTTTTAGGCATCAAACGTCCCAAAGGTATAAACAATAAAATGACAAAAACAATGAAAATAAATCATACAAATAAGTTTGGAGTAGTGCATAGCCTACTGATAAATTGCACTAAATATTTAATATCAACCACAAATAAGAAAATTTACAAAACAAGGTCATAGGCGCAAAAGTTTTTAAAATGAAATTGTAAACAATAAAGAACAGATATAGCAGTCCTGAAACTGAGCCATTAATTTACTTATTAAGTATTTTAGCAAGTTTAAATAAATAAGAAAATAACTATAAAATAACACTTTGAAATAGTGAAGTAGAAAAAGTATTTCTAGCATATCTAGTAAAATTAATTAATGAGTAGGAAAAGAAAATGATTACTAAATTTCTTAAAGAAGGAAGGAAAAAGAACTTAGTTTCCAACGATCGTGCAGCATTAATATGTAAATTTTATACTTAAATAAGTGGTTTATCTATGTAGTTAATTAGTACATAAGATATGTATTCGAGTAGTACATAACACGCTTCTAACTGAAGAATATAGAAAAGACTTTTTGAAATATCTTGAATCCAGTAACACTGTGAATAGTACGTTTAAAACCAATCTCGATAATTACTTTGTGATAATTAAACGCCTTACTTACTGGTAGTTCATAAAAACGTTACTAGTCCAGAACTATTCCTATAAAACTAACACACCGAACTACGTTTACGTTCGAAAAGTTTGATTTTATATGTCTATCACTTGGTAGATCTTCCAAAATTCAGTCACGGTCCTATACTCAGAATTAAGTAGAATATGCGTCACGAAACCAAATAAAGAAGGAATCACGAACACCTCAAAATAACCAAAAACAATCACATAGTAACAATAATAAACTCAGAAGAAGAGGTAATTAGGCAAACGAGATTTGAAACTAGTCTATAAGCATCTCCAAAATGAAACGAAAACTAGGAAATACTTCACAATTGTACCCTAATACAACAGGAGTTGAAACGATATGAGAGAATGCATAACTAAGCTTGACATCGACACATAACCCTCAAAACAAGAACAACAATAACTGGACAGAAAAGAGAAATTATTATGTTTACAAACTACTAGGTAGAAGTAACCTAAATTAAAAAGTAAGTTCTAGATTACTAAAATAATATAACTATAGAAATAGAGAAAGATCGACATGGTTATATCGTATGTAAATCACACAAACATTTATGGAAAAACTACAAGTAAACGTATATTTACGAGAGTAATTGGATCTAAGAAGCAATGGGCTTTTAATATACATGGTATGAAAGTTTAATAAAGCTCGAAAGTTTTTACATTATCATCATTCCTTTAATAATTGCGATGAATAAAATGATAGGGCAAAGATTAGTAATATAATAATGATATTTATGTAAGTCTGGGAAAATCCAAAGTGAGGGCTTTTTTTCATGATTGAAATGTCTTTTGGACATTACACTAACTCATAAAAATACTAAAAAGACATACCCAATTGTCGTTTCTATACCTAATATTCATAATTTTCAGCAAAAATCTACAGAAAAATGCAATAAATAATGTGTGTGTGTGTGTGTGTACAATATTACAAAAAATTATTATCTTAAATATTTGTTCAATTGTCAGAAGATTTCTGAATACACAATGGGAAAGAGCCTTCATTTGCATTTAAATACAAAGATATTAAAATAATAATAATACTCCTAAAATATAAAGTATCACAAAACTTTTATTGATTTACCCTTTTGTGATGTAACAGCCCAGTATTAGCCGCGTACAATCCGAGTCCAAACCCATCAATACGAGGGTTTAGTCAAAAGTTTCGCGGCGTTAGACTGAGGAAGTTAGTGAAATCTACACCATAATAATAAAAAATCTTTAGTGTCCAACGATATACAGTTATATGTCTAAATAAAAGAAATATACATACACGTCAATGAAACATACTCGTACATTAAATAAAACACGCATATAGAAACCAGAAGAATAAAAAATTTAAAGAAAAAGAATTGTGAAAAAGGAAAAACCAAAAAATATTCACTACAATTGATTAATAGTAAAATGTCACTATTGCATCAGCATTTCTATATATTGAAATAAAAGAAGCACTATGCTGGAAAAAGTTAATCCTAGAAAATGATAAGATAAATGGTAGGACAGAAGCAAGAAGACAAACAAGTTACCAAAGAATTAATAGAGGAAAGTAATTGTAGGGAGGTAAAAAAATGAATAAATTTCCACCAAAATTTTGTCCTATAAATCCGTGAACGATCTTGTAGGAACTACACATACATATCTTCTGAATGATAGACGTTATCGATCATGTATCTTAAGCATTTCAGAAATCATTGTTTAACTTGCCAATAATTATAGTGTGGCGACCATAAGGGCGAATCATATTCCTGTCTACCAAGAACAAAATTAAAGAAACACGTTTTTAGCAAAGACAAGTTTGCAAAAGTGTGCTTCATATAAGATACATAGTCGTAATAGTTTTACGTACAAAATGTGATGTATATGCATAGAGTCCACATGATACTCCAGTAACCGCCAATATTTATAGAGAAGGAATTTTTCCTTTAGTTAGAGAAATATCACATCTCTCGAAAATGATCTGAATAGACTGCAAAATGGAAGCTTTACTATGATGATGTTTTTCCGCACAATGTTATTATTATAATAGAATCTATGCTAATCGCATCCTCCAGTTCTGCCTTCTATTAATACCCTCAGCCAAAAAAATAATTTAAAGGAATGGTTTCAAACAAAATTGAATTGTAAGGTTTTGTAAGCGATTTCTAAGGTGTTCTCACAGAAGAGGTTCCATAAGATCATTGAAAAATGACAATGCCGTTGAGTTAAGGATATTGAACTGCACGTTGACAATATTAAACGTAATAAATCGTTGCTTAAAATTAATAAATAAAATGTCGCGGGTACCACATTGAAAATCCAATGCATTACGATTTTTAATATTTCTTACTTTTTACAGTTCCCATGTGTGCATGCTCTAATTTGTTGAGTTTTCATTCTGTTTTCATTTCTTCAGTTTCTCTTCTCTGTATATATTCTTAACAGTTATATCATATATCTAATATCAACTAATGTATGAAAAGCCAGTCTCCAAGAACAGTTAAGCATTATAAATATGTATCTAATAATACACACCAGTTTTTCAGTATATCGTGGATCGTGTTTTCATAAATTACGTATTTTTTCAACTTTGTGGTATACATAATTACTTTCTTCATATTAACTGCATTTTGTTATATTTACAAATTCCTGTGAAACAATTAATATTCTCTCTTAATTTATTTAGATTAGGCTTTAAGGATAGTTTTAATAGTAGTAATAATAATAATAATAATAGTAATAGTAATATATTTATTGGCCAACAGGCGAACCCAATTATAGGACAAAACATTAAATACAAATAAAACGAAGTACATACCGTAAAAATAAATTTCAATCCCTGTATGGCTTGTTTGCGTTCAACGACATCTGATACAGGGGAGCATTCCAGAGGCGATTCGTCCTGGGCGTATCATAGACAAATGTAGCAGCGCTTCTGGAAAAGAAGCGAGAAACTGCGAAGCTTAGTTTGGCCAGGAGATCTGAACAGTCAATTCGACCATTCACCACCTTGTAAATAAAACGAGCACTGTGCCTTGATCTGCGTTCCTCCAGTGGCTGGACATTGTACTCCTCCAACGTAACATTGTAATCGACGCCACGCTCAGAATAGACCCCCGATGACTTGAAAATAAGGAATTTCAGAAATCGACGTTGAACGCTCATGATTGTGTTTATCTGCAAACCGTATAAGAGATTCCATACAGTCGACCCATAATCCAGCTTACTGACAATCAATACAAAGAACAGTATTTTCAATAAGTTAATATCGTTAAATTGCTGTGTTGTCCTCATTATAAAACCAGCAATCTTAACTGCAGAACGACAAACGTTATAAATATGTAAATTAAAGAATGTTAAAAGGAATCATTCTATTATTAATAACACCCTATCTACTACATATATTTCAGGAATTCACCGATCCTCAGGCAGATTTGCTAATTTGCTAATTAAAGAATGTTAAAAATGAAATGATAAACGCTATGAGGAATCGTTCATTAATAACAGAAATCTGCCTGAGGATCGGTGAATTCCGTGAAACATATGTAGTAGATAGGGTGTTATTAATAATAGAATGATTCCTTTTAACATTCTTTAATTGGCAAAAAGCCGTGACGCAAGTGTCTGTCTATTACACACTGGAAACTTAGTTACCGATCTTGTGAGATAGACACGTTCTCGCTTTGTCGGTCAATACATTTATGTATTGGACGAGAGAAGGAGGCAATACTATTATTCATTATGTAAATTAAAACTCAATGAGGAATCAAAGAAATTTATTTTATTTATTTATTATTATTATTTAATATTTCACTTGCCATTTTCGAACACTTTTTGAAAGAAACATTTTAAGGTAGTAGTTCGGCTTTCAACTTAAAAGATGGTGCAAAAGCAAAAACGATACCAGATTTATAATAACTGAGTTTAGGTCCATAACTATTTTAAATCAATGAGAATTAAATATTAGCGACATAGTCGTAAATTGTACTAGGAAAAATTGAGAAATTATATAATGAAATCATGAGATACGTACATACGTGTTCTGTTTTAGTAATCCTTTAACGAGACCATCGGTTCTTTTCATTTACTCGTTTTTATTCAGTCTGTTTAATTACGGAGCTAGTTCCAATTTTCATTTATTCTCTAGTTACCGAATCTGCCAATAAATTGATGTAGAATGGAAGGCTTACGTATGCACATGTTTGATACAATCAAGCAGGATCGTTATCGTTGATTCAGATCTTTTTATCTAAATACCTCGTTTGCACAAAATTTACATCATTGTACATAAAAATCTGTAAATTATTCACGACAAAAATATTGTACAAGAAAGTGTAATTCATTTGTATTTTAAGTAAATAGAATAACCTTTTTTTTTCTATTATAAAAATAAAAGTGACGACTTAGAAATTGGAATAATTAATTTTCAAGCAACAGATATATTCTAATTAATGATTTTGTATGCATATAAGCTTCTACAATATGTTTACGTATTTGCTTGGAACAATATATAATATATAATAATAATAGTAATATTATTAGTAATAATAATAATACAAATTAGATAAAGAAAGAAATAAAACTAGCTAACAAATTTAATCATATTAATCAAGTAGTCGTAACAAAACAAGATATTGAATATTGGAATCACAAATGCCCATAGTTGGAAATCATCGGGAATAGATAATCTGCATAATTTTTGGCATAAAACTGAACAAAAGGAATAAATACACACGATAAAATGGCGCATTTTGCAGCCAAAATATTACGAAATCTAACAGAACTACCACATTTCTTCATTCAAGGCTTGACTTGTTTGACGCCGTAAACAAACGACACCAAAAATGCTGTAAATTATCATTCTATAACCTATCTTCCTAACATGTATAAGATTCTTCCATCAGTATGTAGTAACAAAAATAGAACACTTGGCAACCAATGAAATACACATATTAAGCGACGAACTGAATGGTTGTAAAAAGTTCTATAAGATATACAGAAATGCGATATTAAATAATATAAATCTCTTCCCCTTTGGGGAAACTTTGATTATTATAAAACATTTACCACATAACTGGCTCTTGCCTGTCCTTGAGATGGACAAGGTATTTATCTATTATAACGTTCCTTGTGTATGCTACGAGTTCATGGTGAGCATCCTTACAATTAAATACACAGGCAGATACACAATAAAGCAATGGAGGTAATTATAAAACAAATGCACTAAACACTCTTTGGTTTTGTGTCGAACTTAATTTTTTCATACATACCAAACAATCGTTATATCAAACCACCTTCTATACAAGTATGATTTAATAATATACACAGGCACAGACGAACAACTTCACTCGTTACTGTATACAATCAAATCTTCAGCTCTAACACCAAAATGAACTTGCGATTGGATACTTTTAGGACTTTGCTAAATAATTGAAGGAAAATATTACAATACGAAGGATATAATATATAAACAGATGCAATACAAGAACTTCAACAAGAATAACTATACAAATATTTTGACATAGTAAAAAGTTCTTTCATTAATCATACATTATTTAAACATAAATTCAAGAAAAATTTATAAAACGTTCGCACAAAATATTTAACTCAAAGTTAAACGCTAAATATTTGGACTCATAAAAGGGTCAGAAAGAATCAAACTCTCTCAGTAGACTCATGAGAACAATAGCCGTTGAATTTGATGGAGCCTGTGGTTGATTGACTTGATCAATAAGGTTGATATATAACCCCTTTCCACATTAACTTCTGTAAATTCTGTATACGCATTTCGACAACCAAGTTGTCATCATCAGTAGATAATTTCAAAGTGTCGCACCTGGTAAAACACGGCGAAAAACAACCGCACGAAAATCAAACTCCGTACGCGATCCACACCGTTCAGTGTACATCTTGGTTCTGAACGGTGTGGATCGCGTACGGAGTTTGATTTTCGTGCGGTTGTTTTTCGCCGTATTTTACCAGGTGCGACACTTTGAAATTATCTGCTGATGATGACAACTTGGTTGTCGAAATGCGTATACAGAATTTACAGAAGTTAATGTGGAAAGGGGTTATATATCAACCTTAGTGATCAAGAACAATAGCCATAAAATATCATACACATCATCAATAGTCTACGGTAAAACGGTTTACGATACCCAGAGAAAAGAAAAAGAATTTTTATTTATATAAAACATACATACTGTAAACAAGTAAACAACTTTTTTAACACATTTTCTGATCATGAGAAACAATGCTCCCAACAAAATACCAACAAAATCACACCACTAGGTCTTAATAATGTAAATTTCAACCCAAAAGGACATTATAACCAACAACAGAATAGAAACCCGGAGAAACAAAATAGTACATGAAACACATATTAAAAAAAAGGCTACCAATAAGTAGATATAAATCAAAAATATTTATCTGAAAACTGAAGGTTTCATAAGTACAATACAAGAAAGCGTTGTGAAAACTAGAAGCTAGAATCATATTATAAAACAAAACGACATTGAAGGCATATGCGGACAATATCACAAAACATTAGAAGCAATTGAAGATAATACATGACCCGACAACAATATCTGTAAAGTACAAATTAATAATCATGATTGACTCATGATACAAATACGAACCACTAAGTTTTAGAAAATTCTGATGTTAAGTGATATAGAAACAGTAGCCTTCTATTATTGAAAGGACACATCATTCAACTCTTTCACGTAAACTAAATCGATTGTCAACAATAACACATTCAGTGTTGCTTTGTCAGTCTTACCATGTTGCGGGTTTATTGGCAAAAACTAACGACTTAACAAAAAACCACAGAAAGATGTCTAGCGGTGTTTTAGTATTATCGTATAAACGTGGAATAAAATTAATTTCTCCATTTCTAGAAATGGTCGGTTAACCAAACTTCTCTTCAAGTAAGTGAATTATTTGACTGGCAGAGTGATAAGTGGCACCGTCTTATTAAAACCATATGTCGTGCAAGCCGAGAGCATCCAATTTCGGCCAAACAAATTCAGTCCACATTAAGCGATAACGAGTTTCATTCACAGTAACGTGTTACAAGCATCGTTGAAAAAACAAGGTTAAAGAACTCCTCTGGATAAAATGCTCGCTAAATAGTCAGTTTAACGGTATATAATACTCCTCATGGGTGACTTTCAGATACGAGAATTACGTTTCATAAAACTATTAAATCAAAAGCAAACATCGTCATCGATGATGATTTTGTTATGAATGACTGTTTGGTTGGACTTCTTAAGTAAAATAATCTTATAAGCACGTAGAACAGGGCCTTTGCACAAAAAGATACATTTGGATATCCACGAATACTCTGACGTACAACTGTAATATTCTATTCGCATTCTTTGTTTCATTGGCACAGGAACGCTATGAAGTAATTATGTTAGATCATTCAATTGTTTTTCAACTTGAACGATTATATCGACCAAAAATTGAAGTTAGTGTACATCAGTCAAGTAATCACCACTGAATGCGTTCAAGTGGGGATTCAAATTACGAATGCGTCGTTCTTAATGGAAGACTTGCTATTCAGAAAGGCTTTTCTTTCCGATTTAAAAAATTCCTGATATGTTTACATGATCGTATAAGAAAACCTACTGACCCGGTAGCATTAGTTTGCATGGACACTATGATTCGTGAACTACATGTAAAATCATACAATACACTTAAATCTATAGGCTGCTTTCCACTGACATTATAAATTTTTTTTGACAGTAGTAGTGTTAGTGTTAGTTACTTGGAATATGTGACAACTGAACAATTTCCGATAAGTTATACCGTTTTTGAGACACCAGTTGTTAATGGTGCATAATTTTTTTCTGTAAATGAAAACAATCAATGTTAAATATTCTATTAAATATTTTATACCGTCTGCATATGCCAGCGTATAAATAATAAATGTAATAGACCCAAGATGAATTCCTGGGAAACACCAGATAAGAGAGTGAAAGGTTTAGCACAGCAAGCATTATACGACAGACATAAGGTGTTATAAATAAGAAGATATAAATTGCAAAAGATTTTGTGTGAAACCTAAAACATTCAATTTTAATATTAGAATTCTGCCATCTATCGAATCGAAAGTCTTGGCAAAATCCATGTAAATCACTGTCACTTAAAAGCGATCGTCGAATGCTGTAGTTGTGCTATTATGCCATGTTACTGTACTTTCAATGGTGATTCTGTATTTGCAAAGATTCGTTGTTACATAAGGTGTACAAAAATTTTGGTCAAATTTTCATGTCTTTACATATTCAAACAGCTTAGTGCCAATTACAGAATATATCGGTAGGCCACTAGTTATTATAACGCCCAACTGATGGTGCAACTTATGATCCTAGACTACCAGCATACAGCTAAAGGAGAAGGGAAAATATAAAAAACATTTCCGGATAGCAGGCTATAGAATTCCATCCCAAGATCCTCATTATAACATACCATTAACTTAATAAATTTCATTTGGCCAAATAGTATTATGTCACCCTACTAGACAAATTAAAGAAAGACATGTCTGAAGAGCGACTTGAAATGGACCATAAAGAGTTCTCGCTCATGATATCAACGCGCTTTCTCACATCAGTCAAAATGGCAAAAATTAAATAAATTGAAAACTCAAGTTTTGCCACACCCACTCTATTTGCCAGATTTAGAACCAAATAACTTCCACTTAACTCAAGCCTTTCCTTGCTAAAAATAAGTGTTTGTCAGTTGGAAAACTTATTACAATGAAGCAGTAATTTAAGAACGATGAGAAAAATCATTACCAAAATAAAGGCATTTCAGCATCCTTAGTTCAAGTATATCATTCTCATATTAATGTAGTGAAGACAAAACATTGTGGAACACATTCTTGATTTGTTCTGCTTATAGCAAAGGTATAATCATAAAAGTTTAAAAATTATTGAAATTCAGGTTTTACTTTTTAAGTTCTATTTTCTAAATAAATCCAAATAGTGTTTTGCAAAACATAATACTCGCTACCGACTTTATTTATTTCCATTTAAATAGATGACATTCCTTTGTTTGTATATACTTCTATTTCATCACAGCATTTCAGAAACGAATTTCATCAAACTAGAATTGGAGTTAAACAATCTCTTTAAAAAATCATATAAAAAATTCTATATTTCAGCCTAAAACTTTGCGCTAGTGATTTTCAAAATTTGCATTTGCGGCGCAACAATCTTTTGTTTATTAAAAACGATAAGTTAAACTATTTATCAGTATGGCCTCATATTGCATTCTTTCTATTATTCAATTGTTACTTCTGTTATCAAAGTTATAACCAATAGCATGGTTTAGAAAGATTTATTACACACAACAGTTGTTTCAAAATGGAAGACTTAAAGGGCGTACATATCGAAATTTAGGTACGAATATGTGTGTGCACTGCTATTCCGTATACATACGCGTACATATATGTTCGCAGGGCAGTATTCCAGTGTTCCAGAATATCGTATTGATTACGCCGGCATAACTGGCAGTAACCCATTTGCGGTGATTTATTAGAGTTTTTTCGAGAAGCGTGTTGTTCGACGCACGTTTCTTTGTTATTTCCGTTTTCTAAGATGAGTGCCTGCTACGGAATAATCGAATATTCGAGTACAAATAATTTCTGTGTAATGCTGCGTGAAACTCGTTCAAATCGAATTTGGCTATAAACTTTGGGAATGTGTATTAGAGAAAGTATGTGTAGCTTTACTAGTTCTAATCTTAAAATTAAAATTTTGTCTATTTAAATACCTCGAATAGGACTAAACAACTTAAACTTGTTATAAAGTGTGCACTAAGAAAAAGAAGCGATACCTCAGTTAATTTTTATTATGTGATACACGAGGGTGGTCCTAGAAGTACCCAACCCCAACAAAGAAAACACAAGAATATTAGAGCACAATATATTTATTTTTCAATATAATCTCCTTTTAGCTCTATACACTTTTCCCAGCGACGTTCAATATGTTCGATGCCCTTTTTATAATAAGAACTATCTTGCTCTTCAAAATAGCCATTAATTGCCTTACTTATTACTTAACTGCCCTACTTCTTCATCGTTAGAAAATCTTTGACCATTGAGCCATTTTTTCTAGTTTGGTAACAGAAAATAATCCGAGGGGCTAAATTTAGCGAATAAGCACGAGGTAGTAATTCAAACTTTAATTCATTAATTTTGGCCATTGCAATAATGGATTTGTGAGAGGGTGCAGTCTTGATGAAACAACACTTTCTTCTTAGCCAAATGCGACAGTTTTTTCCTGATTTCTTTGCACAAACGTTGCAATAATTCCACGTGCATCCCGAAAAACCGATGCCACAGCCTTGCCTGCAGACGAAACAGTCTTCGCCCTCTTTGGAGCCGGTTCTCCCTTTTGAGTCCATTGCTTTGATTGTTTTTTATCTCGGGTGTGAAGTGATGGATCCATGTTGCATCCATGGTTATGAAACTGCGCAAAAATTCTGTTTTGTTTGTGTGAAACTTCACTAAACACTTAATTGAAACGTCTTCACGACACCATTTTTGCTCGAGTGTGCACCCGTCTTGCACACAGCTTTCTCATGTCCAAATTTTGGCTATGGCTAATATATGTTTGGAAACCTTTTTAATTTATTTTACTTCAATTTCTCTCAAGTTTTACATTAATTTACCCGATTTGCGTCATATGATCTTGGTTCTATACGGCCATTTATCAGGCAATTTTTATACCGCCTTATATATAATAGAATTATAAATCCTTGTAATATACATGCTTGATATGCATCGGTCTTCATTTATTTATTGAATGCATTGTTTTTACAATATCGGAACTACTAATAGCTTCTTATTTCCATTTGTTATTGTATGCTTGTAGTTTCTTATTTAATCTATTATAATATACTGTTAACCTTTTTTATTCAAAAGTTTTATACACATCATTTTTGATGTGCTTTTAGATGTATTTTGTATAATGGGCAAGAAATTAATATCATCTCTTATGTATCATGTCTGTATTGATTTTTCCCTAGGAGACATCAGTCATTCTTTCTTTAACCAATCGGGTGGCTTTGAGTGATATGTTTATAGTACATCCAATGAGTTGCTAATGTGATTCAAAAAATAAATATACACTGAAATTACTATTTATAGTAATAGGCAATCCATATTTTGGAGATGTTAGAATTTGAAACTCATCTGGATTCGAATTATACTTATATGTATACAATATTAGAAACTTTGGTAACTATAATAGTTATTTCAAATCTTTATTATTGTAATATTCCTGTGTTTAATTATATTTCTATATGTTCTATTATACTTGTATTCTTATTACATCTACCTTTTTGTTATTATTTCCTTGAGTTTTAGTGCACATTCCTTTTGTCCTAGGATGTACTTCATTACTCAACTTATAAAGAGTGTCTTTAACACAGTTGGGAAAACTCTGTCATTTCTGAATCGTCTGAAGATGTCTTACTGTAATCTTTTGGTGTGAAGCAAAACAACTAACTTTATAGAATAAGAATCCTTTTTAAAATATAACTCACTTTTTTTAAAATTAATGTATGTGCAGACGCATTGTATTCAAGAAATTCTGAAAGTGAATAACGTACATACATGAAAACACAAAATACATTTCTAAAATTTTCACATCTTATGTATGTTAAATATTGTCGTATTATCGTATGAGAATACATTCGTGTTAAAACTATCTTGTTTACAACGTATTTCGATTTATCAAATATCATCAGGTAAACTATGATATTAGAGAATTTATTCGCGAGTCTATACTCGTACCGTTTTATGATACAGCGAAAAATATTACAACCTATGGCGGGTCTCGCCCTGTCGAAAATGGTCGTCTATTATGTACTCGTATCATGGTAATGTAGTTATCCTTTTGGCAAAATGAATACGCACTTCGCTCTTTCGTTTGTTTAGACGAGAAATGGAGATAATGTTTTTTCATTGTCGCATTGTGCATTATATGAATTCAAATCTAAAACAAACAGCAATACGTTTTCGTGAAAATAATTAAAAAGGCTGGGAAAAGTGAGTGATTCTAAACATTTATTTATTAAACATGTAGATATTATCAGATATTTTCATGTGGCACCTTAAAATACGTAATCTACAAATTTTATGTTAGCTGTAAAGTTTAGTATTACTTTCCTGGAATAGCAGTAATTGAATTAAACTGAATTAAGCAATATATTTGTACAGGTTTGCTGGGATTAGGTTTCACCTTGTAACTGCCAATATTAATCTACACACGAGTAAATAAACTGACTCTAGTCTCACAAACACGAAGCCTTTACACGTAGTAGTCATCATCCTTCAGTAGTCGTCAATAAACCCCTTTAGTAACGCAAACATAAACAACGAGAGTAACGTATACTTGCTTATTTCATGTTTGCTGATGTAAATTGTTGTTAATTGTGTACGTGTTTGTTTCGGCTGATATGAGATAAACGAAAAAAGTTCAATTGTAGAAGCAGGAATCAAGCATATGTACATATACTTCTCTTCTTAGGTAACAATGTATAATTCTGGAAATTACATGAATTGAAGTGTGAATACATGCATATATACACTATACACAATTAATCATAATATAGATAATTATATTTTAGTGAATATAACTACGGAAATATTTAAGAAAGAATAATGTGATCATTTTCCTTTTATTAATATTGTATATTAAATCTTTTTTATTTGACCTTAGGAATGAACATCTATATACCATAATAGATGTATGATCTGTGAAGTTAGTAATATTTTGTGGAGATAAAGGAATGTAATTCTTCACATTTCGGAGTCTATCAAAATAAATATAAATGAAATTATAACTCGGTTATTGGAAAAGAGGATATCCGCACAGGAAAAGTGTAGGAGGGATGTACTATTAACCTAGAAATTTTGACTTTAATTTTTCTAAGTAGAACAATCATTAAATCCCAAATGCGTTTTCTGTTATACTATAAGTAGAGTTGCCCACTTTGTCCGGAATACAGAGTTGTATTTTAGGGACAACCGCCCGATACAAATATCAACAGCGAGAGTAATTGCACTCTAACTATAGTACTATGTAGAAGTGCATTTCACAGATCGATTACTGTTACGTGGTAAATATAATTATTAAAGCTACATTATGACTCATACTGCAGTATTGTGGAACAACTGGCCGAACTCACTAACAGCTTTGAACAACAGTCTAGATCGATGTATTCAGCAATACAGGCGAATGTATTAGCCAGCCTGGTAATGCCGAAGTATCCGGAGTTAAAATGTAATGGTGCTAAAATATTGTGTAGTGTGCAAAAAATATATAATCTATTGAGACCAACGGAACTGCAGAAAATACATAAATACTGGAGCACATATTAGAAATAAAAGAACGGACGTGCCATCATAGACTGCAATTAAATTTAATTCAGCGTTTATTTTACACGCTTGCATTTTACAAATTAATTTACTTAAACAAGAACTATTTCAACATTTCTGGTATAAATGTAATGTTAGTGCCAAATTATCAAGATGACGAATGTTGTAGTGTATTGTACCAACTCTCTGCATGCAGAAATTAGAAGCGAGTGCGCGCACTAGACCCTCTTAAGTCGTCGCCTCCTTTGCTATTAGCGTGTAAAGAATGCAAAGAATGCAAAAAAAGAGGCAATTTGTTGCATATTACGTACAAAATTCATTCATTTCATTTTGTTGCAGAAGCTATTTAAACATTTTATCCAAAGGTAGTAGATGCGTTAATTACATTAAGTACAAGGGCAGTTGCATATAATGCGCTTTTACGATATGAAACTGAAAAATTCTAATTTTAACAGCTTTTTTCATCGTATATAAAATGTAGTAATTTTTTGAAGAAACTCTTGTCTTCCGCGCTTTGCCTTCACCATTAGACTAGTGAGATATTGAATTCGAGTCGTTCTAATCGGTCATAAATTGCATTATAGAAATAGTTATTAAGTTAAACCCACGGAAGTTTATTGATTACATATAATTATGCACTTTGACGATGTGAAACCGAAAAATTCTAATTTTAACCGCTTTTTAAATCATACATAATGCAGAAATTTTTGAAAAATCATGGCAGTGCTTCGCAAGTCTCCCGAACGTACTCGAGAACTTCACAGACAGTGGGCCCATAACTCTGAACCATTACAGCCGATTCTTATACGTTGGTGAACCTGATTAAAGGCAGCGCTTTACTATTGTAAATATTTTCAAAGAAATAAAGCCCGTCGTTTCACACTTTAATACTAGAGTTGCTAGAGCTATCAAGAAAAGTCAGACTAAATTTAAAGATAGTCACGATGATAGAGATTTACAAACTATGTGGACAAGTTATTCCTGACTACTTGAAGCAATAGAGAATTTACTAAATCCTTCGGTGTCATTAGAATACTTATTGCAAATAGTGAATGATATTCGCTCACACGTGGCCAGGAACGCAAAAAAAATCGTGTTATGGAAAAGAGATTGTGTCTAAGAAAGATTTGGATTTTAGTACTTTAAGACAGACATTTGGTGGTGCGTATCTAGAAGCATAAAATAATTTCAAAGATTATTTCAATTATTCCGACATTACATTATTAGAGAGGAAATGTAGTTTTTTGCATATAAGAATATATTTTCATCGCGGAGAACACTCACAGTTGAAACAAATCTTGAAACGTACTTGGTGCTGCAGTTGTTTCACCGATCCCACCCAATATGGGTTAACGAATCTTAAGCGAGTGTTTATTAGTTAATTTACACAGAACATCTCTGGGTTCTGAACAAAGTGAGAAATACTAGCTATAAACTAATAAAGTGATTATATTAGTGGGTAAAGATATTTGCTCTCGAATAAAATTTTTGTAAAATTATAATATTGAGTCTTCATGTAAAGGGTCACTAAAAATGTGATTTAAATCTGCATTTTCAAATCCACCATTCCAAATTATCAATGCAACATATTATCTTATAGGAGCAAGAATTGTTATATTATCGTACTATATCCTTCTAAACATTTAGTCCTTAATTAACGGTTTTATTTGTCTCTTAGGAGAAGACGCTTCTAACAAACAACTAGTTCATTAAAACCAAGTACCAGTTCATATAAACTGCCCCCTGTAAACTTTGGTTTATTCATCAACATATTTATACGAATCGAATGTATCTTTAGGTAAAAGAAATATACAGCGTGCTTCGAAAAGAATATACGTATTACAAAGTATTATTTTGTTCAAACTATCGATCGTTGCGCCTCGGCTCGGCTATTGGAGAAACGAATACATAGTCTAGTTTATTTAAAGGCCGCTAGATGTCAGCTGTCTTCCGTTTTTCTTGGTAACCGTCATATGTTTAAAATGGCTACTCCGCAGCAGAAGCCATTTTGTTTGTAGATACAGGATGTGTATGTAAAGGAAAGAGTCCTGGCCGCCCTCGTGTTTCTGAAGAAAACGTTGCACGAATTCACACTGCTTTCTACCGTAATCCTTCTAAATCAACTCGTCGTGCCAGTCGGGAATTACATCTGCCTACAACAACAATTTAGCGTGTTTTGAGACGTCGGTTGGCTATGAAGCCGTACAAGTTACAGTTGTTACAAGCTCTACGTCCTGATGACAAACAGAAACGTGTGGCGTTTTGTAACAATATTCATGATGCTATTGAGAATGATAACACTTTCGCATAACGTATTGTATTCAGTGATGAAGCGACTTTCCATGTTAGTAGTCTGGTAAACAAACACAATGTTCGAATTTGGGGTCTACAGAAACCACACGCAGCCATTGAATATGTACGAGATTCGCCTAAAATCAATGCGTTTTGTGCAATATTCCGATCATCTGTTTACGGTCCATTCTTCTTTGATGGAAACACGGTTAACGGTCAGTAGTATCTCGTTATGTTACGAAACTGGTTGTTTCCGAGGCTGCACGAAGACAACTTCACTTTTCAATAAGACGGAGTACCCCCTCACTGGAGTCGCCAAGTGCGTGAATATCTGAATGAAACTCTACAGAACCGTTGGATTGGTCGTCAAGGAGCTGGTAATTTAGCATGTCCCAGCTGGGCTCCACGGTCACATGATTTGACACCCCGTGTCTTCTTCCTGTGGAGTTTCGTTAAAGACAACGTTTATGTACCACCACTCCCACAGAATCTGGAAGAGTTGAAGAACCGGATCCGTACTGCCATAACAGTGATGAAGGACATGCTTGCCCGAGTATGGGAGGAATTTGAGTATCGGTGTGATATTGTTCGTGTCGCTGATAGAGGACATATTGAACATCTGTAATCTGAACTTGAGAGGTTCGTAAATATGTGTGTAAAGTTTCATATTCATAGGTCTTAAAGTTTAATAAATATATTCATTCCAAATACGTATATTCTTTTTGAAATACCCTTTATAATATAATTCAGTTTTTATAAACATTATACATAGAATTTTGGAGAGCTTGTACTTAATCGGACTTTATTATAACTTTTGTTATGCATAGCGCAATATCGAAGAGTTTTCAGAATCCTGACTGTTTTAGCAGCAAGATCTAAACATTGACAATTAAAAGCTGCTTCTTAAAATATAATATGTATAATCACAACTATTCCCAATTTTAGATTGATCAGAAAATATTGTCTACGAGTCTGCAAAAGGGGACATCATATTTTAAAATAATTTCCTGTCGTATGCATTACTGAAGTTTAAAAGTATTTATTACGTTATGTTACCAAATTTCCAAGGAATTATTTAAAATGTCTACATAAAGATGATACTTTACTACAAGGCTTCTGCTCCCTACATGTAATTAAAAACTCGTTTTTCTAGTTCGACCTTTATAAAAACAGCTGAAATTCTAGAAATATTAAAATTTGAATAATTTACTCCTGAATATATACGCAATTAATATTTGATTGTCTGTATATAGATTTTAAAATTTAAAATAACAAAAACGATTAAATTATCGATAATTTTAAATTATTTAATAACCACAAGCACTTTGAAATTACATTTTGTCCTATATCGTATTCAATAAATTTTTTTGAAACATAACAATTATTTCCTTCCCAAATATAACCAGTATATTTTAACATTCAATTTAATTATGTTTAATAACGTCAACACTTTTTAGTTTTCCTAATAATGGTAATTATCAGATACTTATCCTAAAATTTTTAAAACATTAGTCTTAACCTGCAACTGTACAGTGACATTTGCAACTATTAAAGCTATTTATTATTTTTGCTCCTATATAAAGTAAGCAGCGTTGAAATAAAACATAAACCCCTATCAATAGTTGCTAAGAATATGTTACACTAAACCTTATCAGTAGCAATATAAATACCTAATACATATGATGCTACTACCTTTTCTTTAATCTATCTAACAATCGAAACAAATATTTTTCAAATCAAACTATTCGAAAGTATACAAATTGCGTTTTACTGATCGATAGAATAAGATATTGTCTTTGAATGAATAGACACTTTCATTAAAAATTTTTGCATTATATGCATACATTACATAAATATTCTCTCTGGTTCGCAACTGCAATTACTAGAAATTTCTCAAACTGAAGCAAAACTGCCATACCGACTTGAATCAGGAGAATTATTCAGCTGTCTCGCCGAACAAGAGCCAAGCGAAGAAGGATGAGTAGGATCTGGCCTTGGCTTTGATATCCTTCAATATTCTTTTCCCTTATTTTGAGCATGGACTCTCCTTCTGCAAATCCCTGATTAATATTTTCCTCAAATTCTTCATTACTTCTTCCAGCCATTTTTCTCGACCGTCCTCTTCTTCCCTTTCCTTCATTTCTTGTCATCAGTATTCTCTTAACCTATCTATTGCCGTGCATACGTGCTATATGCCCCAGCCATCTAGCACTTTGCATTCCTACCACCTGAACAATATCTGATCTTCCATATAACTCCTTCATTTATTTATTTGTTCTTCTTCTGAATTCATTGTTAACTCTAATTTCTCCAAAAATCCTTCTTAACATTTTGCGTTCCTAAACCTCCAGTTTACTTTCTTCTTTCTTTTCCGCTCTCCAAGTCTCGTATGCACAAGTAACATCGTCTTTAGTATTGTTTGATACAATCTTACTTTTATTGCTCTCGTTAAATTTTTTGTTTTTAGAATCTTTGAAAACATCCTACGGCCTTCTCTTCGCTAGTCGTTTCTCAAATTTCTCCTTCATCTCTTTTACATGCGAACGTTACGTCTAGATACTCAATTTGTTCCATTATATTGGGTAATTCCTGTTTTCACACAATTAGTGAGTATATTAGCAGATCTTCCATTTCTATGGTCCATTGCCCATGTATTTGGTTTTGTTTACATTAATTTTTAGGTCATACTCTTCTTTTTCTTTTCAACAACTTAAATATCCTTACTATTTCCTCTTTAGGTCTCGCTGTTATAAATGCCATCAGTATAGGCTAGGCATTGGTATCTGGTACCATATATCAATCATTTTGTATTAATGTTACTCTCCTCCAGAATCACCTGCAGCACCAAATTAAAAAGAACTCTGGATAGTTGATTGCCTTGCCTCAATTCTTTCTTTACCGTAAACTCCTCAGACATTGCTCCATCACTTATGACTTTATTTTCTGTTCTTCTGATAATTGTTCTACATCCTTAAATCCTTCGCAACTCTCATCGCTTGGAACAATTTGCTCCTGAAAATGGAGCCTTATGCCCGTCGATATTGTAACGGCAATTGCAAATTAAATAGTGGAGTCTCCTGAAGCTATTGCCTCTACCTTTCTCAATTTCCTGATAGAAATTTTTTACTTCCTTCTTAGCATATGATTAGTATTTTTGTTCTAAATCTTCTTTCTTGTTTCTACTAGGCGGTTTTGGCTTCTATTCGTATCTGATCGTTTTTTTCTTGTTGTTTTCACTTCTTGTTTCCATTAATCTTGAATGTACCTTTTCCTCCAGAATTTGTTCGCGCTCTCCGTCGAACCGCTTTATTTATTTTTTATGGATTCCTCAATATTTCTGCTGCCAACTTCTCCAGAAATATCTCATCTGCGGTTACTCTTCCTCTATCTGTTCTTTTTTGATTTTGTTCCTAGTTTTCTGTTAATTCTTGTTCAAAAAGCATTGCTGTTGTCAGCTTCTTACGTTTTCCTACGTCATATATTTTCCGTCTTCGTTTCTTTGCATCCTTTCCTGTTTCATTTCCGTTATGACCAATATATCGTCACTATCACTATCTGCTACCCTGTAACTTCTCTCGTCCTTCCGTGAGAGTATGCTAAATCTGATTTCATGCTTCTCCAATTTGGTGCTATCCATGTTTATGTATGTTCTTGTGATCAAACGCACTACTAACAATTTCCATATTATTCTCTTGCCATTGTCATAACTAATAGAGTATCTACTGTAAAAAATGAACTGGAACAAAAGACGATCATAAAGTTCACACATTTTTACATATATTTTAAAATTTTATGAAATTTGCATTCAAACTACTATATTTATAAAAGAACTAAATACAAGCAATAATTTTAGACGGGATATTTAAACTTCAGAATTTTGTTATCAGTAAATATTATCTAGCTTTATGAGAAAAGAGGCCTCCTGAATAAAACACTAATGGCGTTGTAATTATTATCTTTTACCGCTTTCCCTTTAATTTCATTAATAAGATTTTGTTTGATGTCTTTAAATTATTAAAGGAAAGGTCGAATTTGTATTGTGTGTGTCATAACGAGTCTCATAATATTCCCTGATCGGCGGAACAGAAAATATAAGATAGAGAAAATTCAATTCCGAAATACTGTCTCGTACCAAGTTAATGTCGCAAAACAAAAGGAATATCAAGTATCTACCAGTGGAGGCTTTCGACTTGCCGCTCAACTCTTCGCGCACCCCCTATTTTCTTCTACTTGCTCATACACATCCTTAACATTGGCGTACTGCGCGTATATATATTCTATAAGTCCTAAGTCATCAGTAGGATGACAACGTCATCGCCATCTACCGTGACTAACTGAGAACATTTACTGGATCTCTGTTTTCGTACCTTAATGGGATTTAGTGTCATCTGTTCGATTTATGGCTTCGATGACAAAGTTTACTCAATTTACTAACTTAGTTATGATTTATTTACTTTCTAACATGTCTAATGACCTACCTAAGAGGATTTCTGTGAGCGTTCAAGGAGCGTTAAACTACATTTTGAATGCGGGTATGAACTTGCAAATTTAATTCCAAGGAGCCGTCAGTAAACTTAAACTTCCCCGAAGTGTTCCTCGTATAAGGAATTAAAATGTATATACGTATGTATGTATATTTGCTTTCGAAAACTAAGCTTCAAGTACTAATTTGCGTAAGTTTCTAGTAATCATTCATCTAGTTTCCTTCACAATAGAACTAACATAAAATATAGTTTCGAATTAATATAAAATTCATCTAATGACAGAAAATGCAAAACGAATATTGCCGCTGAAAATATTTCTGGCAAAAAAAACTCATTACTACACTTTCATTTTGTTACCCTAAAGTTGTCGAACTACCACGAATAACCTTAAGTATAATTTAAGCCTATATATTCTCAGCTATTAGTTATCTGGAATAAATATGATCATTGCTATTTCTTAGTAATTAACCATAGTATTGTATATCTTTTTCTGTTAACTTGATGTACCCCTACGGTTACGTAATATTTTCAAGCCTGATGATTCAAGAATAAATGATATCTTGTTAATTATCATATACTTAAATTTACTTGCTCCAGTAACGTTACTACTCTTAGTTATGATTACTTTTGCCAAGCATTTATCTTCTGTTTGTTATTCTAGCTTAGTATTATCCAGAAATCTTCTGCGAAACTACATTCTTTGTGATATACCTGTATATTAGGATCTGCTCTATGTTCTAATTATATTTCTTTCGTTTAAATTGTTTCTCAGGATTCATTATTATCTAGGGTTTACCAATAATCAACATTTATTTACCTCGTACATTTGTCTGTAACCATTTTAGTAACTTCTTTCCGTGAAACTTACATATTGCTGTGTAATTTTGAACAAAATATTAATAAGACGTTGGAATGTGTATATTATATGATGCGAAATCACATGTAATATACTTCTATATAAGAATTCATTAAAACATTCCTTTAGTGTGTATAAAAATGTACATACTAATGTAGAAAATTAAAAAATTATTTTTGAAAGGATACGTATAAATATATTAACTTTACTTTGGATAGACTTAATAGTAAGATATCCTTATATATAGATTTTGAGACGTATACGAGCATCTCACATCAATTATGAGAAAATTTATTTTCTACATCTATAAAGGATTAACAATGATTTAAAAAGCTTATTGTACAGTCTTTAAAGTTTGGAAATGATTTCTTGTAACACTAAATATATACAGTGTGCCGGGACAAAATTACTATAGCCAAGAATGTGTCACTGAAGTAATTTCAAATTAAAAATGTCTAACGAACATATAGCCAAAACTCTATCGTAACTGAACTACAAGGATTTGAAGTATTACGTAATATTTTCGTTGTGAGTAAAAAGTTGATGTGTCTATGATTCATCAGTTATTATTCATTGTTTCATTGTGACAGTAAACATCAGGAGTGTTTATTTTTTCGTGTTACATTAAAATGCTCTTAAAAGTGTGTTAATTTTTTTGTATGAAGGATACGCAGATATTTTGTTTATAGATGGAGTGCCTTGTAAAGATGTTTCCAACAATGTCCACCGATGTTCAAAAGAAAGAGGCAAATTTCCTGCAGCTACATCTAAACAAGAACTTGCTCAAGAAGAAGCAATACTTAATATGGTTGATGTTCAACATACCACTAGTGTCTGAAAAATAGTCAATAGACTTGCTATATGCGGCCTATGTTAAGTCTGTTGACTAGAGTATGTAGAATACATTGTTTTGTGATAAAAGCTCTACCAGAAATGGAATCGAAAATTGTTGAGCATTCAAATATCCATACCAAACTAGGTACTCCAATTTTCAAGATATTTTCGATTAATGTTTGATGTAGTATTGTTGACAATTGTCTCATTCGTCCGTTTGTAATCGAGAAACGTCTCAGTACAGTTCGTTGTTTATATTTCTTGAAAAATGACCTAACAGCATTACTAATGCTCCTCTTAATGTAAGACGACGAATGTGGATACAGCACGATGGCGCACCTCCGCATTTTGGTAGAGAAGTAAAGGATTTTCTTAATCAAAAATTATAAGAATCAATGGATTGGAAGAGGTTCAGCAGTTGCTTGGCCGCCACAGTCACCAGACTTAAATTCCTTAGATTATTTTTTATAGAGAAAGCTAAAAAATTTGGTTTATGCAAAGCAATTTGAACAAGAAATCTTCTTGCTTTGTTAGCCTAGTTATTCTTTCATTGTTAAGAACAGCTGAACTAACAACTGGATTCGCTTTTCATCAACGCTTGACCAAAGTGCCTTATTTTAAAATAATTTTCATTAAAATTTTTTGGAAGCAGTACATTATATCTGCATTAGTAGGGCTATTTAAAACTACAAACGCTTGTTACTTATTTGTGAGTTTTGGGCATATGTTCATTTGGCAACTTTAACTTGAAATTGCTTCAGTGACACACTTTTAAGTTATGGTAATCATATCGTGGGATATTCGGTATATATATATATATATATATATATATATATATATATATATATATTATACACATATGTTTAGTGTAAATTTACTTATGTTATTATACCAAAATAATTTAGCAAGATTGTTGAAATTTTAAACCAGTGGAATTAATCTGAATATACTCAATGACAGGTTGTAAATACGGTTATATCTAACAACACTGTATAAGAATACATATAATTTAGACAAAATGTTATATAGTAAACAATACCTGGAGTAACAGAATACTGTGTACAAGACTAATTGAAAACGAATCCATTAGTACGCAATTTCCATCTAATTTTGCATGTGACTAGTTGTTTATAAAGGTACTCAAGATCAAGGTTATGAAAATAAAGCCGATACAAATATTAACGATCATGCTATAGAGAATTTATAGAAATTGTCAGACAATATTAAAAACACAATGAGCAAAATGCCCGACAGATGGCAATAGTGTTTTTAGAAATTTTATTTAAAAGTATGAAAAATGAGAATGTAATGTTAAAGTTAAGTTTAAACAAGCAAATTTAATTCATAATGAATTTAGAAATTAAAATTTAAAAAAGTTGAAAAATAACAGTGAAATAATAAAACGATGACGTGGTCAGTAAAAAATAGTCAACATGCGTGCAGGTAACACAGTTAACTCTTTCGGCGTCTATAAAAGCGAAAGCACCAGTCGAAGACGAGAGAATTCGCCTGACACCTTCGATAGAAAAGAACTTTGAACTTCTTATAATTATTAAATACATCTTGACTTGGCTGTTATATATACATTAGGTCAAATCTAAGAACGTCATTTTAATTATCGCCGTTTATTATTTTATTTATTTATTATAGAAAACTCAATGAAACCAAAACTTACGTACCTTCAAAGGTTTTTGTAAGATGAGTTTAATTGCCTTCACACCAATTTCTAGAATTACTTGGATACTCCTCATAGTAATACGCAGGTTATCTTTAATCGTATATTGAGCGAGATCATTATCACCTTCTCTTTACGATAATTAAAGAACATGACGTGTCAGAAAATTCCCGATTGATTTCCCTAAAAATGTTCTTTACGGCTTAAGCTACCTTTGAAATTATAGCTAATCACATAGCTAATACACAAATTATTTTATATATTTTTAATTTTTAAATAGTCAAGAACATTTTTCAAATGTCATTGAATTTGTAGATAACAGTGTCTAAAAAAAAGTTGTAGCAAAATGCCATGGTCTGCTCTCAGTAGAAATGGCCGTCTTATAATGGAAATTCCAATTATACATGTTTCCAATAAAATAGCGAGTCGTTGTAACATTGATTCTTCTCTTGGTGCTTTGTAATTTAGATATTAAAATGTTATTACGAAACATTTGTCGATATATTAAGAAAGTGTACTTACGCCTGTTAAAATTTTTGTTCTTTCCTCATTTAGTTATGAATAACTCTATATTATCTTAGGATATTGAAAACAAGAACAAAGATATTAAAGATATTATCCACATATAATATTATTCAATTAAAATTCGGAAGTAATCTAATATAAAATTTAATAAACTTCACATTATTAATGCTCTTTTAAACAAACTAAATTTAAATTTAACATATGTACATCTAACACACGAAGTATTTCAAACGAACAATAGTTTGAAAGTAACTTGGAAATTCTCCACGTTTATCATTACTGAGTTAAAATTCAATTTCGCAGCGTAGGTACCTAAAACGAAAACTCTCATTTATCTAATCCTTTAGAGTTAAACCTTCCATTTGCGCGCGTGGCGCTTTCGAAACTTAATACCACACAATTTTCACAACAATTACATGAAGAGAGTCGGTACGTGCTGTTGTACAAGTAATACCGGAGTGGAGATCAAAGAAGGAATTCGAATTCATGATGGTAGTAGACAGAGAACCGCCACATCTTCTGATTACTGTAATTTGTTGTACGTTAGGTCCGTATAAATTATTCATTTATGATTAACCCCCACAGTTTGCGTGGATAACGTTTACAATGTACTAGAGTTGTAGTGCCAACACTCGACTACAACTTAGCAGGAGTAGTAGGAGAAGCAGGGATGTCGACAACGACGACGAACTATTTACCAACTGCCATTAAGATCAAACACAACAGATAATAACTATAACAAGGCGAGTACAAATGTTCCAACCATGTATATGATTTAATGCTTCCTATTTATTTAAGTGTTACCAATAAATTATATAACGGCTGCAATTAGAACTGTCTGGACTTATACTACGTAAGTAAAATTTCATTTTGTTACCCAACCACTTCCCTTTTAATAGCCTATAAACGCGAGGGAGCCGTCTGGATTCTGTGTTCCTACCCAAACGGGTACCTGGTGCGGAATACTATAAAATATCGAAGAAAATTAAATTTCGCATTCATTTCCCTTGTAATTCGGACGTAACAATTGAACAACGCACCGTCATAAATTATGCAAAACGAGAATAACGACTTTGGGCTTGAGATATAGAAGTGAAATAAACATTCTACGAATATTTTATTGAAGACGATACTACTGACTCTGTATATAGTGTATCTAACCACAGTCGATATTTATTAAATAATTTAATCCAGTTTATTAACAAAAATATATCTCACCGTGAAGAAGATGAGACAATAACGATTATGATAGTAAAAGTTAAACTAAAGTTCCATAAATTACCGATATGATTTATTCTGAAAGTAAAATATAAGAGTGTTACGGGAAGAATAATTATCCCAAGTTATGACGCCAAATTATTGTTAACGGCTAAGTGTGAAATTAACTAGTGTTGATAAGGTCGCGGTTTAACTATAACGCTACAATAAATGAAGAAAATTGTAATAAATTGATTTACGATGACTATCTAAAGTCCAGGAAAAGTGCAAAGCTAAAACAACAAACAAAGTTGTCTTTATGAATTCATTTATCTAAGTTAAACAAAAAAAGACAAAGCTTTGAATAAATTAAGAATTAGGAAATGAAATAAATATGTATTTAAGAAACATAATTACTTCAAGGCCTATAATAAAATATTTAATGAAGTTGCGATAGTAGAATATACAAGGACTGGTAGAAAGTTCGTAGCGAATGATACGTAGGTACACCACCATTTGTGTTTCTCTGGACAGAGACGGTTGTTTATCGCGTATAAGCGATGCATGGAAGTACAAAGGCACTACGTGCAGGAGGTGCAATAATATCGACCGTCAACTGTAAGATTTTTAAAGGATAAACTAGGGATTAACTAATGAGAGAAGGGAAAACTTATTCCAAAATTGAGAAATAATTTAAGGCTCTATATAATTAAAAATATTGTAATCTCATTAAAAGGTTAGTTGCACAAAGTTTTTTAAAATTATATGCCACACGACTTGCTCTTTATAAAATAATAATAAATAGTTAGTAAAGCCTGGTAAAGTAAACCTTGTCAATTGGTGCACCCTAGGTATGTGGATATTATACTCTGTCACAGAATGAAAGTTAAATTCATAATCGTATGTAGAAATTTAATAAAGTTAAACTATATCTAATGTAAAATCTAAAAAAATATTCTGGTAAACAAACTCCGTCCATGCTTCCTGGTAACAAGGTTTTCTTGGAAAAGTGACCACAATTTATAATCGACACATGTTAAGTAACAAAAAATTTTTGTTGAAAATATCTGACCTCGCGAATATTGTCTTATAAAATTTTCTTAAAATCGATCTATATAAAGAAAAATCAATTTAGAAAAGTGATTCTTAGATATACACGAAGCGTAACAATAAAGTCTGTTGGAATAAAATTCATGGATTTATATTTCAATAAAAATTTTGTAAGCATGTTTTTCTAAACCTCTATACACACATCTCTAATTTAAACTTCTTTTCTCTAAAGGCTCAGCACTGTTTCATCAATAAGCGATCTACAGTTATTAATTCAACATTTATAACCCAGTTCATTTCTGAATGTTTAGACGACAATGTTTGAATCAGCGTCTTAAGTACACACACACACACACACACACACACATATATATATATATATATATATATATATATATATATGTATATATATATTGTATACATACTTACATAGATTTCGACGGTCGTTGGGTATTCTTTCTTTGCCCTATATTTGCTTTTATGACTCTTAGAGCTTAAGCATGTTAAATATATTGTAGTTACAAGAATGTCACATTTTACGATAGTATAAAGAATTTATAAGTAAAAATAATCTACATATACACGCCACAAAACTGTGTTATTCGAAAAACAGAAAGATTTATAATAACATTCTTGATAGTACAGTTCTGAAGGAAATTAACAGATATTTCATAAAAATTGTAATAAAAATAGATAATTTATAATTATTACTTGATTTCAGTATATTTCACTGTACCTTAACATATTGTACTTTAACTTGTTCAGACAAGTTTTAATACGATCTTGTTGGGAGATTACAAAATGTTTCATTCTTAGTGTGGTGAGTGTAGGAATAACATAGGAATGTTAAATTTTAGGTTTTCTTCCAATAATTTTTACACAAAACGGTGATTAATAATGTGTACGATCTTTACGAACAACTGTATAGTATCGGCATCTTAATAGAATGAACTGGATTAGAATGTCGAACATTTTATGAGGAATTATATCCCATTCCTTCCTGACTGCAATTCGTAATGACTGCAATACTCGTAGTACAGTAACAACATACCAACCGTGTTCTGTTAGATTACTATCTAAAGAATTGGCGCCCAACTCCATTTTCTTTATACCAACTTCATCAATCCAGTTGTTCACGATGAGGATGAGTATTTGTGCCATTAATATGAATTCTTCTTCTACTCATGATGGATACGGAAAAATGCGTTGCAGAATCTCATCCAAGTATCTCTAAGCAATGAGATCTTCATTTTTAGCATTTCAAAGTCTAGAAATTGCGCTCAAATACTTCAGTAACACTTTATTTTGTCCTTTTATGTTCTAATCAAGACGTCTTATTATTTGAAAACTAGTTTATAGATATATCTGTCACTGTCACATTAAGTGACACTGCTTTCTATTACCAATAGTATAGAATATCACTTTATTGTTTTGAGCAGTGCAATTACAAAAATGCTCGAGAACGTTAACTACCAGATAAACGTTTCTATGCTTATGCATTTTTTTAAATATATTTCATATGTGTATCTTTCTATTTATTTTAAATGTACTCTTTTGACAATGTTGACGTCATATGATCTATAGCAATAAAGTATATTTCTTCATTTATTTTCTTTATGGAATAATTTTTACTTTCAATGTAGAATTTTCTCCTTTTAGCTTTTCAGTTTAACCTCCGACTACATTCTGTTCCTTCTCTAACATTCTTAGTTCCTTATTTATTTTCGATATTAATTCACTAGGTTTCTTCAACGTTTATAATTTTTTTTATCTTAGAATACCTTTGTATTTTAAATGACGTTTGTATCCGTTTTCTGAATTCTATAAAAGTTTTCGTTTCTGGTTTCCTTTTTTATAATATGTAGTAGTGGTATTTTTAAAAAAATGGAAGACGAAATTGATGTTCTGCTTTTGCTTTCCTGCGATGGCAATAGAGTACAAAGGGTACAAGGAAAGTTTTGCAATATGACGCAATAATGAATCGTAAGAAGCTGCTTGTTGCTGCGTGTTGAGACATGTTCATATGTGCATAGTAGCCGCCGCGCCATATCGATGAGCTCAGTTATGGATTAGCACTGAGAGTGTAAAGTGCTTTCAATGGCATCGTGGCCGCGACATGAGATAAAGGCAGTTTTGCGTTATAATTTCGTGAGTGGTTTAAATATAGACCAGTGCTTCGAAGAAATGACTCTTGCACTAGGTCGTGTCTGTCCACATCGCACAACTATATTCAGGTGGTATAGAGAATTCCAAAGGGGAAATTTAACTGTGGAGGATGCTGAGAAGCCGGGAAGGCCACGAACCTCAGTTACGAAGGAAAACGTTACTACTGTCAGGAATGCTTGGCCAGGACAGGCGAGTGACATACCAACAGATAGAGGGTACTTCAGACCTAAATGCACCAATAATTCGTTCGATTCTACGTGATCATTGGCACGTGAAGTAACTTTGTTCTCTCTGGGTGTCGCATCGACTGACTGAAGAGCAGATGGCACGACGTGTGACTTGGTGTCGGGAGATGCTGAAGAAGTTTAATAAGAGACAATCTCGGTATGTGAACAACATCGTAACAGGTAACGAGACTTGACTGTACTATTACGATGTGCCGACCAAAGCTCAAAACCAAGTTTGGGTCTTTGATAATGAAGACACACCCGTAGTTGTCAGAAAATCCCGATGTGTAAAGAAGAAAATGATGTATTTTTTCAAATCGAGTGGAATTGTGGAACGCGTAATTTTGGACACACGGAAGACAATCACAGCTAAGTGCTATACTGAACAGTGCCTGCCTAAAGTCTTAGATCTATGAAGAACCTGCCGCCAAAGTCAAGAATGGACACCTGGTTCCTCCATCACGATAATGCTCCAGCTCACTGCGCCAAAACCTGCACTGAATATTTGACCATGACAGGATTGAAACTTCTCGAGCACCCTCCCTACAGTCCAGGTCTTGCTCCCTGCGACTTTGCACTGTTCCCGCATGTGAAAATGGAACTAAAAGAGAGTCGGTTTTCCAGTGACGAGGACCTTCTGCGGGCTTGGGACAACGAGTGTGCTTTACTCCCTAGTGAAACTTAGAACTGGTTTAAAGATTGGTTTCGGAAGATGGAGAGGTGTATTGAGTGTAAATTAAATAAACAAAGCCGTATTGCAAAACTTTCCTAGTACCCTTTGTATATTCTAATGCAATATTTCTTTGGAAATTTTAACATCAATTTGAGGGAAATTTATCATTATTATTACATTTTCCCGCAATTTTTAATATCTTCTTCTTTTCTTTAAAATTTTCAGATTAAAATGTAAAATAATGTTAAATTATGCTTCTAAAATACTCCACACGCTAAAATAATAAACATCTAATTCATTCACAGTCTGCATATTTATCATAAATTACCTTACATGAAAATATTTCACTTTTATTTACGCGAAGTAGTTACCTGTTGCTAACCTCCAACGAAAAGATGAATATACATTTTACCACCCTTTTAAGTAAGAGGAACACTTGTAATACAGAGTGTATCGGTGTTCACTTTTTACACATCTCTCTCTAGAGACCTATATAACATGTTGTCGCATTAAACGCACTAAAAAGCAGGGGCTCGATTGCACAATGGATAGTTCCATCCATTAGCATGATTTAATGGAACAGCTAGCTTTGTGTGAACTAATACTTCCCAGCTTGCTTGTATAATGGCTTTCGCTCATTTTTTAAAAGACGAACGAACAATTTTGAATTTGAAATGAAACTACTGCTGCTAAAAGTTTTCGTCACTTTTTTATACATATAAACTCCATACGAATTCTGTTTACTGAATATGACAAGCATTTGAAATAAGTTCGCCGAATTAGAGATTTTATTATGTAATAGAGTATAACAACCACTAATAAACAGATAAAATAAAAATAATATACGTGAAATGTGATAGCAAAAATAAAGACTAAACACAGCAAAACGTAAATAGGAAAACAAAAAAAAAGAACAGTAAGATCGGATACAGTCAAGGTAGAGCAAATACAATAATAAATATAGGAGCGATTGGAGGTAAACATGAAATGAAAACAAACAAAATCTCTATAGTATAAATAAACCGTACATAATTTTGCTCATTAATCTTTTAACAATATTTAGTTAATTACTTTTGGATATGCACTAAGAAATATTTTGGTTTCTCTAGTTAGATAAGTCAATAAGCACTAAGAACAATTAGTCTTTTAATCGATTCTTATATTTTTACTATCAACGGTTCTAATTTAAAAAATGCGTTAAGCAATAAAAGGAAAAGTTTTAATAAGAATAAGCGTACAATGTCGTACAATTGCGTACAGTTAGTCTAGATATTTATATCCCAATATTTAGGAAAAACTTATTTTCGTATAAGTACTCTGCAAAAATATAGTGAAAAGTGCAATAAAGTCTGTTAATGATACAAAGAGTATAATAATACTAAACAAAATAATTGATGAATCTAAATTATATATACACATAAAAGTAATATCGATAAAGGTCAAGCTTCCGTCAGTCAAAACCGAATTTGGCTTTTTGCGCTCGTGTAGCAACAAATTCAGTATATATAGATAATAAAACAGCAATTTTATTTAGATATTTCAGGACATTTAGAATAAATAAGAAAGCTAGCCCAAGCTAAAACCAAAAATATATTTAGATAAATTATGGAAACTAAGATGAGCAGTAACACGGAATCGTATAATCGGTAAAAGTAAATAAATAAACAGCAGATGAATTAAGGAAAAATATATTTTTAATAGAACTAAAGATACAAATAAGTCTTCAGAAAAGGCTAGAAACGCCACACACCATGAAATCGAAATTAATATGTTGACATTAAATGCAAAAGAAACACACGAAAAACAAAAAACATGAAGAAGTTTAAACTAAAATAAAGGCATAGAGAGACGAAAAGAATTTCGAAAACAAAAGGAAACTAAAATAAATCAGTGGGTTAAATATGAAAGAAATAGGTTATCTAAAAAACAAGGGTTTGGAAGCAAATGAATGAGTGCAGAATCTAAAAAGAGGAAAACAATACAAAACATAATAACGCAAGATTTGTCAATAGAAAAGAATTGGTAACTGCAATAAAAAGTGAAAGACAATTCAAACTACGACCAAGCCATAACATTTGGGAAGGGTACAGAAAGTGAAATAAAAAAAGATTTTAAATATGTTAAAGGAAGCTTATGTAAACAGAAAAATGACAAAGAAAAGATAACCGAAACTTAATAATTGAAGAAATATGGTGAGATAAAAAAAAGTTATTTGTTAGAAGAGAAAGGAAACTATTAAAATTTAAATAAATAAAACAGTATAAATAGTGTAAATTTGCTACACGCTAACAGTCCCCTGTTGTTTGATGGTGGCTTTCAACACACGCATGATTATATGCAATTAATAACCTACCGTGCATTTTCATTTAAAAACTATTTCCATTGCAATTTATGGCACATTAAAAGGACTCGTATTCACTATCTCCGTGGTTTAATGGTGATGACACATTCCTGGAATGAATGGAACGATCATTCGAGTCCCACAACCCAACCCACCCCACGCCGAGACAGAAACTTTTCCAAAAATGTCTGCATTACATATATGTACGTTGTAAAAATCTATTAAAATTAGAATCTTTCGGTTTAAAAAGGAAACAAGTGCATAATTATATGCAATTAATAGCTACCGTGGGTTTTCACTTAATAACTGTTGCATAATGCAATTTATGATACATTGGAAAGCCTCGAATTCATCAACTCCTTGGTTTAATAGAAATGGCACATTTCCGGGGCGTTCTGCCCCACATTGGTAACAGAAATTTTTTCGAAAGGATATCGGCATTACATATACGATGTAAAAAGCTTTTAAAATTAGAATTTTTCAGTTTGGCATCGTAAAAAGTGCGTAATTATATGCACCTTTCAAGCAACAAAAAAAAGACATCAAAATTATCAATGTTTTCTAAAGATGTGTTGGTGCTCGCTAAGATAATTTTGTCGTGTATAGCATTTTTTCTACTTTGTATTAATCTTCAGATTTGCAACTGAAGGCTGGAAAACTTCTGATAATACACTGAGAGTTTGGAATGAAAAATGGCTGTGTATAGGACAAGGTAAAATTTTATGAATATACATATTGGTATGAAACGCTTTATTAGGTGAAACAGATCTGATTGAAAATATGAAAAAACTCTTTACAGCTATCGCGAACAGTACCAAAGCTCTTAAGCTTTTAAAACTTATATTTCTTAGAATAGGTTACTTTGTAACAAGGCCTAGCATCTATTCTATACATCTCTATGTAAAGAGTCATACTCGTATATTCAATTTATAGAATAAAACATTTTTTCATCTGTTATATGTATTTACTTGTAGATTATGATTATGTTAGTATCTTGTCCATTAACTATGCATAAGAATGGTGAAATATTCATAGTTAAATAATATAATAACACTAAATTAAAATTATAATCTTAGAATTTTAAGTTCAGTTATTAATTTTTGCCTGATATAGCAAAATAATTACGTAAACATATACATCATACAAGGGTATATCTTCCAAATATGCATCAATAGTTTCATATAATAGCTTTACATTGAAACTAAATTCTGTACAAGGTTTAGTATAGACAATTTAGAAATACAAGTTTAATAACACAAAATCTAATGTATATATAAACCTTCCGTTGTTTTATACATAACCTTGTATGTCGTAACCTTTAAAATTAATTTAATGCTTTAATTAAAACAACGAAAATTCAAATTTCTATCAATTCGAAATAAATAAAAATGTAATATTAAATACATTTTCATTAAATTATTATTAAAAACAACTTCAAACATTTCGTCAATATTATATCTAAAGACCTCCGTTTTTAAATTACGTAACTAAATTCTGAATTGTCTGGAAGGTGTTCTAATATACTACTAACGTAATAACTTTAAGTTATCGTAACGCGATATTAATGTTAAGAAACACGTCTTGTTGCCTTGTCCCTTTATTCCAAAACCTTGTGTTCCCTCAACCCTACAGAATTTTATTTTACGTTGATTTCAGTATATGTATTATCAGCGTATTTATTTATTATTTCCAAATCGTAATGATATCTCTTATTACACCAGTGATATTACGTTTCAATGTGGGAATCGTTCTATTAGTTTATTAATGTAATGGTAATACAATTATTGTATCCATATATTATTTATTACATATAAGGAAGATTATATAGACTTTTGTAAACATTGTACTCTGAAAGCAAATATTAGTATACTTACATTTCTGAAACTTAAAACTTGTCCAAGAACAAATGTTACAAGTAATTTCTATTCTTCGTAACCACATATTTATCGTAAAAGATTCGGTTCTTTTGTACATCCATGATTTCAAGACGATATCGATCTTCTTATTATTCTATCGTTTAATTTTAAAACAATGGCTTATATTGAAGAACATTTTTTCTTTTAAATAAAATTAAATTTATGTACATTTACCTTTTGATGTAATGATAATAATTTTACGATGTTATCTTATAAGATTAGTTATGTCAGCATAGACGTACAAAATGTTTAGTTTATAATCACACATCATACATATGATACATTGCTGTGTTTCTTATAACAATATGCTTTATACATCCGGTAAACATTTTTCATTTAGAATAAAAATTTAGAAATATGTATATTTTGTACTAAATGGAATTAAAAAAACCTCGAATTAATTTTTCTAACAAATGTTTTACTTATAATCATACATTATACTTAAAATTAACTAATATATAATGTAAGTTGTATGTAACCTTTGAAACAATTTTCTCCATTTACAAGAAAAGAATCCCCGTAATCTTCAACTCGTTAATCCAAATGGGTCTCGAGACTGGATCACTAATAATTTCTATCAGGGGATCTGTAAGTTATATGTAAAAGATTAAGCAGTCTCTGAAATTCTTAAAATAGAAAGCTGAAATGGCGACAAGACGAAAACGAGTCGAAAATGCGAAACTGAATACGTGATGCAAGATGTAACCACGACATACGACCCAATAAATTCGAACTGTGCAAGGAATTTAATACGGTCTTATCTCTTATGTATTGATCTGACCGGACGCTACTTCAACTGGAAAGAAGTCACGATATCTACGGCAGATTGAGAAAATGCGCTGACATCACCGTATTATTTTTTGTCACGTACAGTCGATTTTAGTAAGTACATGTATGCGCTGGTGTAGTATGTACATACAAGTGTGTAAGCAAGAAAATAAAAGACAATGTAGCTTTATCAAAGCATTGTCAGTGATATTTGACAAAAATAAGCTCAAATTGAAATCTGTAGTAATTACGTAGGACAACAATTAAACTCATAAGTTTAGTGACTAATATTATTAACATTTAACTGTCATTTTAGTTTACAAAAAATAACTTCATTTAATGTCGAAAAAATATAAAAAATTGACAAGTTTTTTTAGCCTTTTATTCATTTTAAAGATTTGGAAGCCAACCAAGGATTTTAAATGATATGGAGTTGCCAATATTATTCATGCAAGCACACGACCTATCTAAAGCGTTACAATACAATCTAGACATAAACACTGTCAACATTTTAATTCTGTATAAAAAAAGAGAAGTTAAATTCAAAAAACTAAAATACGGGTATTATAGTATTGAACATAAGCTTTTAAATGATTTGCAAACGACCTGACCAATAAAATTCTGCACAATTTCTAGCGATATTTATAGTACAGCTTCAAGAGTACTTTCTTCAAAATTCATTAAATGTTTCTTGCAAGCCGTACGTTTCAGAACAACTCGTAATTTACAGTCGAGAGGAGATACGTCAGGTCTGCCAGATTGTCAATTGAAAGTCTTAATAAATTTTAGGAGAACTAGTTTCTAGCTATACTTGCACCATTTTCGTTCTGTAAGCAGACGCCGAGTTGTAAAACACGTTCAATTTTACAGCAATAGATAAGAAAACGATCTTCAGAGGATATGCACCCCGAACCATTACGAAGACCAGATAACGATCATGTAGAACAGGTGTCACAATGATTTTCTTGTCCGAGAATAAGATTTTGCAATATCCCTGTCGATTTTTATGATATTAAAAGCCTGAGTTTCTTCTGTAAATTTGCATACCTAAATCTTCATTAGCAATCCGGTAGATTGTTCTGAGTAATAAGTTCATCTAATGGAACAAGGTTACTTACTTTCTCTATTTTTACACAAAGGCAATGATGCGATATGTTAATACCAAGGGAGAGAAGAAAAGCTAAAAATATATCGTACGTTTTGTTCCACTTTGTACAATTTGAACCACTCCATAATATAAAAAATGTTCCCTGGGAGGTTACCAAACAAATACTAACGTTTTACTGATCTCCATCGCTACATTTACGCCATTATTTAATTCTTTAACACATAATTTCATACAGTTCTGCAACGTCGACAGTATTTATGGCTAGACTGTGTCGAGCATTATATTTCTTTTCATCTGCGCCTGTAATTTGTGCATGAGCATTGAAAAGCCTCGCCAATGATTACCAGTAATATAGTTTTAAATATTACTAAGAAATGCGATGCAGCTATGTTGCCACACTAAAGGCAATTTAAGTTTAAATGTAAGACAAGTTCTTAATTTATAATTGAGTTAAATAAAATCTGAATTGCTTTAATAGTTGGAAAACAAAGAAAATTAAATTTAATGACTTATCTAGGCTGAGTCATATATTACCTGTCAAAGTACGAATGTACAAATGTCAGGTTCTACTTTATCAGTCCGATATGACAGACATACTATGGCCAGCACGTGACGGGTATATACGAATTGCTATCTTTAGTAAAGAATAACAACATAGCCTCTTTTGAATAACTCTAGTCGTGCAACTAGGTTTAACGAAGTGTATTTAGTTAAACGATTTTTCTGTTACTCGTACTTTTCTCGTATTTAGTAGCAATCCTTTACTGGGCGGCTTTCTTTTTGTTTTATGCTAGTCCTACGATGAATTAAGCAAGAAGGTAAGCTTACAAATTTTATATTTACGGACAAAAGATCTTACGTACTAATAAAACGAAGTAAAGCAAATATATTCTGCAAATTACAGCAAAAATGCAAATATCAATAAAATAAAAATATATTCTTGGAAAGTTATCGTTACGTAAACAATTAGAAAGTAAAAACAAATTACAAAGAAGCCTGATCTGTTTCAAAGCAAAACTATCTAAACAGAAACATATGTGCTGCAAACAAAATTATTGGGTTGGCAACTAAGTACTTTCGGTTTTCACTGATAGAGAGCGTTGCTTTATTTTTTGTTTAACGTATGTTAGTGCTGTACTTTACCGTTTGTCGCGTGATACTAGTCACATTGACGTAACTTCAGAAGCAAGTAGCGCGTGATTTTTATTAAAGCTATTAGTTGTGGGTTAATTTTAAATGGAGTGCAGAAACGAACATTTTCGACATATTTTACTATTCTATTTTCGTAAAGGAAAAAAAGCTGCTGCTGCTCACAAAAGATATGTGAAGTTTATGGTGCTAATTGCTTAACAGAGCGCACGTGTCAGAATTGGTATAAAAAATTCCGTTCTGGAGATTTTTCCCTCAAAGATGAACAACGTTCTGGTCGGCCTACTGAAGTTGATGATGACCAAATCAAAGTCATAATTGAAGAGGATCGTCATATAACTGTTCGAGAGGTTGCGGAGAGGCTACATGTATCGCACACAACAGTTGAAAAACATTTAAAATGCCTTGGGCTAGTTAAGAAGCTTGATATTTGGTCCTCATGAATAGAAAGAAATTCATATAACACAAAGAATCAACTTTTGCGATATTCAGCTTAGACGAAATGAAACCGACCCTTTCTTAAAAAGAATCATCACTGGTGATGAAGAATGGGTCCTGTACAGCAACATAGTTCGAAAACGATCATGAAGCAAACACGATAAACCAGCTCAAACCACATCGAAAGCTAAATTGCATTCAAAAAAGATCATGTTGTCAGTTTGGTGGGATTACAAAGGTGTTGTGTTTTTTGAGCTGCTTCCAAGGAACCAAACGATCAATTCCGATGTTTACTGTCAACAATTAATAAAACTGGATGAAGCAATCAAAGAAAAACGGCCAGAATTGTCAAATCGGAAAGGTGTAGTTTTCCACCAAGATAATGCAAGGCCTCACACATCTTTGGCAACTCGTGGGAAACTATTGGAGCTTGGCTGGGAAGTGATGCCACATCCCTCATACAGCCCTGATCTAGCACCATCTGATTACCATTTATTTCGAAGTTTGCAGAATTCTTTGAATGATAAAACTTTCACAAATGACGATGACCTTCACTCGCACCTGGTTCAGTTTTTTGCTGATAAGGACCAGAAATTTTATGAGCGCGGAATCATGCAGTTGAAAGAAAGATGGCAAAAGGTCATTGAGCAAAATGGAAAATATATAATTGATTAAAAACTGCTCTTTGTTTAAAAAAAAAAGTGTTTTATTTTATACTACAAAACCGAAAGTACTTAGTTGCCATCCCAATACATGTGATTATCACGACCAATCGATAATTGATTATTTAAGGAGAAAAAGGAAAAGAAATGTACATATATTTAAGTAAATAAAAAATACAATTAATTAATTAACAAAAATGCAACGCCTTTACGCATTGGAGTGAGCGCCACTTAGTTGGATTCACTGTATGGCGGGTACTCTCTCACAGTCTTGGATAGACTGACGTCACTGCAGCAGTTGGCAACAGAACGCTGAAGACAACGCCGTGTCCTCCAAGGGCACAAGATAAGTGGAATTCGCTACCGTAAAGGCCATTCAAAGGATTCATCTCGAGCAAGTCAAGTTGGCCACCGCAAAGGCGACAGGGAAGGAAGCTTGACACCACAAGGGCGATCAAGAGCTCCCTTTCGCCAAGGAGAATTTGAACTGCACAGGTGTATCACCGCAAGGGCGACAGAGACCTGTCCCATTCAGAAGAGAAGCTTACCACCGTAAAGGTGACCAAAAGCTTGTGATTTTGTAACAAATTTGTACCTTTGTGTATGTTTCTAACATTAACAAAAGTTGTAATTTGCTCAAGGAGAGACGATATTCTTTTTTCCCTAAATATATTAATTTCAAAAATATAAAATAAAAATAACAAAACAAAGATTTTATCTAAATTAAGTCATGATTTTATGCTAAAATAAAATCAACGTCAAATTGATATACATACATATTTAAATACAGAATATGAAAACGAAACTCAATTTCTATTCAAAAATCAAATACAAATGTACATCATAACATAAAAAATGTTTAATTGTCTCTAAGTGCGAAGATGTTTATGTCTTATATATCGACATTGTGGACAATTAAGTTCTTTGTTTACGACTAAGTTCGTCACAATATTATTTTGTAACCCAACGCATATACACACACACAATATATATATATATATATATATATATATATATATATATATATATGTATATGCGTTGAGAGGTTTATAAAAAATAACCATCTCCACCTAACTGTATACTGTAAGTATTGAGTTAATCTGCACCTTGGCTTTTACTTTATACTATTCGCCACCAATCCAATCTGAAAACGAGGAATCCACTTTTACTAAACAAAAGGCATTGTCTTCATTCATTTAAATTTAGCTCTGATAGAATTGAAATTTTAAATCATTTTTCACCAGAAATAAACAGATGAAAGAGGTGCAAATGGTCAAAACGAAATCCCTACCTAATTAGACAACAACGTACTTTGCGTTATATTTACATCAAGTAGTGGTCTACAATAAAATTAACCATAACACAAAAACTTACATAAACTCCTCTTGTTGACATTGGAAACATACGTCTAGTCTAAATAACCAACCAACCAAGAATTTCAGCTAGAAGTGTGTTCCACCATCTCCTCTTTCACCTGACATTACACGTTAATGTAAACTATCACCCGCTACGTGCATAATGTTTTAATAATCACATGGACCGTCGGACCTTAACTGCGGTTCGAATATTATGATTGGGTCGAAGAATAGTTAAAAATTTATAACCCATTTGCGCCCGCCTAAACCAATTATCTAGAACGTCGTGAGAGACGTGAACCTGCAATATGTTCGCGTAAATTATTATTGACCCTTTATCACATAGTAGTTTCATCATCTGACATATACATGTATAGCTATTTTGTAAAGATATATATATATAAAGTCGTATAAGATATAGTGAGTTATATTACGATCTATCATATTAACATATAAAATTCTATGAACATTGTGTGTTGTAAGTAGTTATAATCATTAGTTTATTACAGCATGATCATACATATGGAGTATGCATTATTACTTATTATTTTCTCAATATTATACTTTGAATGAATATGTTGTATATTGTAAAACTCATATTCACATACATATGTACATAGTAATATTCTAAAAAATAAGTAAATTGATCAAATGAAGTAAATAATACGGTTTAGCAAAAAAATTAAACATAAAACTTTGACAAAAGTAACTGAACTACAAGCCGTCATGGATCATCTAAGAAGTGAAGATGTACAGACCAAGCAAGTGGATAATATATGAATGAAAGATATTTGAACAATGACCCCAAAACAAAATTGAAATCAATTGACTAACATTACTAAGACAGAGAATCGATAATGTCGATCGATTTTCAGCGAACTGGATTGCATGGGTTTGATAGTCAGATCTACCACAGTCATGTTTTTGGCTGGAATTAACGCTATATAAATTTTGCTGACTAGAGAAAGCGTTAAATTTCTGCAATGTATAGATTTAAAAATCATAATTTATTACAAAATAGAAGATATTAACTACGGAATGAGGGTATAATGAAAGAAATGAATACAAGCTAAATTATGGATTATATTGAGAAAAAACAACTGCGGAAAAAAGAGAAACTGTCAAAGAAAATATGGGAAGCTGAATCTCTAACAAGAGTGAAGAGAAAAATCAGCAGAAAATCATGAGAACATAGTGGCAAGAGAAATTGCTAAGAGAATAAAGAGGGTGCAGAAGAAAAAGTACGTACGAAAAACAGAAAAGCATGGAAGTCATTTATGAAAATTAACGTGCATAGCAAAGGAAGCTAGTCTAAATTCGACAATAAAACATACAAGGAGATACTTAACGTATATTTGTTTTGAAACCTACGTTCAACAACAATAAGGTAGATTATTTTATATGCTTCCAAATTCGAATCTGTGTAAAACATTATCTATGATGAACACCAAGCAATCTAAGAAATTTTATTGTGGTGAATGAATGATTACCATTATCTGTTTCAGTTGCTTACTTAAACTACTATTCATGAAGATAATAAATATTATTCGTTTTTTAGACATGAGTTGCATAAAAAGAAAATACTTAGATATGTATTAAAGAAGTATTCCTTGATCTCTCATTTAGTTTCGATAAAATAATAAGACTTCTTTGTATTACTTATTTGGGACAGTAAAATATATTATGTATGTATGTAAAAGAATTCAAAAAAATACAGAATTATTCTAGTTTGAAGAGAACTAGACATAATGATGCACTTAATGAAATTGAAATTTTAATAACCTCATTCTTGGACAAAACAAATGGCGTTCGTTTGTATGTTATTTTTATATTTCATTAGAATTTAAATGGTGTTATTTGAAATGAAAATCGTATACTCTTAGCTTCCTTTTAATTTATATTTAAAAAAGCACTAACAGCAAATGATTTAATATTTTATTTTTTAAAGTATTCTCCAATGTTGATCACAAAATCAATATATTAAAGAAATGCTCGAAGAGAGAAAATCCAATTAAACTAAAATGGCTAACGTATCTTTATATCGTTGAGAAATGGCTTCCAATTCATTCCATTGCACCGTAATGAAGCTAATCTACATTTCCTATTTTATAATTTCCATTATTCATTGAACATAATGCAAGTTTTCATACAGATTTAGTTTCGGTACATTACCTGCCTGTTATGCCCCATTAACAGATAATATGAGATTTACATAATTTTTGTTTGAAGTATGCGCTTTCGATTTTACGAGCATTACGAAATATTATGAAATATAAAACGAGACTGTAATCTCATATTAAGAATTCATTACATGGAACGAAAGCTACGTACAAGTATTACAAAACATTAATTCCTAATAACTTAATCCATTCAATAGTTGATCAGTTAAAGGGTTATCCATTAAAAACGAGCTTATAATTTCAAACATATTTTTTACTAATGACTATCTTCTTAGAAAGTTTTTAATAGTTTTTAATATATTTTTAATGTGTGGAACAGAACTAATCCATGGATGACAATAAATCGGATAACAAAAAAATTAACAGGAAAGCCGAAAAATAACAACGAAAAGTAATTCGAATAATATTTTGTGTAGAAAGCTGGAGACTCTATAACAAAAACACTGGTAGTAAAGATGACTACTGTCGTCTTTAGAACGTATTTATTATCATTGCTTTATCATGTATTTCTTACCAACTCATCTGCTTTCAATAGCGTTCCTTTTCTTTAGAGATTTACTTGAACTAAGCCAGATGTGTGTATAGTTTTAAAGCACTTTTCGTAATTTACCGTCTGATGATATTTTTTATTGATATCACATCTTAGTTATGGCATATTTCTTAACTTTTGTCTCTCTCGGTTCCTTGCTATATCGCTTCCTCTCAAGTCATTTTTCAGGCCATTGACTAACATTCTTATGATTTCACTTTCATCTTTTCCGTTTTCTCTCTATTCCGTAGTTCCTTCTTCGTATCTGTTTCGAGAAGCCACAATAGCGCACGTTTAGAATTAATTACTATTCTTTTATCTGTGCGGCAAAAAAACAATTACACTAATTAACATTGTTTTTTGTACAGTATTACTTTACTTTTTGAATATTTTTTTACAATTATTATATCTGTGCATAACTTTATCGTTTCTTGAACTGTTAGTTCTGTTTTTTTGCTGTTACCTTGTTTAAATTTTTCTAAGAATAACTTTATTATTGATCTTTTTATTGTCTCAGTCCTTTAGGTATCTTATAATAAACGAAAACGTTGCTTTAAAATTAATATTTCGGGTAGGAATATGTTTAAAATAATTACAGATATAAAATAAATATCTATGATATCATTACATAGGGTGAGTGTAGTTTTTTGGAGATCTCGGAAACTACAACAGATACAGATTTAGACCAATGGGAAAGGAAATATAGCATCACGAACTGCAAATGTATTTTAGCAAAAGTTCACAATTTACTAGATACTTGCAGAAAACGAAATTGCTCCATTTTCTTTAACTTCGTATAGCTATACTATTGAATTTAGGAAAAAGTTGAAAAGGAAAATTTCTAAGGTAGCTCTACCCTCTAAACTTTTGCTTTTTTAAATGGTACTCATAGTTGACTGTGACTTCATTAAAAGTTTACTTTCAAGCAGTACACAAAAACAGACTTGACATAACTTATACTCACAAGTTACTTGACTCACCAGAGCTGGTCGTTAGATGTCAATTCTGGCTTTACACATACATTTTGACATTAGTTTACGTTTATTGACTTTTATAGGTGTTTAAAGTGTTCACGTAATGAACTTTTCTAATCTGAAAAAGCTTGATGTGATTGTTTGCTGTAGTGTATGTAACAAAAATCTCCAGAGAATTGCAAAACACTTTTAACTTTCTTCTTCACTGTTAAATTTCTTTTATCAACGTCAGTCTTCACTACCTATATTTTAAAATCTAATCAATAACTTGGAAGAATTTGGAGCATTCGCGAAGCCTCATGCTAAACCAGGCATTGGCGAGACTACAGAAGAACTCTCAAGTCAAATTTGGATTCAATATATAGTGTGGTATAATCAGCACAACAGTTCACGGGTCCAATGTTTTTGATGAAGCGTTAGCTGGAGATCCATTTTCTAGAAACTGAGTTACCAAGAACACACTGTTGTTTCGGGATGAGCGGGGAACTCTTTCGAGATGCACCACTGTGGTTAATAATCTGCCGATAATGACAACTTAGTTGTCGAAATACATATACAGAGTACGAACATTGATGTGGTGAGGGTTTTCTGCCTTTTTTGATTAATTTAATCAACTATAGTCTCCAACAATATTAACCAAAATATTTGATATTCAAAAGATTAACGGAAAATATGTAAACTGGCAATTTTCCTCAATAGCAAAAGCGAGAGATGCGCCTTTGTATACGACAAGATTAGAAGACCCATCACGCAACTAATGGAAGGAATAATACAAATAGCTGAAAATAACAAAAGAGAAGCGATTGGACAAATGAAAATATATATTAATTTATAAGAAATACGAAAGCGAATTCAATAACAAAAAACAAACGTAACCTAATAAAGCACAATAGGATGAACGTACACGAGAGGGACTTGATATCGATACATAACTTTTCAACAACAGCAACAACAATAACGATAGCGTGTCACCTGAAGAGAAGATTCTTACACTCAACAACTGTTAGAAAAAGCTAAAGTAATGAATTCCAGGTCAATAAATTAATATACTTTATAGAAATACGATAAACTAAGGAATAATATGGTTATAGTGTTTCTAAACAGGATAAACACTTATGGGAAAGTTATACATATGTATATGGTAATGGATTTATGAGAGCAATCATACATAAGGAAAAAAATAGGATATAGGAATTACTTCTAATATACAAATACAACAAAATGGACGTGAGATTCTCAATAATAAACACTTAAATTCTAGGTTACAGGACCCAACTTAATTATAACATATACAGAAGAGCAAAAGAAAATAAATAAGAGAAGTAACACGACTAGGACAACTAGATATAAAGATAGCGAAAACATTATACAAACACGATTAAATAGAAAAGGGCCTGGAACTAATACAAATCTGTAGAATGTATCATATAAACTAGGAAAAATTGTATTGTGTTATAATTATGAAAACGGTCAGAGAATATTAATTTATACCAGGTAATTACTATTAAATTAAGTATACATTATATTAAAGACAATTCTTTTTGATTAAAACATTAAAAAATTATTAAGGTGTATATGTGACGATTTTAACTTACGATTATGAAACATAGGCCTTAAATAACAAAGACAGGAGTAAAATCCAAGCCTGAGAAATGCGCTTTCTCAGAGCAGTAATAGAAAAGGCAAGAAGAAACCCAATTATAACTGATATTATACGGGAATGGTGTAGCAAGGAATCTGTATCGAATATAATAGAAAAAAAAATGGAAAGATTCAGTCATACGGTATGGATGGATGAGTGTACAGAAATTAAGCGGATATGGAAGGCGGGTAGCAAGCATAAACGCAGAAGAGGTAGACTAGAGTAGATTGTCTAATAGTAAAATAAGCAAAACACTTCGAAAGAAAAACTTAGACTGGAGACAGGCGGAGAAAATGGCGAAAAATCCAAAGATGTGACGAGATCACAATTCGGCACATCTATACCGTAAGGTAAAAGGCTAAAATAAGTAAGTAAAATTACATATCCGAAGCGTTAGCATATACATATAGAAATCTTTTACTTATACAAGAACTTTCTCTTTAATTCTTAAAGAATTTCGGAGAAGAAGGGTTCTTTTTAAGCAGTGTGAAACTATAGACTTATTTCGATGATGTCAAGCTTGTCAAAGATTTTTCAAGAAACGAGAGATAAGCCAGTAAGTTTTGTTTATGACGCTGTTACTAAAGGCTTAAGGCTTAAAAGTATTAACGCAGCTCTTACTTCGTTCAGTATCGAAACAGTATCCGCAGTAGATAAAAAAAATATTTTTTTTATTTTACTGAAGTGTTGAGTTGCATCTATAGCGTTGTACTGTCAAAATTTGAACGACGTAGTATTATAGAAAATGCTTTTGATTGATGCAATTATATTTGTGTCACATAAGCAATATTAGAATACGAATGGGGGCTACTGTGACGGAAATGGAAATAACATAGGCTTCAGTTTTGAGACATCTTCTGTTGGTTGCGTATATGAATGATTGAATTTGTTATATACGTATTTCGACAAGTTGTCATCATCAGCAGATAAATTAAGCAGTGTTGTACCTGGAGAACTAAGGTAATAAATACCCGTACGAAACAATTAATCTCGCACACGATCCCTACCGATAGTGCGCGTCTTGGCTTTCATCGGTGCGGATCGTGTGCGAGATAAATTGTTTCGTACCGATATTTATTATCGTAGTTCTCCAAGTGCAACACTACTTAATTAATCTGCTGATGATGGCAACTTAGTTGTCGAAATACGTATACAGAATTACGAAAATTAATGTGGAAAGGGGTTATATAGCAACCTTAGTGATCAAAAAAAGACAAGATCCTGTTATAGTATAGGTAAAACAGAAAACAACAGTAGAGATAGTAGACGTAAGAACTCATCGGGCTCGGGGAATAACCTGCAGATCCGATTACTATCTATTACGGGCCAAGTTTTTGAAAACATAGATAAAGAACTTTCAAACTTATGTTAAAGGAACTATATCTGGAGATCCAAATGACTATTCGAAATACAATCTTGGAAGTTTTCTACATGAGCGCACTAAACATTTATACTAAAAGAGAATCAGTGAATATTTGAAGCTTTTGGAAAATCAAGATATATACCAGAACATTATCCAAAGTATTCGCCAAGCGTCAAGAGAAGCCTTTGCGTATAGAAGAATAATACATAGCAAGAAGACGAATGAAATAGAAGAAATGATTGCACTGAAAAAGAAAGGTTGAAATGGATTTCCACCAAATCGTAAGAAGACTGGGGAAACTAGAAAGAAGACAAATAAAGCAAAAAACAAGATATAGGATAAATAGAATCATACATGAGTATGTAGGTGGAAGTGAGCAGAAATTTGGAAATTCTTGAAAAGTGTGAAGTGTATAGGAAAAGAAAATGAAGGGATTAATGTGCTGGTCCAGTAACAACAGATACGACATTATGAAGAATTATTACAAGAACGAAAACCACAAAACCAAGAAATGACAGCTATAATTATTATATAAGGAAAACAGTTAAGGATTGATAAGGAAATAGTAATAGAAAATATAAGAAAATAAGAAAGTGAAAGATCTTGTAAACCAGAAGTGATATATACAAAATTTCTCCAGAACGGAACAAAAAACTATTTATTTTACTTACAACAATTTTCAATTAATGCGTCCACGGTGAAGAAACACCTCAAACTTAGAAAGAAGCTTATATAACATTGATACATAAAAAAGCAAAAGAAGATAATTTTTCCAAGTATCTAATATTCTCTACTTATTCAACATGCATGACCTAGTTACGATTATCACTACATGTAGACCCCCAGCCCCTGGGTCACGTATAATATAAAATTAATGATTGAAGTTAGAAATAGGGCTGAATGTGATTTCGACGAACCGAAAATCCCACTCATTATCAATATTATAAAACGCGTAAGAACGAGGTAAATCCAGTGATTAAAAGAAATAAAAAGGTGTTTCCAGTATCAAGTCAGATTAAATGCTTCTGGTAAGAATAATATTGTATTTGGAAGGAGATGTGAAGGCTAGGTCTAGGTAGCACCAAATCTGCCGATGTTCCTGACCAATTATGGGACGCTAACTTGATTAACAAGTTCTTTGTATTGACCGTATCAGATCCACTGATAGCATCTTTAAATTACAATTTCGATCACATGTCTGAAGAAAATAAATTCGGTTTTCAAGAATTTTCATTGGCTATCATTTTTAAATCACTTGAAGGACTAAAAAGTAATGCTGCTGGTGGTGACGGCATTAATTGTTCCAAGTTTAGATATATGTATATAAAATGTGTTGTACATATATATATATATATATACAACACATTTCAACTTCTGTATAGACAATTCAATCGTTCCCTCCGCTTGTAAATCATCTTTATTTAGACCAATTTCCAAGTCAAAGGATGACTTACGCCTGAAAAGCATTTTACCAACTTTGGGCAAGGTATTCAAAGACGTATTGTAGGACAATTTTATAATTTCATTATTCTAAAATATCCTATTTATCGATCACGATTTCGTCAATCGCATAATTGCACCACGGCTCTGACATATATTATTGATGAAATAATTCGAGCGACAGAGGTTTTGATTTTGTTGGATTACAGCAAAGCTTTTAACACAATTCATCACAGTTTACTATTATCAACACTTAAGTGAGTATGTCGGAACCAGTAGCTCAATTATGCAGATCATATCTTAAAGTTCGAACGCAAAAGGTAATCACTGATGATGCTGAACCGCTAACTATGGCATATGGGATGCCTTAAGGAGCTAATCTTAATCTTTTGTTACCTATATGCCGATGATATAAGACTGTATATGTGTTTTGACATAACAAATAAATTCGAACTTCTAAAATCTGTTAGAAATTTCTGGGAATTAGATAAACTCAAATTATACAGGTATGCTAAAGAACATATTGAAAGCATAATAAAGGGGTTACATTACACTTCCTGCATATTAATATAGATAATTCTGTTGAAAATTTAAGAACGTAAGTGTAAACTATTTACAAAAGTAAAACAAGAACATAGCATCAGACTTACACCAGGAGTTTAGAAGTTAAAAAAAATACTAGCAATAAAATTAAGGGAAAATAAACGAAGTGAATTATTAGAATTTATTTTTGGAATCTACTGTAAAATAGATACATATCTTCAATTTTCATTGTATTTTAAAACTAATCTCTATATTATATTTTGATTTATATAAAGTCGTTTTATAGTTAAACAAATTCATAATAATTTTGAAAATACTTACCTAAATTACTTAATGTATCTAATACTATTAAATCTTTTCCAAACCTTTGTGAACATATAGGCTAGTGTATTAGATTTTTTTATTAAAATGTCTTTGTTACAAAAAGGAGTTCTTAAGAAAATTCCTTTATACATCCATTGTTTTAACTTAATCAAATATACTAAACTCAACAATTTCTTTATAAACTCAATTTATTTAAGTAGGCTCGAAGATAAGGGCTTAGCTTTTATATTTACAGAAAAACATGAAGCTTTCGAAAAATACATTCACTTAATTAGATTTTCTATTTCTGATTACATGTATTGATGTCGGATCAATTTGTTTTATCAACTCACTTCCTTTCCCTGTACCTAAACAGCCACACAACATCCCCAGCTGTAATAAAAGAAAAGTATCATTCGCTTTATCCTGCTACACTTTCCAATACAAGAATACACTTATCACACACGTACTCCAAATAACCATTTCGCTCCCAATCCTTTATTCTCCTTTATATTATACCCTTTTGACTCGTTCTTTTCTATTTAGTTTAAATTAAATATGTGCCATTTCGTGAATAAGTTTAAGAAAATTCTCACTCAATAAAATTGGAATGTTACATTAAATTACGGAATGATTCAATTTATTTTTAGAATTTCATTATATAAAATCTAGCAAAAGAGCAAGACTTTAATGAGATTAATATTACATGCTTGAAAAAACGTAACACGAGAAAAAATCTCGTCAAGAATTTTGCTAAATAAATTCAAAAGAATTTCTAATTTTTTAGAGTAATCTATAAAGACATATTAATATTACAAAGGAAGTTTTACTTAGAGCCGAACAACTTTTAAAAGATATAAATGAATATTAAAGCATTAGCTGTGCTTAATATTTTCCAAATTCGTTAGATGTATTTGTTGAAAGATTAGTATGCGTTCAGTTATCAACTTTCGTTGATTAATGATGAATGATCGAATATTGACGTGGGTGTTTATAACAGTACCTTAGCGCTTGCTAAGGTACTTTGCTATTTTTACAGCCGTATGCATTCAAATAAAATACGTATATGTCTTATAAAATTTTATTTGAACAGAACGAACTGCTTGGTATGTGAAGGTATATGTGTACGAAGTATGGCAATTAAATAACGAGACTGCGCTCCTTCCATGGCGTAAAGTTGCTTGTTCTATAAGATTTGTATTCTAATTTCCTTTCACAGCTTTTAAAATGGCTTTCGCATACATAATAATTTTCAAATTCGAAGTTATTTCTGAAATGATGATGAAGGTTGTGTATGGGTTTCCAAATATTGCGATTTAAGAAACCTTAGAGAAAGTTATAAAATTTTCTGGAACTGGTGATCTTTTAATAAAATCAAGCAGTACTGGAGCTGCTAAGAAACGTAAACCAGAAGTTAGTCATCTTGAAGAACAGAAAGTAAACCTAAAATATTTATTTATTTATTTATAATTAAGTCAATATCGACACAACTAATACATTATTAAACAGCTTATAACTTTATTCATCCACTTACAATAATAAGATCAATGGTAATTTTGATGGAGGGTGTGGTTGATTAACTTAATCATTTAAGGTTGATATATAGCCCCATTTCACATTAATTTTCGTATTCTGTATACGTATTTCGACAACTAAGTTGTAATCATCAGCAGATAATTAAAGAGTGTCGTACCTGGGAAACCACGGCAAAAACCCGCACGAAACAAATTCAGTACACCGTTCCACGGCATTTTTGTACTTACATGTGACAAATTTGATATAAATTTGTTTTTTATTTTGAATTTTATAGAGTCTTTCGCAACAAAAAATAGATTTTGAAAAATTGAATCATCGCCGTGTCATTAAATTTTTGGCATCGGAACATAATTCTGCTAAAACTGTCCACGAACGAATGGTTGTATATAGTATATATAGATTCAAGGTTCCTTCACGTTTTAATGTGAAACATTGGTCTAAACATACTTAGTGAGATCGAGAATCAACCAAAGATGATCCAAGAGATTGAAAGTCGCCGGGTGCGATCAATGCTAATATATGCATGATAGTTAAAACAATGTTTGTCGAATATCTTCATTTGAAATTTTCTAGCATTGCTAAAGCATTAAATATATCTAAAGCAAGTAATTCTGCACGTTAAAATAGATATAAGTAAAGCTTCAGCAAGGCGTATTCCAATAAATTTCTCAAAACAATTTGTTAATTTTGATGAGAATTAGATACATGACCGGAAACCAGAACCAAAATTTGAGTTTATAAGGATCCTCCGTCTTCAGAAAAGAACCTCACATAATGTTCAGCAGGATAACTTGTAGCTGCCGTCAGTTTCATGACAATGTGCAAGTTCACAAGACAGTCGAGTTCCTATAACTTCTTTGAACTAATCCACACACCATATAATCTTCCTTTTACTACAGAGAACATCATTTTGCAAATGATAACCAGTTAAAAGGGGAGACTGCTGCCTATTTTGAAAACCAACAGAAGTAACTTTTTCTCTTAGAATAAAGTCGTTGCAACACAGGCGGCCCAAGTGCGTTGAAAATAAGGGAAATTATTTTCAAAAATAACAAAAAACCTACGGTTTCTTTGATAATTTATCAAAGTAAAGTAAAGTAGGCAAATAATTTTTGTAATTTTGCAATTATGACTTCTTTTAGCTAACAAACATTATAGTCCACATTTTATGAATACAATATATGCCAGTTCGTTTCTTCTTCAATGATACAAGTCTCACAACAAGTATTTCTAAACTAACTCAATATATTTGTATATTTTTAATTACAGAAATATGCACACAAGTTTGAAGGCAACTGATATTTCGTGTGGTCAAATTGAATTTATAATTTAAAATCATACATCAATTACGTGTAAATTAGATGTATAAATTATTTCGTTCTTTTTTCACATCTTACAGTAAGAAGCTGTTAATATAATTTTCCAAAGGAAGAAGTTTGAAAAAACAAACTTCTCGTAGATTCTTTTGAGTTCTGAAACTATCATGTCATTGTATGCATCCACTAATGGCTGCTTCACTTAAAGTTCTGGAAGTAGTTAAAGATAAATTTCTAATTATTGTCTCATTATCTGTTTAGTAAAACTATCTGAAGTTTGTTATGTCAAAATAAGTAAGTGTGTTAAATTAGAATTTAAAGGCTCTTCTAGCAGTAATACTGTATCACGTATGCTTAGGGATTTAATGATGTACATATATCATTTAAATATTTTATACGAAAATTGTATATTAGTTCAATCTGCAATTCATGTTACAAACGTTGTTTTATTTGATATATAAAGGGGATATGCAAAACCAAATGGGAGAGGAAGAAGAGGTAAATGATGAATAAAAAATAAAAATTATAAATGAAGAAGAAATAAAGAACGTAACACAAGAACGTTAAAATAAGGTAAAGCACTTGGCAAAGACATCATCCCGAAAACAATAAAATACGTGAGAAGAAGAGGAGTAAATAAAATAACGGAAGTAATGAACGAGATGTTATGGAAAGTAAAAGCATCGAACGACTGAAAAACCGACGTCATTTTACCAATATATAAAAAGGGTGACAAAAGAGAATGCATTACAGAGAAATAACACTCTCAAATGTGTCGAGAAAGTATTGATAAGAATTATTGAGAAAATAGTAAGAAATGTAATAGAGAATATGTTTTGCGGTTCAACAGAGAAGTGCACAAGTTCTTATATTCACAACCAGACAAGCAAGTGAAGAACTAGTTAATAAAAACAGAGAAATACACGTACGCTGCATAGACTGGAAGGAGCAAACAGAAGCATATTAAAAGTAATAAAAATATATATATAAAGAAAATACGAACATAGTAAGTTCAAGTAACAAGGAATCTAGGGAATTTGAAATAAAGCAAGGTGTCAAACGGGGACGTGTATTGAGTCCGCTCCTATTCTCAACAATACTGGACAAGGCCATAAAGAAAGCCAAGAACAAGACGAAGAATAACACTTGGACATTGGCAAATGAGACAGACATGGCTGACGAAATTTATATTTTCAGATGACAATGCTCTGTTAGCTGATTCGGAGGTGCATTTACAACATAATCTTATAGTCTTAGATAAAGAACTGAGGAAGATAAATATGAAAATTAGCATAGGGAGAACAAAATCAAGGACAATTTCAAACACCAAGGAACAATATGAAATATGCTTGGACGGAAAATATGTTGAAAAGGTAACGCATTTTTAATATTTAATAGCCTTAATTGAAAAAACAGGAAATTGGACAGAGAAATCAAAAGAGATTGGGAATAACGGCAGATATGTGCGTTATGTTGAATATAACATTCCTAGGAAAAAAGATAGATGCCGATAAAGATAAAAACCGAAGTTTTGAAAAAAGTGGCCAGCCCAAAAATCTTATACAGTAGCGTGTCATGGAAGCTAAGGAAAAGATCAAAATCTCAAATTTGCGCAATGGAAATGATATTTCTAAGAAGAATAGAAACCAAAGCAGGAGGGGCAAAATAATAACTGAAATAGACAGACAAACCTATAAATCAAACCTATCAAGAAAATTATAGGACAACTTGGTTTGGGCATGTGTGTTGAATATCGTGGTATGGACTTAGAACAACAAACTAACATATAACATATAACGTTTCGTTTCCAAAATAATAATAAAAGAGCATACATAATTCGTACTATAAAGGAATATTCCAAAAGAATTTATAAATAAATAAAATTGAAGGTACTGAAGGTTGATATATAACCCCTTTCCACATTAATTTTCGTATTCTTTATACGTATTTCGACAACTATGTTGTCATCATCAGCAGGTAATTAATCACCTGTGTACAGTATGCGTTTTGGCTTTCGACGGTACAGATCGTGTGCAGAATTTGTTTTCGTAGGGGCGTTTTGCCGTAGTTTTCTGGGTGTGACACTGTTTAACAATCTGCTGATGATGACCACTTAGTTATCGAAATACATATACAAGGTACAAAAAGTAATATGTAAAGTGGTTATATATCAACCTTTAGTGATTAACTTAATCAACCACAGGCACCTGATCTAAACAGATATATTACATTGTGTTTTAATATTTAAGAAAAATTTTGAATAAGTATCCAATGTGCACTCCTAAGAAATTCTGAGGTACCATTACAAATATAACATAAGCTATCGAGATTAAACAGCTACTTAAGGCACTTTTAAACATGAATGGAAAGTTAAATGTATACTAATGGTGACAGTCATGTTAATTATAGTATACAATATTAATGTAAGATAATTAAAGCCTGCATTAGTAATATTTATTTGTTGGTCAGACATTAAAAAGAATATTCTGAATTACAACAATGAATAAAAACATAATTTACTTGTTAAACTAAATATTTTCACAGTGTGACAGTTCTAGGTATGTAAAATAAAATAGAAACAAGAGATTATTATCTTCAATTAAATTTCTCTTTGTTCAATAGTACTTGCTACAACGATTGATTTCATGATGATGCAAAAGCCTGTTTCAACTCTTTCTACGAAATCGCCCATAAGACACACGCCAAAGCTGTTTGTATGATCGAAGTTTTATTAGAATTACACTTAACTTCGTTTTAAGTTTTGGGGATAAGTAATCCACACTTTGTCATATTGTTTCAGGATCATATTGAAAACCTCACAGTTCATCACCTGCAACAATCGGTTTCAAGAAGTTTTGGATCATTTTCGACGGCTGAAATGATTGATTTTTATTCATTGGTTAAACTGTATGAAACAAATTTGGTACAGATTTTTGGTTTTTTTAATTCTTCATGCAAAATGAATGTTCAAATTGTTTTTTGCTGATGTTCAAAGATTCTTCCATTATCCTTAGTGACGCACAGCGTTTCTTTAATAAGAAATGACGCATTTTTTCAATAATCTTAGGTGTTCTGGATGAATTTGGTCTTCCTGTATGCTGATAATCTTCTTTTGTTCCAAACGAAGGCGTTTGTTTTACAAGAAAACATTTGATCTACTTAAGCAAAATTCACCGTAAACTTGTTTCATCGTTCGATACATTCTGGATACACTCTTACAAAGTTTTATGTTAAATTTAACTGCACATCTTTATGTCATCTTAATAATTCAGCATGAAAAAAATTTTACGTCTCAACCTTTGTCAGTGTATTAGCTGACCATCAGCTATATGTATCAGACTTGATGGTGCAACTGTAGACTGAAATCTAGTACCGATCTTGAATATTCTTTGACACATTGTGTATTATTTCATAAGTTTTAGCCATAATCAAAATGGCGCTCGTCTTAATCAAAATGCTTTCGACAACTTGGAATCAAGTTACGACAACATTGCCAGTTAACAGACAGATGGTCTAAGTTTATTATTAAGAATAAGTTATTAATTTATAAATTGGTATGAAAAACCATACAAAGTCCTCTTTTGGAATACAGTTAACAATCTAGTACAGAAATAGTCAAAGGACACAAGAAGAAATTTAGTGTTAAATATAAAAACAAGAAATAACCTATATGACTTTTTCTATGCATTTGTTTTCAATATCTTTCCTTCTAGGCAATTTCTAATTATATTCCGGTTGTGGATGTACTGGTAAATTAATTATTATTCTTCAGCTACTTAAGAAAATATACTTTATGTCAATGAAGAATAGGCAAATTATATACAATGGATGGTAAATAAAGAAAGAATTTATCATTTATCTTTTTATCATGATATCCGATTATGATTTTGACTTTTTCAAGCATATGCTTCATGATTTAATATTGCATTTGCTTTTAGAATAAGCTGAGAAACGATTCAATATTTTTCAAAACGCGCGTTATACGTTATGATAATCATTATTATGCCATGCTACAGTAAGCAACGAAATGAAATATTCGTAACTCCAATATGCACGATATAGCGAAGGGACTCCCCTGTTATTAATTTAGAAATTTCGTACAACTTCTCACCAGCGTCACCGATAATGCCGGAATAATATCCACCAAGATTAAATGTTTAGGCCAGATGAATCCGTCTGCTCCCTCAATAGAATTACATCATATGCATTAACGAATATCGTCGATTCGTAAACCCACTTCATTCGTGTAATAAAACGTCAGATAAATTTTCTAAACACAACAATCAGTCTCCAACAAAGGGTAGTAATCACAGTTCAAATTTCGCACAAATTACGGGCTTGACTGAACCTGAGGCAAGGGATATAAACCGTATGTCAAGTAATGATCGACTGCAATATAACAGTTAACCTCTTACCCCTCTAAAATTTCATAGCCTTCGGGTAATATCTGAAAGGCACGATGACGATTAATCCAAGCCATATATGAATAATTTACGTGAGCCGTTTTTGTGGGCACCAAAATACAGGGACACATTGACAAATTTAAAATAAAATAAAAATACGCGGCAATAAAGCTGTTAGACTTCATCAAATAATAAAAGAATTAAATAACTTTATATTATATAATAGGTTCCTGTGAAATTAAGTAAATTGTAATTAAAAGAAATAGTTGAATTAATTTGTATTTGATATTTTATCAATATTATAAGAAATTGAATTCATTAAAAATATATATGCCCCAATAATGTAAATCATAAATCATATTACGTTTAAATTAGTATTAATATGTCAATATTCCTATGCAAATAGCTTAGAAGTATTTATTCATTCTATTACGTAATATACACATATAATAGGTGATTCATTATGATGTACTTTCTTCAATAGCGAGTTTCTGATAGATAAAGGGTGGAGTCGTGTCAAACTTTCAGGCTATTTAAGTTAAGTATTGTGTGACATTTTATTATAAAAAAACTCAGCCCGGCACCCTGTCTACATATTATTCAACTGTATTATGAAAATCGCCCTTCTACGAGAAATGTGTTTCGTGCGCTTAGAGCAACTTATGGCCTACGTAATCGACCCACCGAACGCACAATTCGCTATACCATCGAACAATTTTTAATGCAATTTCCATAATTGGATAACACGCGACCAAAGAGACCACATCCAGTACGTAGTGAAGAAAATACAGTAATGGTAGGTGAGAGTGCACGCGATAACCGTAAAAAATTGATTCAACGTAGACCTCAACAGCTTGGGTCATATTTCACAAGTTAGGGTATTTTACGTAAGGATCTTGCTTTAAAAGCATACTAAAATCAACTCGCTCAAAAGTTGAAAGTGTCCGACTTTTCGCATCGTCATCGTTTTAGTCTTTGTGCTCTTGAAAAGCTTGAAGAAGGTGCACTGCTTTCGACCAAAACTTTGTTCAGCAATGAGGCCCATTTCTGGCTTAATGGCTACCCGAAGAGGTTCAGGAGCTGCCATTACATCAAGCCAAGACCAACAGTTGGTTTATGGGCAAGTGGAAGCATCGGTACTTATTTCTTCAAAAATAGAGAGCATTATTCGCCAAATACCACTTGAAATGCTCACCGAAAATTGGAACTTCACAATAGACCACCTTAGGCGCAGTTACAGCAAACATTTGATGGAAATAATTTTTAAAAAGTAAATGGCAAGAATTGTTCTTTTGTATGATAAAGAATACCCGATAAAATTGAAGTTTTCATTACCTACCTACCTCCAAATGAATTACCGCTTGCTATGATATGCTTAACTAAAGTAAAACATATATTATTACAAATTAGGTTTAGAAGTAGTAGTAATTAATTCTAAAATGATAGAGACGTACGTAAGAATGACATGAGACATCGAAGGTTAAAACGTCAAAATTCTTTTAGTATTTCACACCTATTACATACTATAAGTTATAAAGATCTTGCAAGATATAAACATAACTTATAGATTTATGAAATCTATGAAATAATAAGCATGAATTGGTGTAGTAGCATTGTAAATTAAAATAAAATACTTGTACATAATATTAATATAGAGTAAATAATAGGATCGTGTATATATATATATATATACAGCACGACCATCATATCCTTGGACAAAAATCTACTGCGCATCGTAGGCGTGCCGGGTGGTACACTCCGAGTCATCGGTAAGCTGTTTGTGTCCTCAGTGTGCTTATGATCGTTGCGTGGTTAAGTTGTTAAGTTACGGTTAGTCAAAGTGAGTAATTGAGGTCTTGCATTATAATTGGTTATTATTTGTTTTATTTATTATAATTAATAATGTCCAACTTAGGAGGTGGAAAAGGACTGCATTCACAAACCCGTGAAGTCGTGTTTAATGTTTTTAAGTTTTTAAAGACAATTTCAGATAACGAAACAGACATAAGAAATTGTACAAAAAGCGAATTAAAGGAATACGTAGCAAGAGCAACTGGTGTTTCAAGAGCTTCTGTCTATAATATTTTAAAAGAGGGGAACGAATATCAAGCAGAACCAGAACGAAATGTGAAAGAGAACACAGAACAACTACCAGTTTTCAAATCGCCAAAAAAGAAAAGATCGAGGAAATGTTTAGTAATGGATTCAATAGACGACATTGACCTATACCAAATAAAACATATTATTTATAATTTCCACAAGACAAATAATCAGCGGATTACTATTAAAAATTTACTACAAAAACTTAAAGAGAATCCTTAAGAAAAATTATAAAGAAGCTTGGTTTTAGATTCTGTGCTACACAAAACAATCGCAAGATATTACAAGAAAAACCAGATATCAGAAACATTCGTACAAATTTTTTACGAAAAATAGATGTATATCGACGGCAAAATCGTCCAACTATTTATATGGATGAATCCTATATTCATAGCGGCCATACAAAATCGAAAAGTTGGACAGACAAGTCAAGAAATGGGTTATTTTCGACAATCTCCAAGGGCTAGCGTTTAATTATGTTGCACGCTGGAGGTGAGAACCATGGATTTGTAGAAAACGCTTTGTTACTTTTTAAATCCGGAACAAAATCCGGTGATTACCATCACGAAATGAATTTCGAAAATTACCAAAAATAGCTCGTTGAAAAACTAATACCAAATTTACCAAAAAATTCAGTACTAGTTATTGACAATGCTCCATACCACAATGTTCAGATAAATCCAGCGCCTAATTCTAATGCAAACAAGCAAAAAATGTTACACTGGTTGACCGAAAAAGGTATTGCCTGTACATCTGATATGACGAAAGCCCAGTTATATATGTTAATAAAATATAATAAACAACAACACTTACGATATAAAATAGACGCAATTTTGGAGGCACACGGTCATACAACTTTACGATTGCCTCCGTATCACCCTGAACTAAATCCAATCGAAATGATTTGGGCGACTGTGAAAAATTTTGTGGCATCACAAAATGTCACATTTAAATTAGAGGACGCTAAAAGGCTAGCGGAAGAAAAATTTAAAAGCATTACAGTAAATGACTGGAACAAACTTTGCACTCACGTGAAGAGAGTCGAAGATGAATATAAACAAAATGAAGTTTTTATGGATGTTCTTACGGAGTCACTAATTATAAACGTGGGTGCTGATACATCTGACAGTGATTTTGGTTTCAGCGATGATTCAGAATAACTTAGTAATCATTGCTTTGTGAATGTGTTTTATTATGTAATTTATTATGTAATTATGTAATCATTTTGAAATAAAGCTATTTGCTTCTAATTACTGGGTATTATTAAAAAATTTTGTAATTACATTATCTACCTAATCATATTAAGATTTACTTTCATAGTACATCCTCAATAGAACACTATTAAATAACACTTAGCAGCCTCATTAATTAATAATTTACATTCCATTTGGACCAGTATAACATATATTAATAAATAAAAATTTTCTAAATTCTTATTCTTGGCGTCGCGTAGTACAAAATAAAACCGCGCCTTTCTGTTGGGAATGTACCTAATCACCGAAGCGAGCGACACACTGGCGACTGAGTACGAGTAATACCGAAAGTGTGCGCAGATTTTTCTAAGGATATGATGGTCTTGCTGTATATATATATGATCCTATTATCAATTATTTATATATACAGTGTGTATCAGCCAAATGGAATAAATTCGATAATAATTAAATGGAAGGGTGTTCGAAAAAACGCTCGAACACGTCGATTGGGATTTTTTGTTGCGTATTTTTTTAAATAAAAAGTTTATATACAGGATATGTCATGTAAAAGTGGTCAATACCAACTTTCTTATTTTAAATGCAACATCCTGTCTAATATTAAATTTTTGGATTCTTTAGAAAATTCCAGACATATTTCATGTACAATGTGCTATACCTATCTTGGACTGTTTCGGAAATATTAAATGTTTTCAGATTAATTTGAAAAATTTTTGATAATGTAAAAAATAACAAGAAAAACATTGATGTCACTGTAGGAGATGTTCAAAATGTTCGCCGCAAACGTCTTGACAACATCCTAATCTTAAATAAAAATTTTTTCTAACGTTGCTTAACATCCCAGGTGTGACCGATCTAATCGAAACTATTATTCGTCTTCTTAAGTCAGCTAAGTCGAGGGGTTTAGCTTTGTATACTATACTCTTGACATATCCCCATAAGAAAAAGTCTAGTGGCGTTAGATCAGGGGATCGTGCTGCCCATTCCATCGATCCTCGCCTACCGATTCACCGATTCGGGAATATTTGGTTGAGGTACTGCCGGACATTGATTTGGTAATGGGGTGGTGCTCCATCTTGCTGGAACCACATCGTATTTGCTGGAACTTGTGGGTTTGCTAGATCAGGATATAAGTTTGTCAAAGCTGGCACGAGATTATTTTGAAGCAATGCTAAATAATTGTCGCCATTCAAATTTCCATCAATGAAAAAAGGACCTACGATATGATCTCCAACAATTCCTGCCCAAACATTAACCTTCTCAGGGTATTGTGTATGTTCTTCCCTCATCCAGTGAGGATTTTCCCTGGACCAATAGCGGCAATTTTGACGATTAGCATGACCGTGAAGCGTAAAGGTACACTCATCAGAAAATAAAATATGTTCTAATTGGATCACATTGTTATCTAACATTGTCATCATTTGTTCACAAAAATACGTTCTCCTATCAAAGTCGTCTTCCATGAGTTCCTGAGTTGGTATAATTTTATAGGGATGCATTTTATTTTCTTTTAATGTGCGAGTAATCGATGAATGGAAAACATCGAACATTGACGCTGCTTGTCTACTAGAAGTATGCGGGTTTTCTTCAAACTCAAGCACAATATCCAGTTTGGTATCATTACTTACTGCATTCGCAGCTGCTTTTTTTATTTGCCTTACATGTCCAAACTCGCGAAACTGCTTTTCTATTTTACTAATTGTTCCTTGGGATATAGGCGGCAAATTTGGAAATTTCTCATGAAATAAGTGAGCAACTTCCATTTGTGTCCGTGTGTTATCTCCATAACCAATCATCTGCAGAATTGTTATTTTGTGCATTAACAGTTATGACACTGACACTGACAACACTATGACACTGACAACACTTTGCTAAGGCAAGGTATTTTAAAACGAAGTACAAGTACAATTAAAGATTTTCACTTAATAGTTCGGTAAACAAACTATTATGTGAAAATCTTATTTTAATTGTAAACAAAATTATTAACCTGAAAACATTTAATATTTCCGAAACAGTCGAAGATAGGTATAGGACTTTGTACATGAAATATGTCTGGAATTTTCTAAAGAATCCAAAAATTTAATATTTGACAGGATGTTGCATTTAAAATAAGAAAGTTGGTATTGACCACTTTTACATGACACACCTGTAGATACACTTTTTATTTAAATAAATACGCAACTAAAAATCCCAATCGACGTGTCCGAGCGTTTTTTCGAACACCCTTCCATTTAATTATTATCGAATTTATTCCATTTGGCTGATACACACTGTATATATATTGTTATGATCATTCGAGATAATTTCTGACCCATCTTGGGTTGCTAAATGTTATGATATATTTATTTTAACCCCATTTTGCAAAGTACCAAATGTTATGATAATATGTGATAAATATTTTATTTTTTTCCCTAAGCATAAAATTAATGAGAATGAGAAGAATTTCAGAATGAACAATTTACTCAGCTATATATATTTCTTTTGAGAATGAAAGAGTATAAAATAATATTTAAGTTAAATAACAAAAGAAATACTATTTAATACATTAAGTTTTCCTAAAAATCAAACATCTTTTCTTTAATAGATACTAATTACGTAACTGATGAGTAAATATAATATATATAATACCCCAATATGTTACAAGATATTATTTTATTATCTTCATAACTACTTTTAAATTATGAATAATTAAAAAAAAATAAATTCACTTTTAATATATAAATTTGAACATTAACTTTTAATAAAGTGAAAATAGATATAAATTTAAACTAAGCACAAAAATAATAACCTTTTAAATGCTAATTTTAATTTTAATTCAAAATAGCTCAAAATTATTCTATTTTCCCTCCAGTATTTAAAATAAGTTGCACTAGACAAATATTTAATTGCTTTGAATTTATACTAAAACTTCGGACATACTCATATCCTTCCGTTTTATATTCGTTAGTTCATGGTATACTATTAACTTGTCTTCTTCTTGATTCGCATTTGGTTGAGCTTCTTTATACATAAATTTCCATTTATAATTATTCTATATGCACTATCACATGTGGATGTCCCCTTCTTCGTAGTTTACGAATTGTAATTTTTCGTAACATACATGTATTATACGATAGCATCTAAATTTTTAGCTCTTATTTTTGCCACGTACATTAATTAACTGTTTATTTACTTAACAATATTATATTCATGTAATAGTAAATAATTATTATTATTTTACTTGAATATATAATACATTTTCTTTAAATTAACTGCAGCAATTCGATATACATTTTAACAACCCATATACGAGGATAGTTTGACAAGTAGTGAGAATAATACATAGGTGACGCTCTAATTGGTAAAACAAATGCACTGTAATTTAGGTTGCCTATTTATATGTTTACATTCCGATATTTAGATAAATCGGTTGATTAGTTTATTTTTGACAGCTGATTGAAAAAGAAGCAACACGTCATTTTGTTAAAATGGAAAAAGCAGAGTATCGTGCGGTGATTAAATACTTCGTAATTAAGGGTATGAAAGCTATCGAAATAAAAGATGAGTTACGGGTAACATTAGGTGAATCTGCTCCATCATCCGCCACAATAAGCAGATGAAACGCGCTCTGGAGCACACAAAATCGTGGCTTCTAAGGAAATGATTATAAAAATCCATAATATTATTACGCAAGATCGACGACTCAAAGTGAGACAGATAGCAGACATGGTAAACATTTCAACAGAACGGGTACACCACATTTTAACGAAAGAATTGGGCCTTTCCAAGCTTTCGGCAAGATGCGTGTCGCGATTGCTTACGACTGATCAAAAGTTCACTCGTTTGCGCATTTCCAATGAGTGTTTGGACCTGTATAAGCCGAATCCGGTTGATTTATGTAGGCGATTTGTTACTTGCGATGAAACCTGGATACACTACACCTGAAACTAAACAACAGTCGAAACAATGGTTAGAACGTGGTTCGGCACCTTCAAAAAAAAGCGAAAACCACTTTATCGGCAAACAAGTTGATGGCATCAATTTTTAGGAATTCAAAAGGCATTTTGCTCATGCATCTTCGGAAAGGTGCCACAATAAACGGACAATATTATGTAGAACTTCTACAAAAATTAAATGTTGAGATTCCTGCTAAACGGCCAGGAATGGCAAAGAAAAAGATTCTGTTTCACCAAGGCGACGCTCCCTCGCATACCAGCACAGTTGCGGTGTCCAAAATCCACGAGTTGCATTTCCAATTAGTACCGTATGCGCCTTATTCGCCGGATCTAGCCCCTTCCGACTTTTTTCCAAAATTGAAAACGGCACTAGGTGGAAAGAAATTTTCGTCTATTTTATTTATTGCTAGCAGATAAATTATCCAACGACAAACAAATCAGCCAACAAAATATTAGAAATTTTTTCTGAATCCTTCCTAACACACTTTGAAAAGAAACGAATTGTGAAGCGTATTCCAATTTAGAACGAGAACAAGGTTTCCTGATTATTAAGGGTTCTACATCATCTTATCAAATAGCTTAAAAATTGTGCGGTAGAGTTTTTAATGAAGTTTGTGTGTTTTGCAAATGATAAAGCTCAAACAAACTATACCCGCAAACCTTTCATTAATGTTATCTTGAAATAATTATTTGATTGCCAGAGTACTGAAAGGTGTAGGGATTCTCACATCTATTGTAAGTGATTACTTGTGTAGGCTCAGGAGCAACTTGTTCTACTTACATCAGGCATTAACTAAGTTCAAATACTTCTGTAAAAGTAGGCATTCTGACCGAGATGCTACATTGTAGTTAAAATATAATCATATCATCTGCTTAGGAAAGAATATTAGAGTCCATAATTTCAAGGCGATCTTTTAAGTATGTTATTCAGTGTACAACACTGATAAAAACCAAAACCACTCCACTTATATATGAATAAAGCGTGATATATCGTCTCAAAAGCCTTTTTAAAATTTGTATACGTAACATCCACTTGCTGTCGTTTACCAATAGATCCACTAATACTCTGTGTAATTTCATTTAGATTTGTAATTGTATTTGCTAGAAAAAAAAATGCTGATTGTTAAATAACTGAAATGTAATGCTGCTAAATAGTCCAGTATATATAATTTTCACTAGGAAAATTAAAATATTCATAAAATCAATACTTGGTACTTACTTAGTTTATTTCCACTGTTTATTTCGTTTTTGTTATAAATTATAGATAATACGTATTTTGAAAATATCACATCTCCCTCTCTCGACCAATACATAAATGTATTGACCGACAAAGCAAGAACGCTTCTATCTTACAGATCGGAGACTATGTTTCCAGTGTATAATAGACAGAAACTTACATCTCGGCTTTATGCCAATTAAAGAATGTTAAAAGGAATCATTCTATTATTAATAACACCCTATCAACTACATATGTTTCATCGAATACACGAATCGTCAGGTTGATTTGTGTTATTAATGAATAATTCCTTCAGAGTGTATTATCATATCTTTCGATACAGAAAATAATGAAAATATCACATCTCCCTCTCTCGACCAATACATAAATGTATTGACCGACAAAGCAAGAACGCTTCTATCTTACAGATCGGAGACTATGTTTCCAGTGTATAATAGACAGAAACTTACATCTCGGCTTTATGCCAATTAAAGAATGTTAAAAGGAATCATTCTATTATTAATAACACCCTATCAACTACATATGTTTCATCGAATACACGAATCGTCAGGTTGATTTGTGTTATTAATGAATAATTCCTTCAGAGTGTATTATCATATCTTTCGATACAGAAAATAATGAAAATATCACATCTCCCTCTCTCGACCAATACATAAATGTATTGACCGACAAAGCAAGAACGCTTCTATCTTACAGATCGGAGACTATGTTTCCAGTGTATAATAGACAGAAACTTACATCTCGGCTTTATGCCAATTAAAGAATGTTAAAAGGAATCATTCTATTATTAATAACACCCTATCAACTACATATGTTTCATCGAATACACGAATCGTCAGGTTGATTTGTGTTATTAATGAATAATTCCTTCAGAGTGTATTATCATATCTTTCGATACAGAAAATAATGAAAATATCACATCTCCCTCTCTCGACCAATACATAAATGTATTGACCGACAAAGCAAGAACGCTTCTATCTTACAGATCGGAGACTATGTTTCCAGTGTATAAAGGAAACTTACATCTCGGCTTTATGCCAATTAAAGAATTCTATTATTAATAACACCCTATCAACTACCCTATCAACTACATATGTTTCGATGAAACATATGTAGTTGATAGGGTGTTATTAATAATAGAATGATTCCTTTTAACATTCTTTAATTGGCATAAAGCCGAGATGTAAGTTTCTGTCTATTATACAGTGGAAACATAGTCTCCGATCTGTAAGATAGAAGCGTTCTTGCTTTGTCGGTCAATACATTTATGTATTGGTCGAGAGAGGGAGATGTGATATTTTCATTATTTTCTGTATCGAAAGATATGATAATACACTCTGAAGGAATTATTCATTAATAACACAAATCAACCTGACGATTCGTGTATTCGATGAAACATATGTAGTTGATAGGGTGTTATTAATAATAGAATGATTCCTTTTAACATTCTTTAATTGGCATAAAGCCGAGATGTAAGTTTCTGTCTATTATACACTGGAAACATAGTCTCCGATCTGTAAGATAGAAGCGTTCTTGCTTTGTCGGTCAATACATTTATGTATTGGTCGAGAGAGGGAGATGTGATATTTTCATTATTTTCTGTATCGAAAGATATGATAATACACTCTGAAGGAATTATTCATTAATAACACAAATCAACCTGACGATTCGTGTATTCGATGAAACATATGTAGTTGATAGGGTGTTATTAATAATAGAATGATTCCTTTTAACATTCTTTAATTGGCATAAAGCCGAGATGTAAGTTTCTGTCTATTATACACTGGAAACATAGTCTCCGATCTGTAAGATAGAAGCGTTCTTGCTTTGTCGGTCAATACATTTATGTATTGGTCGAGAGAGGGAGATGTGATATTTTCATTATTTTCTGTATCGAAAGATATGATAATACACTCTGAAGGAATTATTCATTAATAACACAAATCAACCTGACGATTTGTGTATTCGATGAAACATATGTAGTTGATAGGGTGTTATTAATAATAGAATGATTCCTTTTAACATTCTTTAATTGGCATAAAGCCGAGATGTAAGTTTCTGTCTATTATACACTGGAAACATAGTCTCCGATCTGTAAGATAGAAGCGTTCTTGCTTTGTCGGTCAATACATTTATGTATTGGTCGAGAGAGGGAGATGTGATATTTTCATTATTTTCTGTATCGAAAGATATGATAATACACTCTGAAGGAATTATTCATTAATAACACAAATCAACCTGACGATTCGTGTATTCGATGAAACATATGTAGTTGATAGGGTGTTATTAATAATAGAATGATTCCTTTTAACAAATACGTATTTTACTTATCCTTTTTGCATTTTAATTTTATATTTTGAAATTCATTCATTTTTCAACTTAAATATTGCATTTAATCCTAACACATATTATATATACATACTTAACTTCATTTAATCTTTATTTGGTAATACGTTTTACATATTTTGAAACGTATACGAGGCATGTATGTACACATGTAAACGGAGATGAACAACATAGTCATCCAGCTATACTAAAAGACTTATGAGATTATATCTGGTATCCCGTGGAGATATCCTATTCTCTGTTTTTTGCAAAATTAGCATATTTAGATTGGCATTTTTGATACTGCGTTAACGACTGATGGCATTAGAAAACTCAATTTCTATCTGCTTCTTTTCTGTTGCGAACTTCGTTATGAAAAAGTAGCTTCATTATTTTGGGATTTAATGCGGTTTCATTCAATAATGAACAAGGGAATAGACAATATACTTATGTATAACAAAGTATTAAATATATTATTATCGCTTCTAATTAAGTTTTGAAAAATACGATTGGCCAATATAAGAAATATTCCTCTGAAAAATGGGGATAATGAGTGCGTTGTGTTTCATTCATACAAATATCATTTTATTATAATATTTTCATTTCACTTTTGCTGTGTTTAAAAGATAGCAGATATGTTTGCATATTTGCATTATAGTAAATTGATTTGAGTATTTCCATGAAAAATCATCAAATTAATAACGAAGTTGTAGTTTTCTTCCACTTGCGAGTGTGAGTTAAGCCAGTCAGAATGTCTAAATGAAGTGAGAAGTGGATAATTGATGAAGTAAATCGTCGTTCGATAGGAACAACCCTAGGTGTTAGTCTGAAATGATTAACACCATCTTTAAAGATCATTTGTATGCTTTACGAATGGATTTTCCCACTTAGTGAAATACGTGAGATAGGCAGTCAAAATTGCATCTAACTCAGCGAAAGGGTTAATCGACTTTAAGTCGTACCCAAAAACAGCAAGAAGATGATCACAAATTCTCTGGTATCGTTAAACATTATGCGATTATAATTGTGGATGGTTAAAGTACAGTCAATCCCAAAGAACACCTATTACAACGCTCCGCCAGAAAATGATTTAAATGTGATAATATTGAATTAACTTGTGTCACTAGAAAGTTACTACCAATGCAAGCAATAAGAAATCGTTTATACACATGAGGTCTATATGGTCAAAGGCTATTAATCTGCACTTTTCTTACTGCAAGCAGAAAAGATTTTTAGAATTTTGGCAAATGAACATATCGATTAAGGTCATAATGAATTCACTAACGAATCCAGATTTACATTTCAACCAGATAATAGGCATATTCTGATTTGGAGTGAATAGGTATATACGATAGTTTACAATTTATCCAGCGGAGGCCTTAGTATGAAGATGGTAGCATAATGGTTGTCACCGTTACGTTACTATCCTTCATAATATAAGTTTCAATTGACAGTTCATGACTAGATCGGTCGCATTTATCAACACCCCAGATTTGTAGTAAGTATTTGACGTATATATGTATAATGTAGTAACTGCCTTCGCTATAACTTCGGCACCTCCACCTAATAAACGTAAAGTACCCAGAACTCTAAACAATAGAATTAAAGGCAAAAATCCAACTTCCTTAGGAATTACGATTACTCTAGAACGAATAGGTAATACTCTTCATCCAGACTTCACTAAACTATGATATGTGGCTTTCATGTTAGCCTCTTGCCAATATGTCTTACTATATTACGTGCTTATAAAAACAATACATCACCAAATCGATTCTAATTTTTCTCTTACTTCTTCTAATACTGACATCCCATAGGTTTTTTCTATATCGTCTCCTTATACTCATACCCAAGTTTGTTTTTCCTTTCATAGCAAGAGCAAGTAATAAAGCAGTTAGTCTTCCTTCTAAATCTGCGTCTTTGTTTTAACTCACCTAATTGCCTTTTGATATAGTTTCTCGTCTGTTATCATAGAGTTCATTTTATCTTTTGTTCATTTTAGCATTTAACACTATGATTTTTACTAATATTATCAATTTTGGCTAGATTCTGTTGTATACCACTGTATTGAATACATAGCCATAAAGAAGTAATATAATTTGAGTATCAATTTATCCAGTAGTTTTATATACTAATTATAAAATCGTTGATCAAATTATTATTATGTTTTTACATCTTAACTTGAGTACCGTTGATCAATTTATCATATGGTTTATCAAAAAACAGTATACATCGCTTCCGTAACATCTAATGTAATGACGAGCGAACTAACTGGCCGAGCGAGAGATGTATGGAGTTGCTAGTCTTTTAAATACCCATTAGATAATCATGCTATCAATATATGCACAACTAGAAGTTTACGCCTTTACTGCAATATAAAATTACAAGTAAATTTGAATTCAATCAAATGTATGTAGACGAAAGCAATGGTATATACGTGTTTCGTATAATACCAATACGCGTCAGACTACCTGACTTTGTCGAACATACATAAAATTTATCCGACTATTTATCGACAAAATATACCGTAACGCCACAACTACAATAAAAGTTCATACGTTAAATATAAAACTGTCCATTTTTTCTATTTTCAATACTCTAATCGATCTATCAAAAATGCACTAGACATTTGCAAAACGAAACTATTAATTATCGGAAATGCTCATAATATTCAAAATATTTTTTTAACTTCACACTGTTCAACATTAAAAGGCACGGAGGTAATTTTGATAGAGCATGTGGTTGATATATAATCCTTTTTCACATTAATTTTCGTATTCTGTATATATATTTCGACAACTAATTTGCCATCATCAGCAGATAATTAAACAGTGTCGCATCTGGAAACTACGGCAAAAACCCTCGCGGTACAGAATTTGTTTCGTACAAAAAATTAATGTGGAAAAGGGCTATATATCAACCTACATTTTCGCCACAAGTCAAAGTCTAGTGACAAACCAATACATATCTACTTGGAATGACTCTCCAAAAATGTGTTCTTTCTCCTAGTAAAGGTGCATTCCATGATAGTTCTCGTACAATTTTCTCCGTACACATATATATTTCATCCCAAAAATCATTTGTCTGACCCATTTCAATAAAAGAAGCCTCTATACAAAGGTCCACTTTATAGTTCTCCACTCCACTCCATTCATGAAATTATCTTCTTCAATATTAGCAGCATTTCTCAATTCACCGTCTTCAATTTTCTGAGAACAATCATCACTCTTTTCTCTTAAATGAACGGTTCATTATAACTTACAATACTGACAATGATTATAGAACTCCGGCTTCATATATCTTCATTTATACACGTAATTATCTTTTTTGAACTAACGAGGTTGCTTAATCACAATAACTTTAAGCTCTAATCTTGTAGCAACCTTATACACCTCAGTCTCACCCTATTCTAAAACATCTTCATTGAACTTAATCCCAATAACCTTGAAACTAAAATCATTGGAACCTCCTCGGGCTCAGCCGATTCTAGAATATCGTCACTGACCTTAGTCGTTTCAACGTGCAATGCGAACAAAGTCAATAAAGAGATTGAAAACTCGTTCTCTTTGCTAATATCTTTTCTAGTTTGTTTTTCATTCTGGACATTTATAAAACCGTTCTTCAAAAAGTGATATATTTCACTGGAAAATTACTACTTTTTCACTTGAAACTCGTTAGCAGTATAAACAGTGTAGAAGTTTGCTTTAATCGTCTTGCAAAAATATTTACCTAAAGTTTCAACCAAAATAAGAACATCATTTATAACTTTTTATACTATAGAGTATGCTTTTATCGCGCCGTTAAACTAGAAACTGTTTCAATTTTAATGCAAAGAATTTTCTTTGTAAAAAGGAAATTATATTTGAAAACTTTGGTATTTTTATAAACTTTCTTACTCGTTCGGCATTAATATCTGTTTAGTACACCATGCAAGTTTATAATTCGTATTTGTGCACTTTTCGAGCCTTTTAAAATAAATAAAGCTTTTATATTTAAAAAGAAAACGTTATTTAAGCGGAGCAATTTTAATCTTGTAAACATTTATACAAACCATATTTCTAAATTTAAGTTTTACTATATGTCCTATACGATATTTGATGAATTTTAAAGTATTCATCAATAAGTAATCATATGAAAGGTTATCAGAATAATCGTTTGCGTTTTGGGGAATATTAATAAGAAAATTAATATTCTGATAACTTTTCATGTGATAACTTATTGATGAATACTTTAAAATTCACTAAATATGGTATAGGACATATAGTAAAATTAATAAATTTCGGAATATGGATTGTATAAATGTTTAAACGTTTCAAATTACAGTATTAAAATTAACTGACCTATATTATTTGTTATTTTTCTCTGTTAGATTAGTTCCATTTTAATAGTATTATATTTAGTAATATTTCATGATTATTTTGTATTAGTTTTGTGAGGTTATTTACATTATTTTCTAAATTTTTAAACTATTTTTTAGAAATTTCATTAATTATTTTCTCTAAACTTTGTGTAAATAATAATAATTACTTTATATAAGTACGTCAGTTTATTGCACAGATGAGTTTATACTAGATATTAATAATGGCGTTTCCACTTGAAAAGAATACTTTTCTTTCGAGAGCTCACTTTAATAATAATAATAATAATAATAATAATAAGCGGCCCTATTTCACTATTCAGTACAAAAAACTACAATACATATACACACAAAATGTAATAATACACATGATTAAGTGAAACTCCAAGGAAGTTCATATGGAATGCCGTGGTTTTGCCCTGTTTTTAAACTTTAACCTTAACCTATGGAATTATTGACATAATTTAGAGTAAGGTAACACTAACCTAACCTATTACCTAATAGTGTGGACGCAATAACATGATAATAGCAGCCTGCAGTGCGTAAAACACCCGATTCTCTACAAATTGCCAAGTTTAGTTACTGTGAACGTCACGTCTTGGTTACTTAGAAGCATTTTGCGTATTTCGCTCTTAAAAACTTTGGATTGACAACGCTTTTTAGAAAGTAATATGTTTTTGTATAATTTGGATATATTTTATGTGAATCCTCTTTCAGACAATAAGATTCTGTGGTGAGATGGTCTTATGTAGATTTCCCTAGTAGATAATTCTTACTTCTAAAAATTATTTTTTCGTATAAATACTCTGACCTGTATGCACAATTTTATGGCATATGCAAGGTGTATATAACCATTATATCAACCATTTTATGTCAATTAATTTATTAGTGATCTGATCAAATTTTCTGATATACGCAGTGTATTCTCAGAGCGGAGCTAGAATCCAAACAAGGACCGCGCAATAATGAGTAAAGCGAGAATGATAACACTAAAGATTTACCTAAGAGAATTTTACTATAAAACTGTCTTACTTTATGCAGCAAAATAAAATAAAGCTATATCGGAAGCTTTAAGGAGGAGAGCGAAGGGAAGCAAATCAACGAATACACAAAACTTATGCAACAAAGAGGTACTTTCACGTTCATATTTAAATAAAAGCTTTGTTTGTAATGTAATATTAACGAAGTCACATTCTAATGAAACTGTGCGTGATAAAAAAAGATAGTCTAAGTATGACTTCAGTACAAAAGAAAACAACACTTTTCTTTAAAATTTTTATCCAACAAACAATGAAAGGACTCAGCAAAAATAATGTTAAGAGGCAAAGAATTATGTACATATATAAAATACGTGCAATCATTTACACAGGTATCATCACTAAATAGGTTATGAAGGCAGTAAAAGAATTTGAAGAACTTGGGAAGTACAATCACGGAAAATGACGTTGCGTAATTACCAATTTAAGTCACCAATAATAACTATACAAAAAAGACTTTGGAAATTAGTTATGCCCAAAAATAAAAGAATAGACACAAAAATTAATCATTTCTAGAGAATATATGTGCATTTATGGACCATGGTATTATATGTTGTTATGTGAAACAATGAGAGGAGAGAAAAAACATTTCAAAGCAAAGGAGGAAATGCGAAATTCAAGCAACAGGTCATATATTAAAAAGAATTCTTAACCGCTCATAAAAAATTAAATAAATAGGATGTCATTCCACTAGTATATTAAACAAATAATTGAAAGAAAGAATGTCTTAAAGTTTCAGAACTGACTATCAAAGAAAATAAGAGAATGAGATTTTAGTGATTAAACTAAATCAGGCAGTCAAAGTAGAAGTATTAGAGTAGTTTCTTCATTTACTTACAGAAACTTTTATTTTAAAAATGCTAACACAATTTTCTCTATTTAATTATAAATAAATAAAAAAAATTAAATATAAAAAATAAATGAAATAGTAGGTAGTACTAGTGAACCTATATAATATGGTTTGTATTTTATTTTAATTTACCTCCATTAAAATATTAAAATACATCTAAAGGTTCAGCTCGAAAGTCATACTTGAGATATATATTTTCTAAATGTTATTTTCCATCTGCTATTTAATATATCTCTCAGGTTTAAATAATTTTCCCTCCAGGTTTTCGTCATTGTCTTTTTTAATGTATGTTTGTTAAATGCTCTATTTAACATACCAACATGCGCATTTTAGGTAACAATCCACCTATTGTTGTCTTCATAAAATCTTCAAAGAATTTAAAGAATCGCATAGGCTTCCTCTGTGTAAGATTATACCAACAATTCTGACTACATAAAGACTAGATTCGTTACGACACAATTTGACAAAAGAAAAATTAGTAATCCTTCAGCTAGAACTTCTAAAGACTCGTTTTACATTCCCCGGAGGCTTTCCGTCAGGGACTTTCTCTTGAATATATGCGTACGTGTAGAGAGAAAGACAAAGAAAGAATGTATAATACAAGAGATTCACCCTACAACGACTTCACCCGAAGATAATCACCTGAACTTTCAAAAAGGTCACGTCACTCATCCTCGTCCGTTCAAGGATCTACTTGAAATCACATTCCATTTGCAAAATTAAAACTTGAAACAATACCCTTTCGACAGCTGGTAAAGTAACAAAATCTGAATGATACAGATATCTTGTCAAACGTATAAATCAAAGTTTTATCAATTTAAGTAACCATTTAAGGTAATAGCTACAATATACAAATATTTTATATCTATATATTTTTTAATTTCCTACAAATTCAAAAATTATAAAACGTAAACAGATAATAAACATTTTCGCATGCGGATAATTCCATTTACAATATTAGCTACTGTTTTACAAAAAAATATCAGGTTATAGATCTACCAAAAATATGATGTGTGTGTCCGATGAGATTCTTTGAATTATGAAATTATATAAATAAAATTGTTAAAAGAATTAAAAACCCTTCTTACAAATTCTTGGATATCGTTTCTGGAGGTAAGGGCTACACATTTTCGAAAATTTACAATATGAGAACTATGTACTGCCAAATTACTAAACTGATTTATTACATTCTCCTCAGGATGATATTTTGACGACCACAATTCTACAAATTTGGTCGTGAATATTTATCTGCTGGGAAGAGTCATTATTATTGCCTACATTTCAAAGTTAATTATTTGGATATAAAAATAATATTTTTACTTATGTACGCAAACCTGTTATATGTTCCTCATCTTCGCTTTCGAGTTGGAACCATATTCTTGATGATTCTGCTGCCATCTTCACTTACATGAGACATCTTCAGAGTTCAACTGCTGCTACTGTTGTCGTTGTTGCACCGAAACAAGTATAAGTCTGTCACGATAAAGTTGTTTGGAGACAAGGGAATACCAGGCATTGTGTAACAGGCAACCATTAGCACTGTTTAGGTTATTGGGGCGTTTTAAGATGTCTATTGTTCACAGATTTTTCGGCCATAGCAATGACTAGTTGACGTAGTTTTAAGACACTGCTTAGAAAATACAGAACCAGCTATGCGCAACAGCCTAGTATAACGCTCACGCCACGCTCTGATACACGATTGCCGACAGACGACTTTGTTTCGTCTATATATGTTAATACATACAATGTATAGTATATGCAGTATAGTAGCTGAGAGAGAGGGGTACCAATTTTTTAACAAAACATTCAGCATCCCTCTATTAGACTAAATTATATCAGATTATTTGAATTGGCCATAAAACCTAATCCACTGTCACCTTTTCAGATCTATTGTAGTCCTCGTGCATCTCCGGAATGTCTTGGCTTCTTTGCACGTGCCTGTTTAAGTTGTTTCTGATTGCTGCCATTCTAACCTCTATATAATCTTGGCTTTATTTCCACTGACTCTGCAACGTTGATTTTTTCAGCTATAAGTATATCTGTGAATGACTTATTTTCTCCATGTTCTTCCTCTGCAGCTTTGAAACCTCTCGCATATTCTTTTCTACATTTTATTTTTTTATTTTGGAGTGCATTTTAACTGTTTCCGCGAACAACAAGCGAACTAACAGTAAGTCTAAATAGGAGGGAGCCTAGCGATCTTAGGAGTACATTAACTAGAGCTCTTCTTTGTATCCACGCAACTTTTGAGGCGCGTTACCTTACATCTTAGCTCGAGTTACTCTGAAGCGTTAGTTCTTATACTCACATAATAGCAACGAACCTGATCGAGATGTATGTATAAAATCCTCAATTTAATAGTTTTAATATCTTTTAACCGAAAGAGAAAACTTGTCAAGTACAAACTTTTGACTTTGATTTTAATAGAACCTGTTTTAATTTGATAGTCCTGTTTAAAATGTAACATCGTAACCGTATATAATTTAGGTTAAAACTCATAAACTTAATTTGAATATATTTTAATAAATAACGGAAATTTTAATATTCACGCATATACTTTTATTTTTTCTATCCTATACTACATATGCAAGCATAATAATCAGCACTTGCGCTACTCCTTCTCCCTTAATTAAAAATTTGCATAAAGTGCTACATGAACGTGCATTAATATCAATGAATATGTGTATCTTTTTACAGCTGTGCCCTCTCCTGCCTGTTCGTTGGTGAAGTACAGCGGTTGGGAGGAAGTAAGGTCCTCGGATTTAGGATTATGGGATCCACTCGACTTAGCTCCCGTCTTCATTACCCGCATGAGGTCAGTACGCTCGTCGATTAACGATAAAATTCGTTTCAACCAAAAGGTCATAATAATTATAATTCAGATGAACGTTTATTATCCCATCTTTCTATATAAATTTGAGCACATCTGGAATTTATTGCTTTTCTGAATTGAACGTAATTCTTACGTACGAGCACAAAGTAACACCTTATTCTTACATGAGACTTTACTCACGTACCTAAAACTGAAACTAATTTTTCGCTATTACGTTTAAACCATTAATCTTTTAATAGTTTTTATAATGGCATTATGTTATGAAATTCTTAATCGTAGTGAATACAGAAAATCACTAAATAGACGTGAACTCTAAAATAATGGTTTAAATTTGATTTCGACTGTAATAGACACTACATATCGCAACTTGAACGACATCGTAATGCCTTCAACAGTGTTATATTAATCCTGTTTAATTAAGCTTGATATAATTGTCGTAATATTAATTGTATTGACAAAATTCTTTTATAGGTAAAGAATAAAATTATCCGCTTTTTAATGGTATGCTTATTTTTCTAAATAAAATTCTTATAAAGCTATAATACATTTACTAAAAAAATAGAACTATTACCTAAATCAATCTTAAAATTCTACTCTAAAAATAAAATATAATTCAATAAATATTTGCATATACTTGCATTATAAAACAGTACCCATACCTTACTGCTTTGCAACTCCACATATATATGCATCAATCTTTAATAGAAATCTGTTTAAACCGCCCCCAAATGTGTATGCTTATTTGTGATAAATCTTTTCGCCATTAGAAGACATCCTTAACCTATTCGTATGCACTTTATATGCAAGACCGATTATGGTAGAAAGAGATTAATGAGAAACCAATCTTACAAGACTGCATCAATACACGTAATATGTACATACATATGTACCTACAACTAACGTGTACCATTATCAAGAATCTGTCCCCGATTAGTCCCGAAATACGAATTCTTCCCGCATTTTTAATTTAATGGGTGACTAGAGCAGCTATATCTTTGCGATACTATATGGCTATTTGCTTTGACTTGTGTTCTACCTTGCGCCGGAGCCACCATGTATATTGTGTTCATATACTGTGAGGTGAGTGGGGAAAGAAAAGGTACGCCATTTGAAATAGTCGCATGGTTGGGCTGGCTCCAAGTTTGACTGAAAAGAAGCTATGTGTTTTGTATGTCCGCAACGATAAAGTATGTATCGACGAACACATGTATGGATAAAGTTGAAATCTACGAAGTTACGTTGGACGTGTTCGACTGAATATATTGTTAACATTTTAACTATGTACATTACAATAAATCAATAAAATAAACATAAGAAAAGATGCATATGAGAAATTTATAAAAGTAGTATAAATTGTGAAGGAATACTTAGTTCTTAACAAATAGAATATATATTATAAACTGTAAATAAAAGAGGTGAAGGGAGTACATACACGATATTTTGCTCATTCATATATGTTGTTTGAAAATACCTACCTACTTCATATTTATGCCTTTTTCTTGAAAACTAGCGAATTTATATAATTAAAGTAATTTTTTTAAAATAAGTTCTTATATTTTTTGTCCTCACTTACTTACTGTCGCATACCATATCTGATATAACAAACAACGAGTCCTAAACAAACCTAACAATCGTAACCGATAATTTAGTAAGTAATCTATCAGTCACAGTTTAGCAATCAACTACTGAGTCTGCAACACACTATTATTCTAAATGAAGAAAATCATGACCATAAGTTACTACAATTTAATCTAAAGTCGAAATTGGATTCCTATGTGTCCATGTAGAAATTCTCCCGATATTCACATAGCCATACCAGTCATACTAATTCTTAACCATTTTTAGATAAAAGTTTTGTAAAATTTGCCAGGGCTTGGAATCTTTCCTTTCTATTAAACAGAGTGAAACTTATTAGTTATACTGTTTGATGCAAAAATAAACTTCATTTATATGATTTTAACTTCCAAAATTCCTTTGATACATGATTGGCTTTCTATTTATTGGAAAAGGGTATTCTTCAATATGTGTACACATCTTGTATTTTGATTTTCATGTAATGTTTCTACTTATTTAATTATGCAATATAAAATGTTATTTTGTTTTCTTGTCATCTTAACATACCTTTTACCTTTAATATAAAGAATTAATGTCACCACACCTTCAACAAATATATCATAATACAATAATTAATAAAAAGTCAATAGGAAAAGAAATATTATATTAAACACAAATATTAAATATACTAATGAAAAGTAATGTACAAGTATTGTTATACTTGAGCAACTTTAGACAAACTACCATACAAGCCTTAGTATACGATACTTGAATAGCTTTACTATAACATGAACATAATATTAGATCAAGCTTAAAAAATTTTAATAAATTTATCTTTATCGAAAGAGTGATATTGTTCACAAAAATTGTTGCTTAAATATTCATAATATAATTGACTAGAATTTAGTATCTGCAATATTTTTTTATCTTTAAAATTACGAGATAAAAAGGCAATACTAATTTAAACAGAAACGAGCGAAATAAATATTTAGGGATATACACTTTAGTCTCAATTAATCTATGGAAGTATGCCGCCTTGACAAACGTATCCAGTATATTAAATAAATAATTAAATCGAATAAAGAGGTTAGGTTGTTTACGTCCTTGTCCAAAAAATGACTTCCTCTAACATAAATTCAAAATCAATTATCTTTATTTAATTTAATTCTTAATATTCCTGAGAATTATCCATCTAAACATTTCTGAAAAAATATATATATGTATGTAGGGCTACAAGTGAGATTGTAGTGAGTATGCGCACTTTTAGATAGCCCCTTCTTACACAATATTCTGAGAACAAGTGCCCTAAAGATGTATCGCCACTTACGCGGGGTCAAATAATTGGATAAAAATTATTTGAGATTCTTTTAAAAGATAGAATCGTTCAAAAATAAACAATACGGACTCGACGACAGTAGTGCTTTCTCGACAAATTTTCTTCGCATTGTTCGATGTTTTAATGTGCAGAACTCGCGGTACATAACAGAACCTATCCAGACATATATGTATACACACAAGTGTACCTATACAGCCTTCAATACTTATTTATTTTTAGTCGTTTCTCATAAATTTGTATCGGCATTTTATTGTTTTCTTGTTGTACCTGAATTAATGATTTTGGTACGTGAATATTTTGTTCTATTTATTAATTTTAAATTATTAAAAGCTTGAATTTTTTTAATTAGATTAAACAAAATTTTTTGTTTTTCATTTTATATTCCTTCGTTTCCTTTAATTTTTAAACAATATTAATAATGTTCAAATAATGTTAACACTACAATAATTAAGCAAAGTTTCTCTTATATTATGTATCGATTTCTATTCCATATTGTCTTCTGAACACCCATCTTTCCATTATTTGGCGTGGCCGTTCTTGCCTGGCAGTTGCCAAAGGATAACTTATTTCGGCCATTTTGTATCCTTTATAAGTAGTAGTTGTCCAAGCTACTATATTCTCTGGATAATTGTCTCATTTGTTGACATTCCTTACTTCTTATTATCTGCAATCTTGATATTCCGGCACTTTTTCGAAGGTAAAAGTTAACTCTTCATTTCTTAGACAATTAATAAGTAGTTAGTTTCTATTGTAATACTACGAAGATTCTATTAGAACAACTTGATAACAAATTAGAAGAGCGCGTTCGGTCTCGAACTACCACACAGAAACCAGTAGACTTGTTTAGTAAAGATAGCAATACTAACGTCAGTACACTAGATTGTATAATGAGTGGCTAATCAGGATTTTCTGAATATTGATGGTGCATTTCAGAATACCTATTTCTATTCAAAGGAGTTGGGCAAATATCTGTACAGCGATTTTTGAATAAAATGAAAATTATACTAGAAACCTTAATCGCAGACTATGCAATAGGGTTCCGGAACCGGTGAACCATATCTTGCAAGAATATTAGGTAATGGATCAATCATAAGAGACAAACAATATAAAGGCGACCTAAAGGAGACTCAACATCATACAATAGTCGACCTGCCTTAGATATGTTGTAGATTAACATGGCTGACAGGAGTAGTGCATCGGATGAAGAAAATAATAAATGGTTCAAATTAAGGTTGCACTTGGAGAAAGTGCTATGGCTAGTCAGGAGTCCTACCAAGCAACAATTGACAGTTCAGAACATGATGCTATTTTTATATTAAAAATAACGGAAATTCGGTCCTCCAGCGTAAGACTTTCACTTACATCATAGATGGAATAATAAAAACACGTAAGAGTCAAAAATTAATTATATAAGTATGTATAGATGACCCTAACCTTAAACAAGAGATGAAAATGGACAATATACTAGACCTATTGACTAACCAAAGGGTTTACAATAAGAGAGTGTTTTAATTTCTGTAATTGATTTTCGAATATTTTTATTGTTCTTTGGTACTCTTAACTCTCTGTCGCATCTGTTCGCCGTAGTTGATAATTAATACGACCGATTATAGAATAAAGATTATAGATCTCATCGAAATTTTAATATTGTTCAATTAATAGAATTTAATTAATCAAATCATGTGATTATTGTCCTTGTATTGATTGGAAGTTATTCTCGATGGTTTTGTAATAATTACGCCGTTTAAAAGTCCTAAACTTAGAATTAGTAATCAGGCTTGTTATATTGGAAGTGATTTATAGCATTTCTGTTAACTTCCTTGGATTCTTATAACGCCGATTACGTGGTTTATCAAATTTTTGGAAAGTGATAGATGAAATGATAAAAAAACACTGCACGTGGTGTTCGATAATTCAAGTAGGATTTATGTTGACTTATTTTATCGAAGGGGAGATCTTAGATACAGTTAACTAACGCTCAAAAAAACACCCAGAAGGTTTTAAGTTTACCCCACCTACCCAATTTTGGTGATTTAATAATTGTCATACGGACGGAATGGAGATGTTTGTGAAGATGCCACGCTCATCTGATTAAGAAGATAGAGCTTGATTAGCACGCTCAAGGAATAACGTAGTTATTTAACTAGATTGATCAAGATTATTGGAGAACTAAAGCCTGGGATAAAGACGTTTGTACTATCCTTTCATTATGCATCAATTTATTGAAAATATTCGATTTAAAAGACTGTGGTAATAGCAGTTGAGTTTATATGCTACCGCACTGTTTAGTTACAGGATCGTTTAAGCCCGTTCAGGTCAAATTTTAAAAGCAAGGCAAACTAATAGAGGGTATTTATGTATTCATTAATCCATATAATTGGTAGAATTAATAGTCGAAACCCGCCTTTGTTATCAAACAAGTACCTTCATTTATCTGCTAGTTCGACTTTGTCAACCAAGGGCCTTGTAATTACACTAATTAGTATTTAACAGTTAGGTATGGTCCTTATTCATTTGTCATAATGCAGGGTATGCGCCGTGATTGGCATTAATCGTTTATTTTTGCTCATTATCAAGTAATTAGTTTGCCATTAGCCAATTATTGTAGTTTTTCTTTTAATTTGCTTAAACGTTTTCTTTCTGAAACCACAGTCAAATTTTACGTTTTAGTCATTTCATTTAATATTTAAATAACTATTAATTCTGCTGTAAGCTGAATTTATTGCAATTATTTTGTTTGACTCTGTTATTATTAGGATGCGTCCAATAAGGGCCATGCTTATTGTGGTATTGTTTTGTGTGGACCAACTATACGTATAGGAGGGGGTGATTATTACATATAAATTTGTATTAGGAAATTCGAACTGTTAAGCAAGCTTTTCTTTTTTTTGCTGAAACACATATTTAATATCTTGTTGCATACCGTGTATCACGGAAAGTTTAACATATAATAAACTTGTATACAGCCTAACTTTTCTTCTCATTTTTAATGCAGAAGGAGCCACTTGTCTTTACGGTTTTAGTTAACCGAATAACGAACGAATTTCTTCTGATCCATTGTTTCGATGTTGCCATAAGGGCTTTCAGGGTAACAATATTGTGGTGTCCTATTACATCTTATTAACAGAAAATCCTCCACTTTCCGAATTTAATTTTGAGCCAGCTTAGAACCCCGAAGGAATCGATAAGAAGGTACGAATCGAGCGTTGATTTAAATTTCTATTAAGCGCAAGACCGAACGTTATAATAGTCATTAAAATTGCCTCCTTTATTGTTAAAAAGTGTTCACCAGCAAATCATGTATTATTAGAAGTTTGACGAAAGTTTATTTCACCCATCTTTAGTATTACAAGTATTAAAAATGTGAAAAGTTGTAAAGATTTCAGTACATTTTCAGGACGTTTCTTTCGTTTTGGCAATTAATTATTAAAGAGTGTGTAATGCTTTTATATGTAGGTATCGAGTGTTATTTCTTCTTCGTTCTAGGTACACTTATTTATTTTACCTATTGATGAGGAAAGATATGCCAGACTATCCGAACATATAACAGCCTTATGACAATAAATCTTTGAGATAAATCACCTTAAAACATCATTTCTTATTAAAGAGAAAACTAAGGGGAAAAGTGCCGAGACAGTAATTGTAGTCTATAAAGATTAACGACTTAAGTTCGGGATAATCGTGTGTGTTGTGCTATTGTTGTAAATATTTATTATAAGTTATCCTTTTGTCTCATAATTTCATGGCAAAATTTATCTAAGGAATTTTAACTAACATAACATAACGTAAATGAGACAAGTTGGTTAAATAAAAGTATGAAACTCAAGAAAAATTCAAGTAATGATTTTATGACACTATGAAAGAAGAGCCTGTAACAATCAAACCGAAAAGAAGAAATTATGCAAACAAAATTAGTAATCATCTAAAGTATCGTACTAAAAAAATAAAAGTCTAATATTTAAAATGCCCCAATAAATTGAAAGGTTATAAGAGCACAAAAGTAAAATTCTTCGCGGTACTAAAGGTATAAATTTCAGAACTGTATTTGTTGAAAATTTTTTGATAAAAAAGCGAGAATTTCTAAAAATTAAACTATTTAGTTTAATATGAATATAAGCATACATGAAGTATGACAAGGTTAAAATAAAACTAATTTAGTGTTAACAATAATATATAAAAATAAAGAATAAAGTTGTTAATAAATATAAAGCAATTTGTTACTTACAATAAATCATTTACTAATAATAATTTGAATTCAAATGATTTTAAATTTTATAATTTCTTATTTAGAGCACGTACACATCTGGAAAGTGTATTTATTATTCAGTTAATTAAAGTTTCGAAACTCAATGAATTTTAATTTATTTATTACTTGTAACAGAACACCGCTAGCTGTACACATAAATATACAAAACTTATACTAAAATCCAAAAGCGAAACAGTATTATATTTATACTCATAGTATCTCTAAATGAACGTACAAGTAGCTATTGCAATCTGTACATTTGTATTTGTTTTATGCCATATACTAGTATCGATAATAATAGTTTCAGTAATGTGCAAATATATGCTTTCCAATGGAATATTTCAGATTACTTCGAATATTTAATGCTTCTGAACTATTCAAAAATACTTCTCCATTTCCTGTGATGCATTTGATACACAAAGGGTACTAGGAAAGTTTTGTAATATGACGCAAATATGAATCGTAGGCAGCAGCTTGTTACTGCATGTTGAGACATGTTCATAAGGGCATAGTAGCCGCCGCGCCATGTCGATGGGCTCAGTTATTCATTAGCAGTGAGAGTGTAAAGTGCTTGCGATGGCATCGTAGTCACGAAATGAGATAAGGGCAGTTTCGCGTTATAATTTCGTGTGTAATTTAAACATAGACCAGTGTTTCGAAGAAATGACTCTTGCACTAGGTGATGTTTGTCCACATCGCGCAACGATATTCAGGTGGTATAGAGAATTCCAAAGGGGAAATTTAACTGTGGAGGATGCTGAGAGGCCTGGAAGGCTACGAACGTCAGTTACGGAGGAAAACGTTACTACTGTGAGGAAAATGCTTGTCGAGGAGATGCGAGTGACCTACCAATAGATAGAGGGTACTTGAGGCCTAAATACACCAGCAACCCGTTCGATTCTGAAAAGTTTAATAAGGGGCAATTTCGGTATGCTCAAAAGAAAGTTTGGGTCTTTGATGATGAGGACACACCCGTAGTTGTCAAAAAATCCGGACCTGTAAAGAAGACAATGATAGCTGTATTCTTCAAATCGAGTGGAATTGTGGAACACGTCGTTTTGGACGCACAGAAAACAGCCACAGTTAAGTGGTATACTGAACAGTGCCTGCCTAAAGTCATTGGATCTCTGAAAAACCTGCAGCCAAAGTCCAGAATGGACACCTGATTCCTCTATCACGATAATGAAATTATTTTTTAAAAAACTAAATAAACAAAGCTGTAGTGCAAAACTTTTCTAATAGTCTTTATATTTTACTTGGACGTTAGCGTATACTCTATATAAGGCCACTACAAGCAATAATGTGTATAAGTAGAAAATTTAAAAAATTAGTTTCGAATTCCACTTTAACCATTAAAGTAACTCTAATAAAGCATGTTGTATCAATTGAGTACAATAATTTGCTATATGTGAATACAATTTGATTGAATTCTCACATAGGTGCAAAACTCTATATTTTGTCAGCTGTATTCGATACAAAAGTGTATATATATGTGAAAATAAATTTCAACTAATGATAAGACATAGCCACTATCACGCTGATTACTGTGAATAATGTCGATTTAGATCTGAGTACAAGTGTTAACTCCTCTGATAGGGGAAGTCTTCAAAGACCTATACAAAGAAAAAGAAAAGAAAAAAGAATAGAAAACGAAGCATAAGAAATCTGACAAGGAAGGCATATTATTTTTTAATTTGTCTATTATATTATACAATAAACTTATTTTGTTGTTATCAAACAACGCTATTGCTAGAGTATCTCCAATGATCCTACCGAAGAAAAAATGCCCCCTTTACGAGGGTAGTTTGACAAGTAGTGAGAATGGAAAAGAAAAACGAATTTTATAAATATTAATTAATTAATTAATATAATTTTTATTTTTCAATATATTCTCCTAAAAGAGTAATACATTTATTCCAACGGTACTCCAATACCCTTCTGCCATCTCTAAAATGCGATTCTGGAAGGCTTGTAAAATACGCATTTACGAAGATGATAAGCTCGTCATTAGACGAAAATTTCTTTCCACCTAGTGCCGTTTTCAATTTTGGAAAAAGATAGAGGTCGGAAGGGGCTAGATCAGGCGAATAAGGCGCATGCGGTACTAATTGGAAATGCAACTCGTGGATTTTGGACATCGCAACTGTGCTGGTGCGAGGGAGCTTTGTCTTGATGAAACAGAATCTTTTTCTTTGCCATTCCTGACCGTTTAGCATGAATCTCAACATTTAATTTTTTTGTTCAGCATAATATTGTCCGTTTATTGTGGCACCTTTCTGAAGGTAATCAATGTGCAAAATGCCCTTTGAATCCCCAAAAATTGATGCCATCACCTTGTTTGCCGATAGAGTGGTTTTCGCTTTCTTTGGAGGTGCAGAACCACGTTCTAACCATTGTTTCGACTGTTGTTTAGTTTCGGGTGTACTGTAGTGAATCCAAACTTCATCGCAAGTAACAAATTGCCTACAAAAATCAACCGGATCCCGCTTATAAAGGTCCAAACATTCATTGGAAATGCGCAAACGAGTGAACTTTTGATCAGTCGTAAGCAATCGCGGCACCCATCTTGCCGAAAGCTTGGAAAGGCCCAATTCTTTCGTTAACATGTGGTGTACGCGTTCTGTTGAAATGTTTACCATGTCTGCTATCTCTCTCACTTTGAGTCGTTGATCTTGCCTGATAATATTATGGATTTTTATAATCATTTCTTTAGAAGTCACGATTTTGGGTGCTCCAGAGCGCGCTTCATCAACACAGCTTGTTCTACCACGTTTAAATTCATTTACCCATCTACTTATTGTGGCGGATGATGGAGCAGATTCACCTAATGTTTCCAGTAACTCATCTTTTATTTCGGTAGCTTTCATACCCTTAATTACGAAGTATTTAATCACCATACGATACTCTGCTTTTTCCATTTTAACAAAACGACGTGTTGCTCGTTTTTCAATCAGTTGTCAAAAATAAACTAATCAACCGATTTTTCTAAATATCGGAATGTAAACATATAAATAGGCAGCCTAAATTACAGTGCATTTGTTTTACCAATTAGAGAGCCACCTATGTGTCATTCTCACTACTTGTCAAACTATCCTCGTATATGTAGAACAGTAACCAATTTAAAAAATTTCCCGAAATTGTATTTCAAATATCTGACAAAATCAGACAAGACATGTTAGTTTAAAGTATTACGTAAGTGTAAACTTAAACGAAGTAAAATCGCGCATTGTGCTGTTACAATTGAGTATCATACTCCTTCTATTGAAGATTGGAGCAGCCAGAGAATGCAAGAGACATTTATTTGATATAATAAATTTAAGCACCTATTGCATCTAAATAGTGATGATATTTGAATTTAAATACTGAAATTCCAGCAGAGAACAGGAGTGGTATCTGAATACAAACTTAAAATGCAAAAAGTCAATGAAAAAGTTCATTAAGAGCCATGTATTCTCAATTTTATAAAGCTATACAATAGGGAATAAAATTTATTATGGAAAATAACCTAATTAACCCGTAAAACTGTTACTTCAGGGGCTATGTTAACTCTGATTATAGTATTGCTTTTGGCTCACTTATGACCAACTTACGTTCGAAATATGTATCTTAGGACAAACAAATTTCTTAAGACAGTATCAACTAAAAAACTATTCCAATATTTCAGTGTTGAAAGACAATGAATTGAAAGCTCAGGCTTTTGAGAATTTGACGAAAAGGGAAGATACGATATAATGTTTATCGTTCCATTCTTAGAAAAACTTGAGCCTAAGAAAGTTTCCAGATTAGACGACATATTTTAGCCTACAAATTAGCTACTACAATTAGTGGTAGCCAAACGAAACTCCTAAAGTAAACTAACTTCAGACAATGTTTTTATTCAAATTCAATTCAAATACTATGGATTCTACTGTCCGAAATCTTTTTACAAATTGAACTTTTTAGAAAATTTTAGAAACGGTTCAACTGTAATGACGTCTAAGTTAGGTTATTGGTTAGTCAAGGAAGCTCCTACAGACATCAAAACTACGGAAGTTATCTTCCCAATAGTTGGAAATTCATTTCTGCTTCCTGATAGAGTTTTTAAACTAGAATCCAATATCGAATGAAATAATATACCATTATAACTAAATCCCGTTTTTATGCTTATATTTGTGCGAAAATGTTTTGTTATTAGCTAAAGTTATGAAAGAAATGTATTTATATATCAAAGAGTAGTACAAGCGTTCATATAATTTAGTTAAATGTTAATTATTATTATTAATACTACAGTTAGTATTGGAAAAATGTACGTATGTAGAAATATCAAAGCAGTTAAATTGTTCACAAGGGCGGGTAAGTAATACAAAAATATATTTCATGAAAATCATGCATTGAAAACTGTAATACGGAAAAACGACCCAACAAATTCATCAGAACATCTCAAGCGTCATATAATTCATATTGCAAAAACCAATCAATAACCCGTCGACATTCATAAAGAGTTGTTTGAAAATTCAGAAAATTAACTTCCTGTCTTTACAATTCGAAGACGACTGAATGAAACTAAATTTATTTGGTAAAATATTTCAAAAGAAACTTCTGACTTACAGAAAATAATTATAATAGTCGTGTTTTACCTGCGAAAGATTGCATTAATTGAACAGCTAATCAATGAAAAAAATGTACTGTTTACCGACGAAACTAAAATAAATCGTTGTGGTTCTGACGATAACCCGTTCAATGTCTTCCAAAGAATTAATGAAATCTTAAATATATTTTGACAGAAGTCTCATACGAGGGTACAAATGTAATGTGATGCATGTAATGAAGGTAAAGAAGTGTTGCTCTTATTTGCCGAGTACTGAATACAAGAGGACGTCAATAAATGTGTATATTGGCAAATGGTCTTGTACATTACATTGATAAAAATTTACGCGTCATTTGTAAGCTGTGTAAAAACTGTGCAACAATTTTTAAAATATAATGCAAACTCATATATTGATTGGCTGTCATGTTGTCCAAATCTCAACCCAGTTGTAAATTTATAGTATGAAGTAAAGAATCAGATTAGTGAACATTAAAATTTAAATGATATCTAGGAACCACTCGAACTATCAAGGTGCTTCAGTTAACCAGAGCTTGGCAGAACTCATATAGTATCATTAAATAAATATTGTCGAGAAATATTTAGTTGTAAGTGTTTCTAATATTAAAATTAATTAACACTATTTTATCCGATAAACTAGTATTTCGGACGCTATGATGTGTATGATTTTAAGAATAGTATAGTAATGATTTGTGGCTTGCGCTTGTTTTAGTTTTATTGCGTCTTGATATTGCTTAGTTCTTTTATTGTTTCTTTATTAGTTTAGATTCTGTGCAGTATATTAAAAAGTCACTTTCAAGAAATTTTGGTAAATCTTATAATTTGTGTAGTTGCAAAGGGTTATACTTTTTTTTTCTTTTAGTTATAAATTGAGTTACTTCGCTTTTCCCTTGTAAATTTTATTGCGTTTCCTTTGTCGGATATTTTTTCAAAAGCACAAAAAATACCCTTGTATTTCAATGCACACTTAGAAATTTTTATTTTTGTACTTCTCATAGTTGATGTCTTACATGATTCTTATTTGGTTTTCCACAAGGCCTGCTAAATATGGGTTCTTATTACTCTGTAATACTTTAATTCCTTGCAATATTTCGTATACTTTGTGACATGTTTAAAGGCTAGAACTTACTTAAAACTATTTTTATAAGGAAACTATATATTTCTACTCCAGCGCTTCATGAAAAGACATCTTCGAGTTTGCGTGTATTAACAAATTTTAAGGTCACTTCTTTCTTTGTATATTCCGAGTTATCTTATTTCAGTGATTAGTGTTAATAAATTAAATTATCAATTTAATACTAGTCTTATTTTTTTCTAATAAACCATTGCTGAACAACTAAACAATAGTGTCTCTAAGATCTTACAAAATGTGGATGGTGAAATCGAGACCACGGCACGTTCTCTAATCAAATCGACAACAGTGAACGAGTGCTTTGTCCTTAAGAATTAGTAATTAAATAACTGAATTAGCAATTAACTATTTTAGAATGAGCATCAAAAGTCCAAGCTGTGCGCAAGACAGAGAAAGTACTATCAGAAATAAAACAACAAAGTTGACCTCAAAATTTTATTTAACTAATTTGGTACTTAGACTTCCGCGGTCGTGGTCCATGCTATCTGCTTCTGGGTTTCCGGGCTGGAACCGCGTCACTAGTATATCTGCCGACGTTTCGTACCCATTTGTATGGGACATCTTCAGGGCTGAACTACTGCACTGAAACTGGTGTAAGTCGATGGGGGACGTGTTTATATATGGATAATGGGTCATGGGTCAATGGAGCGTTACGGTTACGGTTGGGTCGATTAGAGATGCAGGATTGCCAAGCGTTGTGTAGGGGGTAGCCATCATCGCGGTTAAGATTATTGGGGTGCTTAAAGATCTCTATAGTTTCACGGATTTTGCGACCATAGAAGTGGTTAGTGCGGGATAGGATCTTGGTTGAATTAAACTGAATATGGTGCCCGGTTTCCAGTCTATGCTCGGCAAGTGCAGAACCGGCTATGCGCAGCAACCTAGTACAACGCTCATGTTCAGAAACAAGTGCCGACAGACCGCTTTGTTTCACCAATATATGCCCTGCCGCATGAACAAGGAATCCTGTACACACCAGCTGATTCTAAAGAAACATGGTCTTTTACGGAAAAATCAGATAATTTGGAATGGGGTTTGAAGATGGTTTTGATGTTGTTTTTGAGAAGAACCCTTCTGATGCGGTCAGTAATCACCTTGTATATAGGGTAGGTGGGCTTTAGAGAGGGGGGGAGATGATGTAAGCTGTGTATTAAGTTGTGAGATTTTGGGATTAAGATGTCGATCTATGGTTCGCTGAATATTATGGTTGGAGAAATTATTATTTATAAGGGCTTTGGTAACGTGACTTAATTCCTGGGATATAGAATGCTGGTCAGATATGTTCACAGCTCTTTGGACTAAGGAATTGATAACGCCCTGTTTCTGGGCAGGATGATGATGGGAGAGGGCATTGAGATACCGATCAGTGTGTGTGGGTTTGCGGTACACTGAATGTCGTAGTGAAACCATCCAGATGACGAGTTACCAAGACGTCGAGGAAGGGAAGGGAACCTTCAGATTCAATCTCGATGGTGAATTTTATGGAATCGTGTTGTGAATTTAAGAAAACGAGGAAGTTGTTCAAGGAATCCCGACCATGGGGCCAAATAACGAAGGTGTTATCCACATATCTGAACCAACATTTTGGTTTTTGGTCACAAGAGTGAAGAATTTGTTGTTCGAATGCCTCCATAAAAATGTCAGCGACAACAGGAGAGAGAGGAGACCCCATAGCTGCACCCGATACTTGTTCATAATAATTACCACGGAACTGAAAATAGGTGGAGGTTAAACAAGTATTCACCAGGTTGGCCAAATCATCAGGTTGGTTGTCAGTGGAAAGGAACGGATTATTTGGATAGTGTCGGGTATAGGAACTCTGGTGAATAAAGAACGTCAAAACTAACTAGTAGATCATGAGGATCTACCGTTAGGCCATTTAGTCTTTGGACAAAATGTTTGGAATTTTTAATAAAAGAATCACTATTGCCGGTGTAAGATTTGAGGATGTTCGAGAGATATTTAGATAATTTATAAGTGGGACTGTTTATGGTACTCACTATGGGACGCAGAGGAATGCTGGGTTTGTGAATTTTTGGGAGACTGTACAGTTTTGGGGCTTTGGAGTCGCAATCGGTAGGGATTGATAGATATATGATGGTACGTTCTATTCAAAGTTTATGCCGTCCTGGAGAAGAGTTTGTATTTTAAGCTTGTACTGATCACTGTCCAAGACAAATGGCGTTACCTTTATCAGCTCTTATGAAGATTAGATTTCGGTGGTTTGGCCTGCGTGAGGATTTTTGAAGATTCGAAACGGAATCGGCGATAGCCGGAGGAATTTTGACAAGAGCTGATTCTATGCCAGTGATGATGTCTTCCGTAGGGATGTATTTGGGAGTGGGTGCAAAATTGGGCCCTTTGGAAAGAACAGAAATCTCATCAGTGGATAAGGGTCGTTTAGAGAGATTGATGACAGTGTGTGACATAGAAATATTATGTTGTCGAGGTTTGGGTACTAAGGCCTGGAACTTGCGGATGTGCCTTTGGATAATATGGTGTTTGATGTTTTCCGCTTGTTGAAAGGTTATGCGGTCTAGAAGATCCCAATCAGATTGGGTTAAAGTAGAAGCAAGTTGTAGGTGTATGTGAAGGAGTTTTTAGAAAGGGAATTGAGATCACGTCTGCGAACCAATGCGAGACCCGCTCGTTGGTATATGGATCTGGCAGAAGGAGAGATAATAACCTGTAAAAATTTAGGAACAATTTTATAATCACGACATCTAAGTAAAAATGTTAAAGAACAAATCAGACTTACCAATTTCACTCGCAGTTTTCCAAGTTCTCTGGTTTTCTTCTGGATATCCTCCCCGTAGAGGCTGGTTAATTTGGTACGTAGACTTCCGCGGTCGTGGTCCATCCGTGGATAGTCAGCTGGTTATTGCGGCAGGGCATATATTGGTGAAACAAAGCGGTCTGTCGGCAATTTCTGAACATGAGCGTTGTACTAGGTTGCTGCGCAAAAGAATGGAAACCGGGCACCATATTCAGTTTGATTAATCCTATCCCGCACTAACCACTTCTATGGTCGCAAAATCCGTGAAACTATAGAGATCTTTAAGCACCCCAATAATCTTAACCGCGATGATGGCTACCCCCTACATAACGCTTGGCAATCCTGCATCTCTAATCGACCCAACCGTAACCGTAACGCTCCATTGACCCATGACCCATTATCCATATATAAACACGTCCCCCATCGACTTACACCAGTTTCAGTGCAGTAGTTCAGCCCCGAAGATGTCCCATACAAATGGGTACGAAACGTTGGCAGATATACTAGTGACGCGGTTCCAGCCCGGAAACCCAGAAGCAGATAGCATTTTATTTAACTAATTTAAATAAGCAAAATATTACAGCTTGAATACATTTAATAAAAATTACCGGTTAATATCCAAAAACAATATGTAAAAAAAGAATAGTTTACAATTGCAAATGCTCTAATTAAAATCAAATTTAAATGATACGTCAGACTACTTGCATAATGTAATCGTTATTCTGTGGAAGAAAATGAATTTATAAGATGAATATTGATTACCAGGCAAGCACATAGATATTGAGCAGATAATAAATATATAGTCTGTGACAAAAGGAATTAAAAGTTAGGAATAATGATTCTTTAACTATAATTTATAAACAGACCTCATACAGTCCGACATGAACAAAAGAATAGAAAGTCTTCGGAAAAACGCGCACGTTAAAAGTTTATTAATGTCAAAAATGCTGACGCGATTGTAAGTTATACAATATTAATCAAAAATATATTTAACAAAATGTAATCACAAATATTTATTATATAAAAAATTATTATTCACAAATAGAAACACGTAACTATAAAAAGTCTTCCAGGTTAAAAAAATATTAATTTTTTTAACCTGCAAGGCGAAAAATTGAAAAAAAGGGATCCCCTCCCCCGAAACGTCGTTCCTAATTAATATTGCTTAGTTTATTCCAATGGTAAAAATTTCCATCCAAAAAGAATAAACTTTATAATTATTTCACCAAATTTGATTAAACGTAATACGTAAGGTTGCAAGTTTAGTATTTTCTAACGATTGTAATACAATGTTAAATATTGAACGAAAAATCAAAAAAAGAATAGGTAAAAAACAATTTATTAATTCAATAATGACATTCAAATGTGAAGTATTCTTGCTCTAAATTCTACTGATTATAGGAATACTATATTTATTAGAAAAAAATCTACCTAGCCCATCATAGACACACATTTTTTTCACGTGTGTCAAGCTTAACTACAATTTGTTTATTATTTTGTACTTATATATAAATATATAATATGTAAAGTGTTTCATATCAAAAAATCATTTTCTTAAAAATAGAACATCGAAATGTCATCAAATTTTTGAAAAAAGAACAAAAATTCTCCTAAAACTATTCGCGAACGACTGATTACAGTGTATAATAACCAGACCCAATCGTATTTTAAAATGAAATTTTGGTTAATTTTGGCGTAAAGTCTTTTGAGATAAATCAAGAGCTATTCTTGTTAAATGCATACCAGAGGGGTCTACAAAAACAGTAGTTACCTACAGTATCATCTTAACAAAATTACGTACGTCTATTGACCATCTTCCTGAAAATGGTCGAGTTTACAGTTCATCCTATTCTCTGCAAGTGTAAAGTCTTCAAGCTGAGCCAACTACCATATAGTTCGAAATCGACTGTGTTCGAATTTTTTTTATTTAAATATTTGAGGAATCTCAAAGGACGTCATTTTGCAGACGATAACCAACTGAAAGAGAAGATTAATGCCCACTTTGAAGACCAACAGAAATCACTTTCTTTTTGATGGAATAAAGTCGTTCCAAGGCCGGAAATTCAAGTGCCCTGACGTTAAGAAAAGACAGGTTTAAAAATAAAACTATCAAAAAAACATAGGTCTTCTATTTCATTGTTAAGTAGAAAAGCATTCTGATTTTCTACTTCTCTTAAATACATTAAATATATACAAAAAATTAATTTTTTTCTATTTTATTATCCTAACTAAAATAAAAAGTTGTTTGCTTGTATACTAAATTCTTCAACGCTTAAAGAATAAATAAAAATTACAAAATCGTTGACTCACAAGATAAGTAAAGTTATCCTGTAATATTTGGAATAGTAATTCTATATATGTAAGTCAATAACAAAAGTTATATTGATGAAAGTTACATAGTATTCAATACAATGTTTTGTAAAACAATAGAGCATTTACACCTCCAAAACAGATTTTCCTTCACGTTGCCATCGGCCACAATTGTTAAATTAAATCCTCAACCAACGTATGCATAGTTAACTAGTTTAGTGATTTATAATTGTAAATGAGTTTCTAACAGTTGGTAACGAAGAAATAGTAAATCCTACTTGTTTTTATAGTGAATTTGTAAAGCTGCTGTTACTCTATGAATCAAAAATTCGGACAGGTTCTATAGAATTATTTAAATCTATTTTAATTTCAACTTCTTTCGTAAATTATTAGATATAATAACATGAATAAAGAAATGTAACAAAAGATGTCTATTTTCTATATACTTCTGCCTTCAAGCAATTCTGTTGCAACAAAATCAATATTATAAACAGAAGCGTTGAGGCGTATTTGAAAATATGGAATTGCTTTGTTAACGATTTTTTTTTATTTTTCTACAACTTCTGCACCCTACAATATTTTTTTAATTACGGTTATTGTTACTGGTTATAAATGACTAACTTACAATCTTAATCTGAAATATTTAAAACTATCTCTTGGTGTCTCTTGGTTTCTAAACACGATTTTGGCCAGTACATATAAAATCACAATACTTTGCTGTGCACTTTGTCATTTCACACTGCACTAATTCAAAAAGTTTAACCCGTTTGAGAATTTTCTCTAAGTCAGTGCTATCTATTAGATGTAGCATTTCGGTATTCATGCGGATATGGAATCTTACTTCATTAAAGCACTTTATTTTAAAATTTTTTATACTGTTTTCAGTTGCACAACCCCCAGCGCTGGACACCACATATCCAGACTAGCTTTAAGATTTATTTATACAAAAGTAAGTTACGAATAGAGTGAAACTTTCTTCCATGGTTCTTGAAGTTTCGCAATTGCTTCTTCGTTGTTATTACATACTTTTAAGTTTGCTATCGTTAGCAAAACTATCATTTGTAATATTTCCTAACACGTAATGTCGACAATATACAACATATATAAGTACTAAACACTACTTTGGAATACTTTTGCACTATCTTGAATATTTACTCGCAAATACATGTCTCTGATTTGTTAAACAAGTCATCAAACCATATACATTCGTAGAATTAATTTAACTTTAAGTTAATATGGTAATGGAGCTGAGTATTTATTTTCAAAATACGCCTGGTTTACACACTAGTAACTGCTTTTTGTCGTCATTAGATTCATCTTATGATTGTTTGCTTTTATAAAACATGGCTGCTCTCGGACGTCTCGTCAACTAAATTAGCCTGTTTAAACAAATACAATGTGCATAGACTGAACAGTGTGATTAGTGGTAAAAATGATGCTGACGATGTACTTATCTGTGCTTCGATTCGGCTTGCTTCGCGTTTCACATTCCCCAATAGCTTAACGCTAATTACGTGGACTTTGGTAGACCCGTAAGTTATTACTACACCCGCGCTCATGATATAACTTAAAATCTTTGTATGTCAGAATTCGCTTAATCGGGGGAGGGAAACTACGATAAACACTTCCGAACAGCAGCCCGTCAGACTCGAACCCTACACCGACCTGATGAGTCAGTAACTTACCAACCACTGAGTTATCTATGTATGTACATATATATACCCACGTATACTACCACAAACATATATACTTACATATATACCTACATATACTTGTATTATTCAGTCATGGTACTAAATTTTATTATAACGATTTCTTCTGATTTTAGAAATCAATTGCCTTGATCATATTTTTAATGGATTTATCAGAAGCCAATTTGAATTTGCTTTTGTTTGGTGTCCTCACTATGTTAATTAGAAAACCCGTTTTGAGAAATGCCAAAAAATTGTACTATCCAACAAATTTCAACTTTGTTTTGCCATCAAGTGACGTATACTAATTTGAATGGGAAACATAAATATTTATTTTAATGTAAGTTAGACTGTCAAGGAAGATCTACTTTCGTTTGGATTTTAATTAAAAGATTTCTGTTTATAAAATGCTTTAATGTATATTTCAAATTCTTACAATTAGAAATGTGGCGAAATATTGTATTGTCTCCTAAAAACAACATAATGGCTTACTTTCTTAGCGTCCAGCAGTAATCTAACATCATAGGATTTCATTTATCCCGGTGCTGTTTATCCATTTGTATATTTATGAGAAGGTAGAATTTTCACTTTAAGTGACTTATTGCAGTCGGCACCATAAAGTGCTTGTACCATTCCACTACAAATGTTTTGTAATTTTCTGCTGTTTTTCCAAAAAAAAACTAATGAAGGTTGATACCATACTAAATTTTAGTGGAGACTATGATTGATTTCAACCAAATATACGCAGTGTGTATTTGGTGATCGCGGAACATGACAACTTAGTTGTCGAGGTGCGTATACAGACAGAATACATACGTCGATGTGACAAGGGGTTCTATTTACCTTTTTTGATTATATAATCCTGTTAAGTTGGTTTCAAATTTTATATCTCGTATCAGATGTCCAACAAAATACCTTCTTTTAGTTTTCCTTATATTATTTTTGCTTAGCACTATCCCCTCCTTGACCCAATGCCTTAAAAAAGCTTATTATGAGCCTTAGTTTAACAAGCAAGGGTAGTATTATCATCTTTATTTTCTCCGCTAAATGCTGATGTTGTACATTATCTTTTTCTGATACAAAATTCTGTCGTATTTAGCATTTCTTCTTAAACTAATGGTTTTTCCTGTTACGACTGTCCCAAGGACATGAAAACCAACAGCATTTAGTGTAACCCGAATACATGCCCAAAATAATTGCAATAACTTTCAAATCAACATAAATATTCCAGAAATAGCCTTCGTGTCGTCAAAAGTCAGACACACACACACTGCCTGAGTATGTGTTTGGCTCTTCACGGTGAGAGTCCGATACGGACTTATTTTTGTGCGAGTTTTGCTGTAGATTCAGATGTGACACTGCAATTAATTATCGCTAATGATAATAACTTAGATATCGAAATACGGAAATTATGGTGAAAAGAGATTCTATTAACCTTTAGTGATTAATATTATTGTTTATTATTAATTGTGTCTACTTGTTATTGGAGTCTAAATTAATAAAATAAATACATAACTCTCATGCAAGATTATTCTTCTCCTTGTTTGCACGGAACATAAACTTTTTCAATGTCTTTAACTCGGCGAACTTGATATATTATCGTGTGTGTGTTTATTAATTCGAATTGGTAGGCAGCATCTTGATCCTTACTTGCAATTATTGGTTTTAGTCGCTTCAGGAGCTGTTTTTCAAACTTTTTCGACACTATCAGAAGTAGTGAGATCAGTCTAATTCTTTTTTCTTTCTAGGATTTACCCTTAGCAATACTAATTACTTCAGTTACTTTTTAGGCATCTGGCATATGTTTTAAGCGAAATGCAGCACTTATTAAATACGTAAGTTTTATTCATGTTTGTCTAGATAATTCTAGCGTATTTTGAATATTTTCAGTGAACTAAATATTTGCATAATTTAAGATACATCTCAAACTTTTAACTCAATGAAGACAATATTAATACTTATTTACTTAAACGTTACTTAGAAGTTCACAATAATAGAATCTTATATAACAGGTTTCACATTTCCCATACTCTAGGCCTACAGGGTAAATTTTGAGTTACATTCATAATGGTTGTTTGAAACTATCACATTCTCTTAACGTACGTAGACGTCTGAAGCAATTGATTTTCAACTTCCTATTTGGAATTACTTTGGAGTTATCATCATTTACGTCTAGTACATTTGTTTCCGGATGACATTCGCCTACCCTATTTATGTTTCTTTGATGCCTTTTCCCGCAATGTGATACCCACTTCAGGTAAACGTGATATTTCTCACTGACAAAGATAAATAAGCTCGAACAACTGTTTCCCATTACACTTGTATATATATATATATATATATATATATATATATATACTCAACTACCTTCGCTTATGAGTGTCATGCGAAGAAGCAGAGTTAAACGAAAACGCAGTCAATATAAACTTGCTCAGTGGATAAACAAGACAATATAAATTTACTAAAAGCAAACTTGCCATCTTGCGTTTCAATATTTCGAATTAAAATAAACATTTAAAATAATTATAAGTATAAATTGTGATTACAAAGTATGTTTGAAATGAGAAATTAAATTTATATTATTACGAAATTAAAAATTGACTATGCTTATCTATTACGTTTCGCTTTATAATAACTGAATATTTATTATCATATTTAAATTGTATCTTTTCAATCGAGAACGCTAAAGTCTAAAATAAAAAAACCCATTGAAACAATAAACTTTGAATGCAGCAAGACCAGAAATAATAACAATTATTTTATTTAATATTTACAGAGTGCAACCAGCAGAATAAAGTTTCTTAAATAATTTAAAATAATATCTCCAGGCACACATGATAATAACAAATGGATATTTACGCATCACAAAATATAATAACTTGTGAAATAGAGCTAAATGCTCATTGTATTTCACTGATGCTAATTTAATGTTTAATGTGTCCAAAATAAGTAATACGCTGGCAGGTTTTCGAAATAAGCTTACCAGGATAGCCCAAAATATATCATTTTTATGTATTATAAAACTACCATTAATAATTGCGTCATCTGTGGTATTTCAACCATATATCTTAAAAATGATAAAATCATCTTTAGGTTTTACGTCTATCTGTATTCAATCGAACAGATCTGTAATGTCTCTGTATTAGTATAAAGCGTGTGTCCATCAATAACATGCATTTCACTGAAGCTTGGCACCAGCCCTATCATTTAGCTATTTCAGACTGAAAGCATCGTCCTTCTCTCCGCGTATTGTGTTATATATCTACCCAACTATCGGCCATTACGGCCAACACAATACGCGATGGCAGATAGTTTCTCTAATATAAAGAGTCTAGAGCTAGAGCAACTGATAAAAGTCATGTAGGATAGAACTGATATTTTTAGAGAACGATTCGGGTATACGAGTAGAGCAACATTATTTCAAGACTATCACCGGTTTTAATTTTGCTGCTTTCCCCTACCTGAACGTTCATGTATCAACGTCTTTAAACAGTTTACGTGAGGAGGATATAAATGTATGCGTATATATATGAAGTATATATATATATATAATTATATATATATATATTTATATATATATATATATATATATATATATATATATATATATATATATATATATATGTTGCAAGATGAAGCTTCAGATAGAATCAACGCAGGTATCAAGCACAAAACTACTCTCACGTTATACCATCAAAACGTACAGTGCCTAACAACATCACTTGAGGGTCTTCAGGTCGAATTGGACTTAATTCGTGACATTAAAATAATATTTATCACCAAACACTGGCTATCTGCCGATAAATTAGAATTTATAAAACTACAGGTTGCTCCTTGGCATCGTCCTATTGTAGAGTTTACAGTATACATGGCGGTTCTGCTATTTACACGTCAGATACACTTACTGCTGTAAGAACTCCTTTTGTAGATGACATGGCTGTTGAGTATGACTTTGAATGTTGTGGCGCTTCTGTCACATATGAGAAAAACGAAATTTTACTAATATGTATATACAGGAGCCCTACAGGTTCCTTTTCTGACTTTTGTATTAAAATCGAGAGTTTATTAAGTGTCATTGATTCACTGAATGTCACGTGTGTTATGGCTGGTGATTTTAATGTTGACTTACTAAGCAGTGATGCTAAGAGTAGGTATTTCCGAAACATACTGGAATCTTTTGGAGTGATGATTCTTATAAATGAGCCGACTAGAGTCTCGAAGACCGCAGAAACATGCTTGGACAACATTCTTTTGGTGAAGGAATTTGGAAAGGATATCCTTTCTGTATATCATACTTTCACATTGGATACAAGTTTTTCGGATCACAAAGCTCAGGTGATCTACTGTAAATGCCTATCTGTAGGTGAGGAGCAGCAACACTTTAAATTTGTGCGCGTAATTACACACTCAACCATAATAACTTTTGTGGAGGGTATGTGTGGTGAAGACTGGAACAATGTATACTACGATGCCTGCGACACAAATCTAAAATTTTTGAACTTTCTGAATGTATTTTTGAAATATTTTAATTCTTTTTTCCCTTTAAAAAAAGGGTTTAACAAACAATATTCCTTTAAACCTTCTAAAAAGTCACTGAATTAAGAAATTACGTCTCTGCATTACGTGTTATATGTAACTTCAATAACGATTACAAAAATACATTTAAATTCTATAAAACTCAATATGACAACGCCGTAAATCAGGGCAGAAAGAATTATTACGAACAGCAATTACTTAATTCTACAAATAAAAATAAAACTATGTGGCGTATTATTAATTCTCATTCGGGTAAAAGCGTCAAACGCGTATTTCCTAAAGCCGACAATCCCAGAAATCTTGCTTGTAGTTTGAACAAAATATTTCTTCAAAACTCTGTTTCATTAAATCAATCATACAAATTTCTTCAGCTAATTCCTAATAATTCTTCATCATTTTATTTTTCCCCAATATGCGGAAGTGAACTCTCTTCCTTCATTAGCTCATTGAGTAATTCCACGAAATACCTATCAGTTTTTTTAAAGTCTTGCTCGGATAGTTACTTAAGACCACTAACCCATATAATTAATCACTCCTTTGCTACAGGCATTTTTCCGGACTACCTGAAACATGCTTTGGTTGTTCCGTTATTTAAGAAAGGTGATGATTTGGAAAATTACAGACCGGTTAGCCTTTTAACCGGTTTTTCGAAATTATTCGAGAAAGCAGCTTACTCCAGATTAACAAATTTTATTTTCAAACATGGCTTAATCAGTAACTATCAACATGGTTTTGCTAAGGGTAAAAGCATTGAAACCGCTTTGTATGACTTTTCTGAAAAAGTTCTGAATGCCTTAGATGACAAAAAAACTACCATGTGAGTGCTTATTAGATTTATCTAAAGCGTTCGACACTGTGGATCATAAATTACTTTTAAGTAAACTTGAGCGCTATGGTATACGAGGCATTGCCCTCTCTTGGTTTAATTCTTATCTTACTAATAGAACACAATCAGTATGCCTAAATATCGATGGTAATAATACTTATTCAGATAAGTTAATGATCTCCAGAGGTGTCCCGCAAGGTAGTATTCTCGGACCTATACTATTTTTATTGTATTTTAATGATATCCATTATCTCGATCATGGACCTAATAAGCAATGCATGACAATTAATTATGCCGACGATACTACGCTTTTGGTCACAGGCGACTCTTTAAATCAGGTAATTGACAGCGTTGATTCTGTATTGGGAACAGTTCAGGACTGGCTAGCAAGTAATAACCTGTATGTAAATGAATCGAAGACTAGTATAATACTGTTCAGATGCAATACCTTTTCTGAATTTCCTGACAATGTGGAACTAGGTGATTCCTTATATCCCGTGCACAATAGTGTTCGTTTGTTGGGAGTTACGGTTGATCAGTTTATAAAATGGAAGGATCATATCCATGATTTATCTAAAGTCCTTTCAAGTGTATGTTTTGGAGTTCGTCGCTTGAGGAAACTCGTTGGTGAACAGACGTTACGAATGATATACTTTGGATGCTTTTATTCCAGAGTAAGGTATGGCATCGCTGTTTGGGGTAGTAGTACTGATATGAATCGTATTTTCGTAATACAAAAAAGGATTCTGAGAATAATATATTTAGAAAACATTTTTTGTTAACTATTTTTGGAATTTATATATTCGAGGCCCTACTTTTTGCCTACAAACATAAAGACTTGTTTGAAGAATACAGAGCTGTTCATGATTATTCCACAAGGCATAAAACTAATTACTATTATCCCAAACACCGCCTGGCACTGATAGAGAGTGGACTTCGCTACTCTTCCATTAAATTTTTTAATAGTTTACCGGAATCATTAAAAGAAATTAAGATATTCTTAATATTTAAAAAAAGAGTTCGTGATTTCTTAATTGATTTAGAACCATACAGTGTATTTGAATACATAAATCGTGGTTCTCTACAGCAAGAATGTGATGCATAAGAATATGTTTTAACACATGTAATATTTTGTATTTTGTCATGACGTTTGCAATTTCTTTTTCTCTTTGTATAATTAATTGCAATAAAGTTATTATATATATATATGTGTGTGTGTGTGTGTGTGTGTGTGTGTGTGTGTGTGGGTTGTCTTTTAAGTTTTGCATATAAAATTGGAATAAAGCAGTAAATAACTCTTAATGACTTCATTGTTTTTCGAAGTATTCTCCACGAAGATTAATGTATTTTTCCATGCGCTCGAACAAATTCTATAAGTAGTTGTTCCAGTCGCTTGTTGGTACAGACAAAATTGCGTTTTGAAAGCATCGCCTACTCCTTCTGAAGACTGGAACCTTTGACAACGCAGTCCATTCTTGATTTTAGGAATGATAAAGAAATCGTTGGGATTTAGATAGGACTGTATGGAGGATGGTCCAACAATTCGACGTTTAGTTGCGTTAAAAATTCAATTGTCTTGCGTGCTGTGTGCGAATTTGCATTGTCTTGGTGGAGGATAATTCGTCGTTCGGGATTGGTTTTTCGAAGGTCGGCGATGACTTGCGGCAAACGAGTGGTTGTATACCAATCGGCTATAACAGTTCTTTGATCTTGTTGTTAAATTGTTGCTACATGACCTGCTTTCGAGACAAATGTCGTGACCATCTTTTTGGAGACACTTTGAGAAAGGATGGTTTTTGTCGGCTTTTCTTCACCTTGGAACATCCAAACAAACTGACTGACACTTATGTTCTGACTCGTATCAGTAAATACAAGATTCATTACCACTGGCAATGTTGTACACGTTTTTAGAGTTTCCGGCATTGAAGCGATCTAGAATTTTTTGACACTAATTCGCCCTAGCTGCTTTCTGTTATTCGGTCAACAGACGCGGTATCCATCGTGAAACTAATTTTTTTACATACAATTCTTTATGAGAAATTTTTTGAATCGAGGTCTTTAAAATCCTCAAAATGCTTCAATCTGATGATTATCACATGTCGATCTTCGTTGTTGATCTTGCGCACAGCTTCGACGTTTTCATGAGTGACCTCCATATTTGACGAACCTGCCCTTGGACCGGCGTTAACACTAATCCGTCCATGTTTGAATTCTGCATACCAACGAGAAATTGCTGACTAATGTAGTGCTTCATTGCCGAAAACAGAAACCAACTCGGTGAAGCATTCTTATTGAGATAACTGTCTTCAAAATTTATAAAAAGTTATTCCGCGAAAATGTTCTCGGTTTAATTCAATTTTTCAACTAACTAGTTAACTTTGACATTTCGTTATAACTACAACACTACACGTATCGCACTGAAGCTTTGGATTTAGGTTAACCAAAAATGGTGGTTTATTTTTAGTGCTGATATTTGATTAGTCGCGCCCTCTATGTCCCATTATCCAAATGTTAAGGAACATCCCACGCATGTATATTGAAATGATTACATTACATTACAATACAAATATACTTAATAGTATAATTGGTTACAATTTTTTAATGTTCATACATAAAAGCAACATGATAGTTATTATAGTAATTTGATAGTAATCTGATTCATATAACAGAATATCTATCAAAATTACGACAAATTTGACTTCGAAAATTATGGTAGTGTTAGTTTGAAATTTTATTATTATTTAATATTAAATTATATAGTATCCGTTTATTCAAAATTTACAAAATTTACTGTTTAAGGCATAACTGTCTAGCTAATAAATTATTTGTCAAGTACACAATCTATTAGATACCTTAGTTAGACGAGATTATATTAAAATTAATAGTTGATATTATTATACAATATATTGAAATTTTTTCGAAAACTAAATTATAATAATTAGAATATTTAAAATATATGTATACACTATGAATTATATTAATTTGTAACTAAAAAATAATTCAATATTAATGCAAAATGTATACTTATAAGAAGAAATCATGGGTTTGGAAACAAAACAAAATAATAAAGGGACATGAATTATATGAAAAATCGGAGAATATATATACCCATAGTTCTATAATATATAATTTCAAATGTACTTATATTTTATACGAAACCTTAGATTGTATTGAAGGAGACCATATTTTATGCAGTTCATGGAACTACTGCACTGAAAACAGTTTTCAGTGCAGTAGTTCAGCCCTGAAGATGTGCCATACAAATGGGTACGAAACGTCGGCACATATACTAGTGACGCGGTTCCAGCCCGGAAACCCAGAAGCAGATAGTATATATACATATATTACTTTGCATATTTATCGTAACTAAATATATATATAATACTATCACTTATTATTATTATTATTACTCTTGCATTTATTTGGCGCAAACATGGAAACACAAGGACTTACACTATATTTTACTGGCACACAATACGTTGAGCAAAAGAATGTAGTATACTGCATTTAATTGGCAGCCAACGTTGTATATGTAGCAATTTCAGTGCAATGTACATATATGTATGTATTTATGTGTAATCCGTGCCAGAGTTATTAAAACCGAGAAGCATTGTATTATGTTTTATTTTAAGTTATCGAAGAATTTTCAAGTTTGATTTCATATATATATATATATAAAGGGTTTTCCAATAGGGACTTGACAACTTTTAATTCAATTCGTGAACAGACCCTTTCACTAATCATCGAACTGTCACTGTCAATTTATTCAGTAAACTTAACATTTTCATCATGGTAAAGTACATGAACTAACAACGTCTGTAAATTACAAAAATTTACTACAGAAATTCGGAGTCGGTGACCGCTACTTTTAGAGCGTGAACTCCGATTTTCGGTCGTAATTCTCGCCCTAGTAGACAGGCAGTAACAAGTTTAGTGCAAAAATTTGAGTCTACATATTCGTTGTGTGATGTTGCCGTGCCAGTGAGACAACGGGTTGGTCGAAGTGTCGAAAATATCGCTGCCGTTGAAACGTCCGTAGCAAATGATCCAAATCAGTCAATTCCACGGCGTTCTCAAGAGTTGGGCATTCCCAGACCACTTTATGGCGAATTTTGTGTAAGGATCTTGGTTTACACCCATACAAGATCAAGCTGACTCAAGAATTGAAGCCGATGGACCATTTGAAGCGACGTACGTTCTTCGATTGGGCTCTGGAAAAGATGCGCCGAGATGATCAATTTCATCGCAAAATCATTTTCAGTGACGAACCTCATTTTTGGCTCAATGGGTTCGTCAATAAGCAAAATATGCGTTATTGGTCGGGTGAAAATCTACATGTGCTTCATGAAACACCACTTCATCCACAAAAAATAACTGTTTGGTGCGGTTTGCATGCCGGCGGCGTCATAGGTCCATATTTTTTCGTCGACGATAATGATCGTCACGTTACTGTGAATGGTAATCGTTATTGCGCCATGATTACCGATTATTTTTGGCCCGAATTGGAAGATATGGACTTGTACAACATGTGGTTTCAGCAGGACGGTGCCACAAGCCACACAGCACACGTTACAATCGATTTATTGAAGAGTAAGTTTGATGAGGGTGTTATCTCAAGAAATGGATCAGTCGATTGGCCGCCTCGTTCGTGCGATTTAACGCCTCTAGACTTTTTTCTTTGGGTCTACGTCAAGTCATTGGTCTATGACAACAAGCCGACAACGTTGGAAGAGCTCAGAACGCGAAATAGCAGCCGTTTCGGCCGAATTGTGTGTCCGAGTCATCGAAAATTGGGTCCAACGAATCGACCGCTGCAAACGTGCCCGCGGTGGCCATATGAACGAAGTCGGGTTCCATTCATAAATGTTTTGATTGTACTTCAACCCGATAATAAAGTTTTTGAAATATCTCAAATGGTCTGCATTTTATTTTGAAAAAAAGTTGTCAAGTCCTTATTGGAAAACCCTTTATATGTTTCTATTCCTATTTTAATAGATGTGTTAAAGATTTACAAGCCTTTTAGAAATGAAAGCATACATACAGTACTTTATTCACAAATAAAAGAATTGCGCTTATGAAGTTAATGTTCTGACCACAACCAGGGCACATGTTAATCAAACCAGATTAACGTAATACCCTATAAACATATTCTTTTTCATGTACGTTTAGCTTAGTCAGAAAAGAATTTTAAGTTTAATTCTAGCATTGTATGTATTTTGTCTTTTCTTTTTTATTTCTTAGAATTCCTCTTTTCACAAATATTCGATTTATTCCACTCATTTACTCTTCGCTTGATCTTTCTTTCATTTTCTTTACCTTTTATTCTCGAACGAATTGCTTGTAGCCCACAATAGAGGTCCAAATTAGTTTAACCGCCAATTTTTTATTTTCTCCTATATATTTAGTCAGAATACATATTCTAATATACCTTTGACATTAGTCTGTCATGTTTAGCAATCCGTAACAATCCTTCGAAGTACAATACCTCATATCCGCTACATTTATATCTGATTCCATATTTCTCGATCGTAAATTTCGTGTTGTTAACTGCACCAACTTTGTTGTTTGTAGCAGTATACCGTTATACTGTCACTATTTTTACTTCATTTACATTTTGCTTCCGAATTCTTTGTTGTTTGTATTCACATTCTTCTTCCATAGTACAATAACATATTCTTATTTAAAACTTTTTCCTACTGGACATTTTTGTTCATTTTCACTTCACACAACCCAACCGCAGATATTTTTAAAGCTATCATAGATTAATTTCTAGAATCTGAATAGTGGTAACTATAAAAATTTAAATCCTGTAAAAATGTTATCAATTATTCATCCGAAACTGTTCAAGAATTTGCTGGGATGCCGAACTGTTTAAATGATTTTCCAGAAATTTTCTCAGATAAGGTACTATACCGCTTAAAATATATATTTCTTAATTTAAAAAATAATTCTTTGATCTCAATAAATTTGTAAATAGGTATCTGAACACATTATTATATTTTGACTTATTTGGATAAGTTTTAATGATGATTTAACGATCTTGTTGGGACAGTACGAAATATTTAATTTTACAGAAGTTTCATTGCAATAATTCTTAGGAAAAAATTGAGAGGAATATATATGGATCTCCATAAACATCTAAAAACATCTATCATGTTAGTGGTATCGACTAGATTTGTATGTGGAAAATTTCTTGAGGAATCATATCGCATTCATACTCATAATACCTGTGTTATTAGGGATATATTTTGTACAGTAGCATATCTTCTCACAACATCCCAGTCATGTTCAGATTACCGTCCGGGGAACATCCTCAACAACTTCATCAATGAAGTTGTTGAGGATGTTCCCTCGAAGAGACGAGCAATATCGTGCATAAAAATTATTTTTTCTCCCACTTCTACTGCCTACAAAAAAACAATGGGTCGTAGAGCCACGTCCAGATATCTCTGCATAGTGAAAGATCCTGTCCTTGCATTCATTGAGTATCTCTAGTTTCCAAAAAGCAATTACAAAGTCTAGAAATTATACTTTGGCTCGCTCCAATTGACCTATGACCCTTCAAGCTTTTGTCGCGCGATGTGTTTTCGCTTCGAACAATAGTCAAAATTGCAAATCATAACTAATGAATACAGACCGAAGGGCATATTAGAACGCGATTTCAAGTGCTTCAGCGACGATCACTTTAGCGCATATGTAAACATGTAAAGGTACGTCTGTGTATTAGTTTTCTAGTTGAAAAAGTTGTAGTTCTAGTAATTTTTTGAATATACTTCACTCAATATAAAGATTCCAATCCTGTTACTCCAATATTCACGTGAACAGCGGAAAGTTTTAACCTCTCTCATAGTGTAAACCAATGAGAAACAACGGCGATTTTGTCCCTCTCATATGATGATCTTGTTTAAGGAGCATTCGTCTACATGAAGTTATACGTAAAAATGGCGTGTTATTTAATTAGTAATAATATTATTTATTTATTGCCATATATTTTATATAATATATATATATATATATATATATATATATATATATATATATATAAATAAAAAATAAACAACAGTGTTCAAAGAGAAAGTGTTTAAAATGAGAATTGTTTTATCCCTTGATCCCCATGATATTGAGATACCTGAAATTCGCAATAATGGAAACTAAGCATTTGTAAGACTACTTGTTGCCATATTCAAACGACTTGTACTTCGGAATTTGCTAGTATTTTGCTCAGGTCGCCCTTCTATCATATGGTGAACAATTATAATGAGTACTATACTGACCCTTCTTTGTGAAGAACACCGAACTAAGGCAGAAGTTCTTGGGAGTTTATGTGTTCATGTGGCAAGAATAGATTATTACTTTCATTATGAATTACTAGAATTTAAAATCATGTTTTGTTGATAGGTTGATTGATTTTATTTTTTTTCTTCCATACTTTTTATACCTTATTATTTGTAACATGTTAAAATAGGCAAACTATTTGATTTTTTTGCTCATTTTTACTATATTGTAAATCATACGCGTTTTTTTATATTTTGGTTTGTTTTTAATTATATTACTTCAATAACTCTATTGCATTTTCTGCTTTCTTATTTTCTATAATCATTGTATTACGATGGATAATTAAACATGAATGCAAATGTACTGCCTAACCGTAGTTATTTTAAATAGTACAACTGTTAGTCTTCCCTGAAGCACAGAGGAACACAACGATAATAATACTTGCAATAAACGCGAAGTACGTAATACAGAAAAATAAGAAAATTCGAAACTCCTCAGAAACGAACAACACATTCAGTCCCCTAATTGACATTTTCTATTATGTATATAACAGCATAGCTTTCAAGATTACTTGAATCGATGACGAGTTTCCAATAGTCGAGAGTCCGTTGTTCAATTCCCAGGACCAATATCAAGCTGTCAATTGTAGCTTTAATGGTATGTGCTAGGTTATTCTAAACTGCTATTTCGGACTTGTAAATTAAATTATACGTTACTAGAAACTGGGAACGTCGATAGACATTGTCAACATACTCCCATCTCAAAAGAAGGGCAAAATAATACATGTATTTAAAAGTAAATGTATATTATTTGAACTGCATTCATAGCTTTTTATTAGTTGTACTAGCAATACTCTTAATAAGAGAATTACATTAAATAAAACAATTTATTAACGTAAATACTCCTGAACATTTATTTTTGGCAAACAAGCACAAAATGTTTATTCTTAGTAAATTCTTGTGATATCTATACTAAAACTTTAAAAAATTCATTTTTAGAAGTAAATAAATAAATACATTTGAATTAATTTTCCGCATGACACATCATAAAACTAACCTTAAGATACAGTGCGACGCTACATTTTAGATATTTAATGCCGCGCCTGCCCAATTGATCTTCCGAATGACACAAGATCCACTGTACCTTCATAATATTCCCTCTAATGTGGTCTGCGTAGTCAACTCCACACATTCTTTCGTTGTATATCTTTATAGTAAAAAGTTATGCAATCTGTATGTTGCTAGGAATTTCGTTTTACTTATTGTATAGGTAGTAGTGGCAGTGTATTGAATGCAATCACAACAATGTTGTTGTCTTCATCTTGGCTTCCTGGCTGGAATCGAGTCCTTGGTACTTTTTCTACTGGTAACGTTTCGTCACCAATGACGACAGCAGTACCGATGCAGCAGGTCTAGCTGGGAAGGCAATATAATGAAATTATGGATAACTACTACAGAAGTCTACAAGCCAAGATATTGTTATTGTTCCATCTATAAATCATATCGTTTTTATTTAGAGTGACATCGTATTCGTAACTTCCCCTAGCTTTATTTCTGAAAGCTTTTGATTTTTGTATTTGACAGTTTGAACATTAATTTTCGCGAAGTACCTCTGTAATTTTTAATACTTTTGCTGTTAATTCTTTCAATAATATAAGAATCAAGGAATATGTGTCGTACCGTTCCGCTCTGTATTACAATTAATCCGTTTGCCATGCATAAATTATTTCTTCGTAACAAGCCATCATTAACTCATCAACAGCGTGACATTCTTCAGTAGTTGCTAGGGATACGAATTTTTTATTTAATGCTAAAACTGGCAGTCTCATTTTTGAGAATTCTTCTTTACTAATGTACAAGTTGCTGCTTTCATTGCAATGTGTTTTCAATTAACGGGTCTTCCAATAGGGACTACCGAACTTTGACAGTTTATAGCGGCCATATGGTTGAAGCTACATCTGTCGAATTGGTTGTCATTTATTCAGTCTATTTTGTTAAATCACCATGGACGGATATAGTGTTTATAATGAACAGAACACTCATTTTGATAAAACAATTTTTTGTTTTATCAAAATTGGTGTTCTGTTCGGACAACGTTCCGCGCGCTTCGCCCATTGTACGGTCGCCATAACCGTCCTACCGAGAGGACTATTCGCAGTGTGGTGGACAAATTTGAGTCCGCTTGTTCAGTAAACCATGAACCAACACTTGTACGACAATGACACGCAAGATCTATCGAAAACATTGCCGCTGTCCGTGAGAGTGTGCAGGAGAATCCGAGGCAGTCGATCTCGCGTCGCTCATAAGTTCTCGGCTTTTCGCAGACTAGGAAGTGAACATAAACGACCATGGACAACAACGCGTATTCGCTGAATGGGCCCTAGAGCAGTTGCAAACTGACACTAATTTTCATCAAAAAATCATCTTCAGCGATGAGACCCATTTCTGGATGAATGGATACGTCAACAAACAAAATTTTCGAATTTGAGACGATACCAATCCACATGAGATCCAAGAGCATCCAATGTACCCCGACTCTGTTTGGTGTGGATTTTGGGCTGGCGGCGACATCGGTCCATGCTTCTTTGAGAACAATGTTGGCCAGGCCATCACCGTCAACGGCGATCGCTATAGGTCGATGATTACCAACTTCTTTTGGCCTGAATTGGATGATTTGGACACCAACGACATGAGCTTTCAACAGGACAGCGCTACGTGCCACACAGTTCATGCCCCATTGGACATTCTGCACGAGCGATTTGAGAGCATGATCATTTCACGTGGAGGTGATGTGAACTGGCCACCTAGATCGTACGATTTGATCCCGATAGATTTTTTCTTATAGAGTTTTCTTAAGTCGCAGGTCTATGCGAATAAGCTACAAACCACAACGGCCCTCAAAGCCAACGTAACCCATGCCATCGGTCAAATTCAGCCTGATTTATGCGCCGGAGTCATGGAAAATTGGACATTTCGAATACGCGTCACCCAGTGAAGCCGCCTCGGACATTTGCACAATGTTATATTCCATACATAATGGCATCGATAGGCCTTTCAAACAAATAAAAAATTTCGTTGATACCTCATACACTATTATTTAAATTTAAAGATAGGAAGCGCTTAATAATAAACCCCCTATAAAATTCAATCTGGTCCATTGATATCTCAAGTTTATATCCAATGTTTTTTTTTAGTATATTATCTTCTGGAAAAGACAAGACAACAGTAAAACTCCAATAAAGCATCCCATTTCAATGTTGTGCATATCGTCATTACGATTATGTTACATAGTATAAACATTACTGTAATGTGTAATCATATTGACGACATATTCATCCATAGACAAATAAAGGTTGAAATGGTGACGATAAGTTCTCGGACCCATGAATTGTTTGCCTTCATGCTTTCTTTTCCCCAAGAGAAAATTTTCTTCCTCCTAGCTAGTGATGACTTTTTAGAAAAATTATTTGCCGTATTTTTAAAAGTGAACCTGGTGGTAATTGCTCCTCTTTGTGGAAGTTCTTGTTTTTGCATAATTACTTTCACTTCGGTTGTAAATTGATTACCTTGAAAATAATAAAATATAGAAATTATCAATCTATTTATAGGTGATAATAGATTAAATTGACAAATTGTTGATTTTTATATTATTTTCATTGCTAGAATCTTCGTCTGTAATGAAGCCGCTAGAATCTTTTGAGAATAAAATAACTATTGAGGAAGGTAGATGTGAATCATTATCTAATTTTTTTAATTTCTTCTAATAATTCTTGAAGTTTTGAGTTCTTTTTCAATAATTGAAAAAATAAAATAATAAAATATTAGTTACTTACTAAATAAATTATACTGGTTAGTTACACGTATTGTAAAGTTTTATGTTATCCTTCTCCAATTTTAAATAAAAATTAAATAGGATATTCCCTTATTTAAAAGTATAAAGCCCACTTATAACTAATAAATAATTATATTATAGAAATGTTTATAAATACTATCTATTAAAACTTACATCCAATTATCCATACCTTAAACAACACACTTTTGAAATTTCCTTAGCAATTATTAAATAGTTGTCCAATGTCATAACTATAAATTTTAGCCAATTGATAATATAGAGTTTACAATAAATATCTCACATCGCCACCTCAAAAATTGTTTGAACTTAGTTAAGTAAGCAAATAATTAAATATGTATATTTAAAGGGACAGTAGGAGTACCTGCGCTAAGGAATATTGTAATTCTCAATATTATTACTAACCATTAAGTGAAAAATATCAAAACTCAACTAATTCAAGAGGAAATCTATTATAGAAAAATAGAAAACATCAAAAGAGAGAAAACACCTGAGGATATTGTAAGAAACTGTACTCAGACGCTTAGCTTTCGCTGATGACTTAATATCAATTATGAATAATGAGGAAGACCTACAGTATAGCAAATGAATCTGGTGCGGAAAACTAGAAATAAACCAAAATAAAATGAAAGTAATTATAATATCAACAAAACCTTAGAAACTAAATATTAAATAGAAAATGAACAACTTGGACACCTTAAATAACTGAAATATTTGGCAATAGAAAATATAGAATTGGACCAAAAAATAAAAACCAATGCAAAGCCAAATTTTTCAATAAGTTAATGTTTAACAGAAAAGAGCTAGTAAGAATAACAAAAGTTGGACTAGATTAATTATGTCCTAACATTAGTATATAGCTCTTAATTTTGCATGTTAAGGAAAAAAGCATGAAAATATTAAAAAGAATCATAAGAGCAAGACGTGTTGAAGTGTCAAATTACTAAAATAAGAAAAGGATTGAGAGTAAAACCTGTAACTGGGGAGAATAAAGGAAACCGTTCTGAAATTAGGCGGATATATGTATAGAATGCTACGGGTTTAACTAAAAAATTTAGAAGACCATTTAGAATTTCGTGGTCAGCTTGCACGCGGGCGGTTTCACATTTGTTGAGCTAGAAACCAGACACCAGATTCAATTTGATTCCGTCTTGATTTTATCCACCATCCATATTATTATAGCCACAAAATCCGTGGATCCATAGAAATCCAAAAGAACTCGAACCGCAATGGCATCTACTCTTTACATAACATGTACATTTACGTAAATACAACATTCCAATGACCCGGAACAATTTTCCGAACTAACGGACCATTGATTTCAGTGTATCAACGATAAGATTAATAGCCCTCCTAAGGATATCCCTTTCAAGAACGAACGGAATGCAGACAAGGGAAACACTCTGCGCGGTTTTACTCCGAAAACCCAGAAGAAACATAAAGGAAAAATCAAGAATGAGGTTGATTATTAAAATAGGTAGATATTTGAAGGAAAAGTACTGCATTGTAGAAAAGCAGAACTTCCATATAATAAATCTAGGCGAAGAAACAAGATTATTAATAAAAGGTCGATGTTACTTCTGTCAAACGAATTCTATTTATTGACGAGTTCTTATTTGAAGAAAGAGAAACAAAGTTTGTTCAAGTTCAATATTTTTCTTGATGCAGTGAGAATGGAGTTTCTGGAATTCTTATCCGTGTGTGAAATCTACCAGAGAAGCTTTGTATATACACTTCAACAAGATCACAATCATCATTTTCTAGAATAATAAATTGCTTGCAAGGACTGACTTTCAACTGTGTCCTTGTATGTAGCTAAGTTGTAGTAGGATAGTTACATTACTATGAACGTGCGCCAATGCACAGGTGTTACTTACTAGCTTGGTCGCCTCTAAGTTCTGTGCTTGTGCTGAAGTTTTTGATCTGTCATTATTATGTAATTATCTGTCGATCATCAAGTATAACTCTCACCTCGTTTATTCAAATATCTAAGTTTTTATATTTTTCACTCTTGGTTAATACTTTAGCATTATAGAACTCATCAAAATAGCTAGAAAAGTGTAAGGTTCGAATCGCGTTGACAGCGGTGCGGTTTTGAATTGCTTCTTGTCTCGAAGGGGATCGGTACCCCTTCTAGTACCTTTTAGTGTTGACGAAAGATAAAATTAACATTGTTTCTCTTCTTACGGTGAAGAGAAGTTAGTGGAAAAACTTTAGAACACTTTACAGTCGATAGATGTATCCAATTGGGCAATCATCACAAAATGAAAGAAATATGTCTCATTGAGAGTTTTTGTTGCTTTACAGATTATGGCAGTTATTTCCTGCAAACGGTCTTTTGTATTTCTTCCTCTTAATATTTTTTCTAATATATTATCTCCTAGGGGACTTTGTTTGGTTTCCTGAATCGGCTTGTTACTTTATCGATCAAATATTTTTTTTACAAGAAACATATATCCCTGCTAAGGCTTTCTGCCTCACTAAAGGGATAGTTACACTTTTCGAGAACCGTATATTTCACGCGAACTTTTAATAAGAACGAAATTGAAGAATCTTGCGAAGTGGTCGTCTTCAAAATTAACTCGTACTCGTATCTAATTAAAGATGTTTTCATTATTATTGATGATAACTATGTAATTTGAAGGTCTTTTGTTTTGTCAATGGTTTTGTTACGTTCATTAGAAGAATATAGCAATTATAGCTACTTATACAATTATTATTATTAGTATTATACTTATACAATTATATAATAATTTCTTTTTAAAACGTATTAGATTTTAATTTGATTTTCAGTAAATTATAAATTTCGTTTCGAAACTAGTTGCTTATTTTTATGGATGTTATATGAAGCCTGATGCTAGGCCTTGTTGATTACTGATTAAAAGAATCCATGCCCAATCCACAGAACTTCAACAAAAGAGAGGTTTTAAACAAGTCTCGTCCTAAAAATTTTGTGCTTCGAAAAGTATATAACAATATGTAGGATGAGAGAAAATATTTGAATTGGACTTAAATTTCTGGCTCTCATTTATTAGGTTTAATTAAATTTACAAAATAATATAATAAGACACTCATGTATGTAGTCTATAAATAGCAGTGAAGTGATTTTTTCATAATAATAATGATAGTTGTATTAAATATGTCATTGGAATGTGTAAAACGAATAATTATATGTCTAAAAATGTGTATGTACTGAAGATAAGAAATCTGCTAATATTTATCCTCAGCTACAAACACAATTTCATAAAAAATATCTCTCAAGAGACTTCGTATTTAATGGCAAACAAGTATTTGTCTCATGCTTCAAAACGCGTTATTATACTTAATGGGAGAAACAGGTGAATAAAATTCACGAACCGACTGATTTGTTAAAAATAGTGTTTGCAGTATCCAAGATATTATTTGGAACAATCTGAATTTTAACAAAAGTAGTTCATGGGGTGGGTGCTGAAACAAGTTTCAGTTTGGCAAAAACTTCTTCAACGTTTTCGAATTGAATTACGGTAATGATTTTTTAGTACTCATAATTGCCGTATAAATCTCTGATTCATCATTACAATACACAGCCCAACATGGTGCCACACAAATTCTACACTATCGAAAAATCCAAAACCATTCCGTCAACAAGCAAAATGTGGGGAACAGTATTTCGGAGTATCCAAGGTTCAATTCAGGTAGATGTTCTAACGAACCGAAAAACTATAAATTCGCAGTCCACTTTTTTCTAAAATCAACAACTTTTTAAAAATGAAACGACCATGACTCTTAAATAGGGAGATAATATTGTATTTCTCCTCAATAATGCCTATTCACATAACATAAAGAACGTTCAATCGATTACACAGGCCAACACACATTTTGGTGCCTGCGATTTTTTAACTGTTCCTGGGTAATTTTTGGATGCAGAATGTAAAAAAATTCTCAGATTTGGTCTATCAAATTTAGTTTTTGAGATTTTTTAAAAAAATTGTGTATATATTTTACGATATAACTGTTATAATATATAATATTACTATTGACAGTTAAAAAAACAAAGACACATGGATTTAAGTATTTATTGCAAAAACTTAATTTACATAATTACATTAGTCACTAATCACATAAAAATTTTCTTTTATACGACTTTCTAGAATGGAGTTTAGGGCAGTCTCGTTGAAGGCTCCAGCAGGGCAGTCCCATCGCTGATAACGATCTTCCATAGTTTTAATATCCTGATGGAATCTTTCCCCCTGTTCTTCACTACAATCACCTAAGTTTTCTGGAAAACGATCTAGGGGGCCGTGGAGGTAGTGAACTTTTATACTCATGTTACAGCCGAGAATATTAAAATTGGAAAGCATAGTTTCCACTAATTCTACGTAATTCTCTGCTTTATGATTGCCAAGAAAATTTTGTACTACTTGAACAAATGAACACCAAGCTTTAGATTCAGTCTCGTTCATTGATGTGGTGAATTGTGGATCTTTAACAAATTGCCTTATTTGAGGACCATCAAATATACCAGCGTTTTGTTTTTCCGTGTTAATGCCAGGAAATTTACGTGATAAATACCCAAAACAATTTCCATCTCGATTTAAAGCCTTCACAAATTGCTTCATTAAGCCTAGCTTGATATGCAAGGGCGGAAGTAAGATTTTTTCTCTTGCAACCAAAGGTTCGTTGATCACGTTTTATTTTCCTTGAATCATGACATCTCTTGAAGGCCTTTTTTTAACCCAGTGCTCATTTTTATCTCTGCTGTTCCAAAGGCACAAAAAACAAGGATATTTTGTATAACCATTCTGCTGTCCAAGGAGGAAGTTAACCATTTTTATGTTGTTCGTATTTGATTTTTCTTAAAACTAATGATTGTTTCATATTCTTCCTTAAAATGTAAAAGAACACATTTTAAACTACGTCTTTGAACTGTTTAAAAAATAAAACGCGCCAATCATTTGGAGTGTATTCAGGCAAACCCATTTTTTCTAAGAGCCCTTTTATATTGTTACAGAATACCAAGTCAATATCCAGAGCGAAAAAAGGCAGCAGATCCTTATCTCTTTTACGATAAAATGTAATATTAGTAGCTGGACAAAGTAGATTTTTCCTTTTAATCTGAATGCAAGTAATTCAGCGGATTCCTTTGAGAGATTCAGGTCTTTTATAAGATCGTTTAGTTCTTCTTGATTGAAACACTGCGGAGTTGCTAAATCTGCTTCAAAATCGCTGTCGTTTTCTGATTGAATTCTTTGAAATTCGTCAGACGTTGATGTTTCTGTATCATCTTCTGTCAGTTCGGGTAGACTGCTAAATGATGGAACGGGTATTTCTTCTGAATGCGCTACAGGCCTTCTTGCAGAATCTAGATCAGGATATGTCCATTTGTGTCTATTGTTTCTATTTATGCCTTTAATATTAACGAGACAAAAATAACAGTCGTCATGATGGTTTCGCGGTTCTCTCCAAACCATTGGTACACCAAACTTTAGGCACTTCCTCTTTCCAGTTGTCCACTGTCGCAAATGTTCAACACATGTTTTACATATGAAATGTGGGGCCCAAGATTTACCTTGATCTCCTAAATGAACGCCAAAATAGGCAAGATAAGCTCTTTTCACAAAGTCAGAAATGGTTTTTCTGCTCTCTTTCAAAGTGTATTCACCACACACATAACAAAAAACATCGGGATGATTTACACAGGGTACGTCTGCTTGTGGATGCCATTGTTTCAGTTTAGTGTCTTGATACTACAAAACTACCAAAATTTACACAAAATGATAGCACAACTTTACCTGGGAAAACTCAGTAATATACTAAATCGAGTACAGCCAAGCAGGTATAGAAGGATCGGGTCATAGGCAATTACAGGTATAAAAGTAATTAAGAGCAGTGTATTGAGTAGTTCCTATATATAGGAACATTGGGTCAGGGGCAATTCAAGGTCCCCATTTGGCTAATTACATTCTGGGAAATTTCTATTTTGACGATTAAGTACATATTTATCTCTTTATTTGTTGTCCTTTATCAGAAAAAAATATCAATTAACCTGTAACCTGTATCTCAAAAACTAGAGCTGATAGAAAAAATCTGGTGGCATTTTTGGAATCAGCACATTAAAAACATCTAAAATCAGATGTTAGATTTCCGGCACCAAATTTTTTTTTTTCATTTTGTTACCCTGTGTTATAATTCAAAGTATTACCTCTCCCACAATGGAGTTCACAATTATTACCCTGAAAATACCATATTTTTGGAACTTTTAAAGCAGGCCTTAAGAGGCAACAAATTCTAGTTGGAGGTGAAGGCGGCGTGAATTTAGCTGAGCACACATTCAATAAACTGTTATTCTAGAGGTGTCCGTAGATTGCCGAGCGTTGGAATAAATGTATAGTAAAACAGGGACATTATAGTGAAAAAAAAATTGGTTTCATCACCTTCCTTTTGTTATTTTTATTGATGCATAAGCAAGTCTAAGTCACATCTATATATAATTGTCATATATAATCCATATGTTCGACAAATAAATTTACTTAATTCCACTCTGCGTCTTTTGCCGTTACGGAAATCTCCTAAACACATTTCCATTTCTTCAAAATAAGCTTCCAGATTCTCCTTTAATAATGTAATTTTTCCTCTGGAATTCAATTTGTTCGTTATTACAATCAACGTTTCAGTTTAACAAGTTAGCAATTGAAATAACTATAACAGAACTCATGATTACACCATAAATATTGTCTTTATTGATTAGATATTTTTACTCTAATAAATTAGGAAAATATCTAAATGATTTATTTTATGTTTATTTGTATATATATATACTGTACATATATATTATATTCGCGGATTTACTTACTCTTAGATATTGCTTAATGTAGCGAAGAAGACTAAAATAGCATCACTGAATAAATTTCAAGTTACGAACGCATTCAAATAACCGAAGGCATAATGTCCAAGGTGAGAAGTACAGCTAGTTGTGTAATTTTACTCTATGTATTATACAGAGAAACTTCTATGTACGTACAGGCTCTTAAAGTTGTAGGAAAGTCTGTTTAACGGTGCTCGTTCCTCTGTTGCCGTAATAACTTTACAGTTATACGCGTGAATTATATTTCCATCAAACTTGGGATTTACTTGTGAAATTTGAAATTTCTCTTACCTTCCTACCTACTTACTTACCGTGGCAGCCAATTCCGCGTATCTACCGACGCTGCCTCAGACTGAAATATGATAAGGTATTATGGAAGTAAATAAATCTTCCTTACGGTTTTTAAAATATACTCGAATACTCGTGTTACCTTTTTCATCATATTTCCTTGAAAGCATACTAATAAATGGAAACTGTTGCTCGAAGATGAATACTATAATATATTATATATATATATATATATATATATATATATATATATATAATATTGTTAAGGAACTGACTTTTCTACAAGTGACCATTTATTGTATATTTATGCACATTACTGTATATATATATATATATATATATATATATATATATATATATATATATAGGAGTAATATTAGATTCTCGGACTCTCCGCGATGTAGGACAGAAATTCTCGAAAGAATCGGCGTATCGACGTTTCTATGACATCTCAATCATCTTCTTCCGGAGTTGTTTCGTAGTGAAGCGTGAACGTGAAACTGACTGTGACTGCTCCTTCCGTTGCTTTACATACTAACTCCTCGTAGCTCTTCGGATTACATGTGTTTAGGTTTCGGTTTAATGGAATTTAAATGAGTTTGTAATGCATTCTAAAAAAACTCATTAACATCCCATTATACCGAAACCAAAACCGATCTATCATACCCCGACGAGTCATCGAAACGTCGAGATGCTGGTTCTTTAGAAAACTTCTGTCCAACATCGCGGAGAGCCCGTGAATTTAATATTACTCACTCACACTTACAACCGCGAGAACCCTCGTTCGAACATATACATATATATATATATATATATTATAGGTATTATTAATATGTGAACAAAGTGAATTAATATATATGATTCAAATTAACTTGTAAATATTTGTAAATGATTATTGGTGCAGTTAAATGTGTTAATGAATATTTGAAATTAACTTCCTCATAAAATGTATAACTGAGTAGATACTTCCTATCCCTATTTCTATTCAATGTAAATTTGACTTATAATAATTGAAACTTGTATTATTATATATATATATATATTATATTTAATATCTACTACGAACAATTTAGCAAAAATTAACAAAACAATTATTTGTTCGAAAGATATGTATTTAATGAAAACTAAAAATTATTTGATTATTTTAACATTTATATATTCATTGGTTAGTAGTTAGTGTTCTCAAAATTACCTACATACATGAAAAATGATCATTAGTTATGTTTTTACAGTTGCCATTGGCTTATTTATATTATTATACTTAAATCTAATTTACCATTTACATCGTCACCTCATTTTCTTACAAGAAGATAACTAACATTCTAGTTGCTTAATTTTCTTCCATCTGTTTAATCTAAAATTATAATAAGATGCCTTTTATAGTCGAAATTTTTAATTGTTATTAATTTAGACAGTTTGAAACTATTCTTGAACTTTTAAAGTCAATACTTATACTTCTTTCTTCCTCTTTTAATTTACCAACATAAAGATTCTTCATAAACTCTTAACAAAGCATCAAAGCTATTTACTCAGTGTCTTACATAATAGATCTATATGAGGTCTCTATTTAATAAAGTCATGAGTTATTACTCTAAATAAAGCAGCACTACAATGAACGAGATATCTATAGCTATTAAATTCTGCTTTAATTGGAAAACTTTGCTGCGTGATTTTAATTATAAATGACACTAAACACTCAATTCAATAACTATATGTAGATTCCTCGGGCTGCCTGACCGGAGAAAAGTAGAATTTTGAAATTGTCTTCATATTCATTTACGTACTATTTGTTTAAACTATTGTAAAGGCTAACTTAAATCTGTTGCAACTTGCAATGTAGTAAGTTTTTCTGATAAGAAAGAAGAAGGATCAGAAACTAAATTACGCGCATGCCATATTCTCAAATTAAAAGGATATAAATGATTTCTATAGTGGCAACATTGCTTATATTGTTATCTTCCCATTTACTGTTACTGTTGTCCAATTTTTGTGAGCCAAAATTTAAATCATTATGAAATTAACCGCCAAATAGTCAGCGTATAATGAAAATGTCGCCCCCCCCCCGCCCATGATTCCGAGTGGTGGCAAATGTTTTTAAAACGTCATGGGCGTCATTCAACTATCAACGCAGAACGCGCAATGATATGATTCTGACTATCCGCAACATAAAAATTAGAGCGATTGCAAAAGCAATAGGCGTGGTAGTGTTTCTGCTATTATTCACAATCATTTTGGTTACAGTGAAACGCTGAGTTCTCTCTTATTTGGTCGATAATCATAAAAATCAACATTTCTAGTCTTCCTTTCTTCATCGTTATTCCAGAAGTAGTCCAGTTTTGCAAAAAATTAATACAGTAGATGCTGGTCCCCTATTATAGTCTTGAGATTAAATGCTCATCATGTGAACAGAAACACAAGACTTCGCTCAAATAGTGAACACAACTACACAATTTGAAAATATTATGCTGACACCTTTTTCGATTCCATTTTTTTATGGCAAATTTATGCCCCAAGGAAGAACAATCAATGTCTCATTGTACTGCGCGACTTGTTATATATATACATATATATAGATAGATAGAAATCACGTAGCGCCATTAAAAATTAAAGACGCGAAAGATTGAATGATGATCTTCTTCACAACAATGATACTCCTTATTCAGCTCGTGCCACCCAAGCGTTGCTGCAAAAGTTCAAGGCAGAAGTGTTGTCTAATACGCCTTATAGCAGTGATTTGACATCCTACAACCATCTTTTTACTCGTCTCAAGCGAGACCTAGGAGGCAAGCGTTTTTCTAATGATAAATTGTATGAAGTAGTCCTTAAATGAATAAATAAAATTAAACGAAATTTTTATTAAAGTAGAATAGAGAAACAAATTTCGTCTTGTTTTATTTAACCATACCGTCACTTTCGATAGAAAAGACAGCAATTTTATTGCCAAATAGGTTAATATATGTTGAACATAATACATGCGGAACCTGTCAAATAAGAAATATATTGACCACGTTAGATCGTTTTAAAATAAATTCTAGTAAATACTCCCTGGATACTTACTGTGACTACAAAATAAAATTGAACTCCCACCCAAAATAAAAATGTTCGAGTATTTACAATGTATTACGTACTCCTTCAGCTTCAAAAGAAAAATAAGCCTAACAGTACATATGTAATAATTGGTACAAAACGCATCGTGTTTTCTCTGTAAAGCAGTAGAGGTGTTGCTAACTATAGAAATTTTAAAAAACATCTAAATTTTCCAAAATTTTATGCGATTAAAATTTTTGACGGATATTTTATATAGCACCCTGCTCAGTCTCCAAAAATTCAGCTCTGTGATTAGTATTTGTTTCTTTGCACTTTCATTATTATATTTACATCTATTACTTTTCTCGCAATTTCGTTTTGAAATTCTGCTTCCACATTTATGTTATTTCCAAGGCTGCGAATGAGATTCCTTAAACCGCTAACTAGTTTTAGGCAATTACAATTAGAAAAAGGAATGCGATCATTTTTCTATTGGCTGGTTTCTTATTTTCCTTCATTTTCTTCGTCCTAGCTTTCTTCCTTTTCGCCTTTTTCTCTTTGTCTGATTTTTCCATATGTTACTTCACATCATTTACTAGTTTAGTTTTCCAATCACGCTCATTATTTTGCTAAGGCTTTCAATACAATTAACCATTCAGTATTACTTTCTAAATTATCCAGCTTTGGATTTTGCCATAATGTAATTGATTTGATTTCTTCATATCTACATAACAGAAGTTGCTATGTTTCGTATAATGGATTTTCCTCAGATGTCTATACTGCTTCTTCTGGAATTCCACAGGGATCCACTTTGGGACCCTTATTGTTTTCATAAACGATTGTTTAATTTACTTACTTGTAATTCCTTAGCATACGCCGACGATTTAAAAATTTTTTCTAGAATAACATCCTATGATGATTGCTAGATTCTGCCGCATATCTTAATATAATTAGTGATTGGTGTGTGCAGAATGATATTACTATTAATGCTGATAAGTGTGCTGGGATCCACTTTGGGACCCTTATTGTTTTCATAAACGATTGTTTAATTTACTTACTTGTAATTCCTTAGCATACGCCGACGATTTAAAAATTTTTTCTAGAATAACATCCTATGATGATTGCTAGATTCTGCCGCATATCTTAATATAATTAGTGATTGGTGTGTGCAGAATGATATTACTATTAATGCTGATAAGTGTGCTGTTGTCACATTTACTAAAAGCAATAATCTCCTTATTAGCCAGTACACCATTGATCACATTGTCATTTTGAGGAATTCGGGAATTATTGATCTTGGGGTCCTGTTTGACCCCAGATTGGAATTTACAGACCATATTAACTACTATGTGCTTCGGCGTCACGTGCCCTGGGCTTCCTTGTGCGTTCCTGAAGTCATTTCAATAACATTGCGGCTCTCAAGGTTTTATATTTTCTTTTGTCCGGACTAAGCTTGAGTATGCCTCGGTGGTATGGTATCCGTGCTATATTTATCAGAATTTGTTTCTGGAGAGAATCCAGAAAAGATTTCTAAAGTGTTTATCTTACCGGCTTGATGGTACATACCCACCGAGGGGAGTTGATTATGAGGCGTTATTGGTTAGACATTGCTTCCAATCTTTGTCTTGTCGTAGGGATACTACCAGTGCGAAGTTTCTTGTTAACTTGATTAATAATGGTGTTGATGCCCCTTCTGTTCTGTCTCAGGTTTATTTATTGGTTCCTTCTCATTATAGTCGGTCTTTTGATTCCTTCGCTCTTCTGAGGGCCAGGATTAATGTTCCAATTAAAGCTCCGCTTACTCATATATGCAGGAATGCGAATAGGTTGTTCCAAGATCCCTTTCATAGGTAATAATTTCGGTGGTTTAAGAGTTTGTGGTACAACTTTGATTTCATTTGTTCTTTCTTTTTTTTTTGCCTGTAAATATATGTAATACTTAGTTTTTAGTTTTCATTTATTATTATGTTTTAATTTTCATATATATTTAAGCTAATTTTATTTAATACTTGTACACTGTACATAATATTTGATTTGTCCTATAAATGGCTTGTCTGTTGAACAATAAAAATATTATTATTATTATTATTAAATTAGGCGAAGAAAATAATAGTGAAATAAAATTTATGCAATTTATGCAAAGAACGAAATTGAAATTTAGTCTAGATATAACCTATTTAAAATTAATAAATAATTGTACTTTTACTGATAATATAAATATAAAATATAAATATTTTTTCTTCTAAACCAATCCAAGATTTAAAGCCCAGCCTGTATTTCTCAAATACGCTTCATATACGACATAAGACATAAATTATGTTAAGCGTATTTTTACGTCTTTCTCAACTACCAAATTTAGCTATAAATGTAAGATATGAGAAAACATAAGACTTCGTATACATAAATTAAAAATGTTTTAGTCGCAGGTGTGTTATAAAATATGAAGAAGGGTTGGAAAGAAATTAATATACCCGTAAGGCTACTTCATAAAAAACTATGGGCATGATAAAATTAAAAGTTAATATTTTACATTATAACAGAGACCGACCATTTTTAAAGTAAATAAATCTTCATGCCTTTTAAAAATACATGTTCCTTTTTTTTTCGTGCCTGTCGGAAATTTGTTCGCGGAATGATTAAGTGGGGACCTAAAAGCGCGCAAAAAAAATGAAAAATATTGACAAGCATCCATTGAATGAAAAAATACGCGATATAAAAGGAGGGTTTACGATCCGAGGCGGCTCCGAGGAAAATTCGGAGAGGTGAAAAACGATAACTGTTATGATTATGGGATGTATACCTTGGAAACATTGAAACCATTCACCAGAAGAGAAATGGCTTGCTTGACTCATATGTGTATGTATATCTGGCATATGCACACGAGAGTAGACACTATAGTCCCATTCTCAGAAAAGAATAGAAAATAATATAGAACTTTACATTTCGTATTGACTGGAATAAACACTGCATTTTGCACAATGAATAGAACTACATATTCATACACACACATATACACACAATATTCAGTTCTGTGGTTATTTTACACGAATAGCGGTTTTCAATAAAGAACACTTCCACCTGAGGTGCTATTGTAAAAATTTGCTCATGCAGCAAAACAAATTTCACCTCTTAGTTTTATCCATTTATACCAAATGAAATGTGCTTACGTCGTTTTATAATAATCTTAGATATAAATAAATCTTAGTTATATAAAGATATCTCATTAAAGCAATCGCTAATAATAATAAAATAATAGATATAATTGGCCTGATATTACACTAATAAATAAAATACTAAAATAACGTATTTAATAGATATCACCATTGCCAATTTCGCGTATCGATAAGCAGCGTATACAGAGAAAACACATACGCTAAAATTGTCGTAAAAGTACAATATGTTAGCAAAGAGAGCTTGTTTATATTAGCCCATATATATTGTCAGTTACAGGGATAGTATCAAATTATTTACGTTCAGCTACATAGTTACTAGAAAAATATGACAGCGGGTGTAATTTTATAAAATATCATCATACTGCCAGTGATTCATAATTCATTGGTTCTTGCGTCGACACCCTACCAACCAATATCATCTTTTCACCGGTATCGAAATAACAAGCGGAATCGTACAACTATTTTGCCATCCAAAGATCATTTTTAGTTAAACATTCTTAGAGGCACCTCTTCTATATTTCGTAACTCTCTCCTTGGCTCTGTCTAAGGTATTAGGTACTGCTAATAAATTAAGTGAGCTCGTTATTATCAGGAAATGTTTTCCTATGGTCATATCATGGTCGACATATAATACCGGACAAGAAGCGGAAGCTGATCTCGACACGTTTAGCTAACTTCTTCATTTTTATTATTATTAAAGTTACCTAAATATTTTATTTAGTGTGGCTCTGAGGCAGAAAATTCATAAGTAACACCCCCCGCCTATTCACAAACACAGTGCACATGATTTTTCTGACCGAAATTGTTTGAACTTCAGTTTGTAGGGTGTTATTGAATTCTTGATGGCGGTGTGACGTAAGCAAACCTTATTTCATCACCAGTGACAATTTATTTTGGAAAGAGATCCCCTTCGACACTGTACCTCACGAGGAAAGTGTGAACACTGACACAGAATCAATCATTTGTTTTGCGCAAATCAGTTAACAATTTTGGTATCCAGTGTGAGCACAATTTCCAATAATTTAAGCTTTCTGCCATAATACTTCTTCGAACTTTGTCAACTTTCTGCACAAAGTCATTATTAGTGACGGATTGTCACGTAAAGCATTTAACTTAACCCCTTCCCTCATCCCTCATAGTGCATATTGAATGGCTATCTGTAAATGTTTTAATCCGTTTTCTCATCACTTCATCGATCGTTCTCCACACATTGATTAATCTGCTGATGAATTCAGGCAGCTTTACGTCTCGTGTATATAAGAAAATGGCGTCCGCGGCTTCCTAGTAGATGCGGATACTTTGCGCGTATGCACGAATTGTTTCAAACAGGTACTTATTGAAAACTAAATCTGCCACATCAAAACGGCTATGCTGAAGTAGGTAGCAAATTTGATGGTAGATTAATGAAGCAAGTGATCATATGATAGGATAAGTATCATAATATAGGTGAAAATTATAACAAAAAATAAATTAAAATGGCAGGCTTTCTTGTAAAAAGAAAATTATTCAAAACATGGCCTTGCAATATTAAAAATTATTAATATTAAATATTAAAAAAAATACACAAATTACTAAAATTTAATTATCAGTTTTTTTATTGCATACACTGTAAAACATTAAGGATATCATATTTTACAAAATATGTAAACTTAAACGACAATAAATTAACATAGTATGGAAAACGTTCAAAGATGTTATTAAACATTTTATTAGAAAAGTATATTTAGTAATGGCGAATCGCTTACCCATGCGTGTCTATAAAGTTATTTGACTTTGTATGTTTATAAATTTCTAAATATTCTACTAAATTTAATTTGCATCCTTTGCTTTCTATATACATTATATTCAAAAGTTTATATATTGTATTATTAATTAAATTGTAAACACCTGACCATATACCATATATTACCCTATAGACTCTTGACTTTCTGCTAGATTTCGTCCTTACTATTTCCAAAATGTTTTGAAAAAGTATTATTAATTCTGAAATGCTACTTGTAAATTTTGTTTTTTAAAGAATTCTACAAATATAATAAACATGTATCCAATGTAAGTAAATACCTATTATTTATCAACAAAATTCGTTTTTCTTTCAAGTAAACATTCTAAATGACTGTTTCATAAAATATTAATTAATAAGAATTAACATTTACTACTACTCAGTCTTTATTGGTAATAAAGAAAATTAATTAAAAATTTTTTGCATTAAACCAGGATTCGAATCTGTATCTACCGTTCTCCAAACGATTGCCTTAGACAATTAAATCGGTTGTCAGAATGTTCAGTTTAGACTGTCTTAATATATCATAAACTAGATTATGCTTCGCGATGACAAATCAATTAAAATTAACATTTCCTACTATTCAATTGCTATTTATTTACAGAAAAGAGGGTCGAAACAGAATTCAAGATTATCTGTTTTGGGCCTCTCATAGTCTTTTAACTAATAGCTAGCTAGTATTGTTTACTATTTGAGGGTTATAACCATTATTATTTGCATTGCATTTTATTAGTTGAATTTGATGGAGCCTGTGGTTGATTGACTTGATCAATAAGGTTGATATATAACCCCTTTCCACAATTAACTATTTGTAAATTCTGTATACGAATTTCGACAACCAAGTTGTCATCATCAGCAGATAATTTCAAAGTGTCGCACCTGGTAAAACACGGCGAAAAAATTATACGAAAAAACAAACTCCGTACGCGATCCACACCGTTGAAAACCAAGATGTGCACTGTGTCTGTTTCACAAGATTTTTAAAAAATACTTGGGCAATTGTCTTTCTCCATTCATAGCGGACCTGTTTATGAGTAACTTTGAAATAGAACTAAAAAATAAAGCTAAATATTTTCCAAGAATTTGGGTCAGGTATGTCGATGATATTTTCGCGGTTTTCAATACACAAAAATGCAACTTAAATGATTTCGTTAAACAGTTAAATTAAAAATTCCCGACAATTAAATTCACAGTAGAAAAAGAAAACAATGACAAGTTGCCTTTTTTGGACACCTTAGTTATTAGGAATGATCTCAAAATAGAAATTGATATTTTCCGAAAAGAAACCAATGTCAATAGATTCATTACGGCTGACTCAAATCACAGCATGCAACAGAAGATGGCTTCATTCAATTTTCTGATTAATCGTTTGATCAATTTCCCACTAACAAAAGTAAGATATGAAAGAGAATTGAACCTCATTAAGAATATCGCGGTATACAACGGTTTCGATTCGGAAATAATCAATGGATTAATTAGAAAGGCCAACATAAGAAAAACAATCCGTGACACCACATGTCTTTCACCACAGAGCAATCGGGAAAAGCATTTTGTTTGTTTACCTTTCCATCGTGTGACAAAAAATCTGAATAGTATTTTTAAAGATCGCGGGTTTAAAGTTTGTTCCCGCCCCAATAATTCCCTTAAAATGCTGTTAGGAAATGCAAAAGACAAAATTGAAGAGAATAAAAAATCGGGAATCTACCGAATTGAATGTTTAGAGTGCAATAGACAATACATCGGCCAAACTAAAAGATCGATCGAAACCAGGTATAAAGAACACCTTTCGCACATAAAATTCAACCGACCGGAAAAATCGGGTATAGCGAGACATGTATTAGAAAATAACCACAGTGTTAATATGGATTGTTTACATTTGATAAAGAACGTGTACAATTATCGCGAACTGGACGCGTATGAAAGCATGCACATCTTAAAGAATTTAAGCCATGTGGTGAACTTTAATGACGCCGGGCCCTTGCAAACCCCTCTTTTCTCTCTACTGAAAGACAGGAGGAACAATATCATAAAACACACATAAATCACACAGACACTTCCTTGACCATAATAACCTTTTTCAATGTAGTGCATGTTAGTTTAAGTAAAAGTATTTTTTAAAAATCTTGTGAAACAGACACAGTGCACATCTTGGTTTTCAACGGTGTGGATCGCGTACGGAGTTTGTTTTTTCGTACAATTTTTTCGCCGTGTTTTACCAGGTGCGACACTTTGAAATTATCTGCTGATGATGACAACTTGGTTGTCGAAATGCGTATACAGAATGTACAAATAATTAATTGTGGAAAGGGGTTATATATCAACCTTATTGATCAATTCCATTTTATTGTATTTAATTCTTTATTTATAATTAATTTTAGGCATAGGTATGTTAATCAGCCTATGAATCAATACAAAATATATTAGATACTGTATAAAATACGATACTCTTAAAGTTTAACAAACGTACAATATTCTGGGCTTCCGGATTGGAACCACGTAATACTGAAACTGTTTCAGTTTCAGTGCAGTAGTTGAGCCCTGAAGATGTCCCATACGAGTGGGTACGAAACGCGGAAGTCTACGTCTGAAGAAACCTCTTTGTGATGAACAGTTTTCATGTGCAACTATTATAAAAAAAATAAGTAATTAACAATTTTAGCAATCTATATATTTATTAATACTTCAATGTTCTATAAGTCAATATGAATTTTCATAAAAAAAAAAGATCTAACCAATTCAGTACATATATTGCCCTACATTATGGTTACCGTCTATGTATGCAGAATTCTGTACTTATTGAAGTTATGAAAAACATTTTAATCTAGTTTTCAAAATATTATGTAATTAAAATTTGTCAGTATTATTCGCATATGTCGTTGCTATTAGTGTTTATGTAGTTAGTAAGCCATTTTAAAGTAAAATTTTTTGAAGCGTAGAATAATATTATACGTACAAAAAACATCAAAGCTTTATCTCTGTCTCCATTGTAAAATCTGTAAAAAAGTAAATAAATGAATACCAAAAAAAAACAGCAGTGCCATATTTGCGACTACGATTTAAATGAATTTCCTTTTCATTGAATATTCAGACCTTTGGGTATAGAGTTTTAAATTCAGAGGAATAAGTCGCAAATATAGTACGTCCGTGATGTCGAGATTTACAGCTGAACACAATATTACATTATCCGGGATAAAAAGAACTAAAATTTAGCTTGCTGGATTTGTAGAATGTTGGAAATAGGAGCAGCGTGAAACGATAAATCGCCAGATAAAACCTACAGAGGGAGACCGTTCCTTGTTTTTGGTTTGGTAATTATAACAAATGACTTTCTGAGCTGTTCTACCATTTTAGACCGATGTTAAAATCTTCGTTAGCCAGTTCTTATGTTGTATTAAATACGTTCCCGTTTACAAATTATATTCCCACTAAGGATTACTTAAATAATTTTTTGACTTTTAATTTTTACTCGATATTGAATAATCTATATAAAAAGGTTATTTACATAATTTTTTAGGCCTTAAAAATTTCTACAAATTAAATTTGTTTCATCGTAGACCTTATTGCTTCATATAAATATCTGAAGTATCTACAAAGACGTTCAACACATTTCTTACTAATTGGAACGATATTTTTTTGCCTATGCACTAGAAGTAATAAAACTTTCGTAATTTATCAGTTTAGAATAAAGACATTTTCTGCATATTATTATGCGTTGTTCTGATTTTTTTGATCTAAAATTTCTTGTGCAGCCTAACAAATAAAATGTGTAGGTTATAGTTAGTATAAGTTCATGAGTAAATATAATATACCTTACTTCTACTTTCTAATATTTGCGACCCAATTTTCAATCACAATCTCATCACATATAGTGATGAAGATCTAATTCTGTCTTGGACTGAAATTGTAGACACTATGTCTGGAGATAATTTTGTCAAACAATTGCAGTCTAGATCTTTATAAAATGATACTGTTGCCTGTCGAATTGGTGATATATGTAGCTGAAGATGCAAAGCATCAGCTTATCGGAAAGTTGCTTGACAAATTGTTTTCGGTTCAGTTTGATGAGACAACAAATAGTAATAAATATGCTCGTTTAATTGTTCGATTTTGAGATGGTATGTCAGCAGTAGAACTCAGGACAGCATCACTTGCATCACTTAATATACTAAATGATTTTGTAAACAAGACGAACATTGAGTGGTAATTACAACAATGGTTCTAATACAATGTATGGAAGACTTCAAAGTTTGAAAGCACTTCTGAAGCAAAAATCTCTACAATGCATTTGGACATACTGTGTGATTACCAGTGAAGATCCCCAAAGAAATGAGTCTAAATATTGTGTTTATGATAGTTTTAACCCTAGTAAATTATATTAAAACGGCACCGTTAAATAAAAGATTACACTTTCAAAAGATCAAAAATACGTTCGGCGTTACTGTTTGAGAGTGAGGTAAGATGGCTATCACGTGGAAAAGTTTTGCAAGGTATTTATAAATTAGGAGACGTAATGATGTTCTAGAAAAATAAAACAGACCGGAAGCCGAAAGGTTTTGAGTTGATTTATTTGTGATAAAAATGAGCCACTCGGTCGACATGTTCAAGAAACCATCTTGAAAGACCAAGATCAAGCGGAACTTGAAAGTATTTAGAAAAGTCGAAAAAATAGGAAAATCACCACGAAAAAGTAAAGATGAATACGGAAGTCTGTACAACATGATAAAAGAAATAATGTTAGACATAAAATTCCAAAAAGAAATAACCGGATTGAGAAAAGAAAATAAAATACTTTTAGAAGATAATGAGAAAAATAATAGGCGTGTTAAGATGTTAGAGCCGAGACTGAACGTAATGGAAAAGAGAAATGTAAAGAAAAATCTAGTATTTTCTGGAATAAAAGTAACAACAGAAAATATGCTATTTGCGGATAGAAATGAAGACTTTCATAAAGAACAATATAAACGTAGAAATCGACATAGAAGAAGTAGAAAAAATAGGTGAGACCATATACAAGATAGAATTGGAAAATAAAAGAGATAAAGATTCGATAATGAAGAATAGAAATAAATTCTTGTTCCATTGATTGTCCTGTCATATCTAAAGTGTTCCATATACACATGCATCGAGGCGGCATAGTCCTTTCATTTGGTAAAATGAATACGAGCCACTATACGTTTCCTTCTTCCGGAGAAGAACATGTTTGTACAATAAATGGAAGTTTAGTAAATCAATAGATGAAACACCTGACTATTTGCAACTCTGTGTGGATGCAGACACCTGTTGAAAGCTTGTTTACTGTATTTCTCGAATATACATATACCCTTAATTTTTTTACACACGCCACTAAATTACCGTATTTATGTCTAGACTTTATATTATTTGTCTAAATCAGTTCGTACTGTAGTATATTTTAATATACCAAAACGAGCTAATCTACAAATAAGCACTTAATGAATCTTCTATTTTCTTTAATCGAATGGACATTAATACTAGAAAACCCCTGTAAATTTGCAGCTATTCTTAAAGAGAAGAAAGGAACAAGCTTGTTTTTATCTAATTACCGTAAAATATATACACTAATAACTTTCAAAATCTGGTATAAATGAATTCACTGTTTACTTAACATCGAACAGTTTATTGAACAAAGCTGATCAAGTAACTATCACAAAGTTTGTTTTTAGTTACAGAGTGTACTTGTTTTTGCATAATTAAAACCTATTACTCGAACTAAGCAGAGCTGTTCTATAAAATTCTTTGAATAGATTTCAAATAATCTTAAATATGTAATTGCAAAAAAAGCATATTATGATTTTCAGCAATTCATATTTAATTGTTGTTGTTCTTTATTTTTTTTATTACCAATATTTCGCGTCTAAACGGTATACATTCATGAAGATACAACAAAGACGATTATTAAATTTACGTAACAAGAACGAGATTAAAAATTGCATTAGGTGGTTTGCATTTTATATCAATTACAATGAGAACTGAGAATATATAGAACAACATCAAATGAGCTAATCAATTAAATTAGTAACACCTAAAGAACTAAAGAATATCATTAGTAAAGAAGTTAATCAAAACAAGCACCAGGGTTCGATTAGATTTTCTAGGAGAGGGTACAGAAACTGTTGTGTAGGAGAATTATAGCCATGACTTTACGCTACTATAGTACTCAAAACAATGTTTTAAAAAAATTATAATAAATTAGCTGGTTCATGGCTCACTGATAAGTTATTGGCTTATCACATTGAGAAGTCTTAAGATTGAATCTGTCGACATGCTGCCCAGTTAAATTTTTTTGTAGTTTTCCTCTTCGATTAAGTAATTACTGACAGCCAAAGATCTCATGACATACCACAAGCGCGGTCGTAATAATAAATCCAGCTTTAATGTGCTCTTCGAAATTTATAAATACTAATAAATAAATACTATAAATACTACTAATATCTTAATGGCTTGGACTGGATTAGCATGTCAAACATTTCTTGGGGAATCACATACTACTCCGTTCTGAAGGTAATTCGTAATGCCCTAAAGCGTTCTTGGTAGAAACGCATCTTCCCACATCTCAAGCGCATTCTAGTCGATTACCAGCTGGGAAATTGATTGGCTACTCTTTTCTCTTTCAATAAACTTTTTCAGTCTGGTTGTTCCTGGAATTTGCTCAATAAGTAGCATTTCCGTCTATAAATATGAATTATTCTTCCATTGCTGCTGCTGCATCCGAAAGAACACTAAATCGCACAAGCTTATCTATCATTGAGCAGTAAGAGCACCATTTTCTGTGAAATAAATGTCAATGTGCCCTTAAGTACTTATGCCAGTCCATACCATTATGCCAGTGTGTAATAGATTATTGCGTTTACCGGAAGCAGACCGTATCAAAACAAACCTATTATCTGACTACAACCTAAATCTAGATTCGTCACTCAATAATAGTCGCCCCCATTCTTTGTGACCCTAACTGATAGGTTCATTTTCCCATATTCTACGGACTCTTGTTACACATATAAATTGTGAAAGTTTAGAGCCATTTACCTGATTGCCTAAAGGGTTTAAAAGGTAAATAGTTTAAAGGAGAACTATTTAAAATATTAACTGGAAATCTGTTTGTGAAGATTATAATTTAAAATTTTGACCAAAACTATTTTAGAATGTGCTGTTGCTCTGAAGAAGAAATTGGTAACAATTTTTAATGACTTCTTTTTATATACAAATATAAGTAGATAGTTTTAATTTGATAGTTTAAAACTACGAATGTTCGAACGTTTTCTATGAATACTATATTTGCATATATATATATATATATATATATATATATATATATATATATATATATATATTAATCAGGTGTTTGAATTAACATTCTAAACGAAACATCAACGGTAAAACCTCTGTCTTCCTCTGTCAGTGCTAAAAGACAAAGAAAATTGATAGCATCAGCTGGCTCTGGAAGTACACATGTGATACTATAACGGATGAAATTAATGAACTAAGAGTTCATAAAAGAGTTTGCAAGCTTAAAGTACCAAGGCGTAAAAATAATATGTACAGTCTACAATAAATCTTTATACTCTCAGGAGATGTAAAAAATAAATGGAAACTACAGAATACAAATATACCAAAGCGGACGTAAATGCTTATAATAACTTCATTTTTGATTTAATTTTGATGTTTACTGTTTGTGTTTTCTCTTGTTGGAAAACAATTTCGTAAGTTCTGGCTTTCATACAATGCCAAGTGGAAATATATAATTATTACATTACAACATTACAACATTACAAAATCACGTAGCCTGTGTGCGGGATAAAATTGAAAACAATACTAAATCCGATTTAAATAGTTAAAAACTGGACTGTGTACGGACGAGACTACAGCAAAATAAGCTCTTCAATTTAATCTTATCTTTCTCTTTTTTATATAATACTACATGTTAAATTAATAACTGAAAAACAGTAAATTTCAACTAAATGTAAATTCACTATTATTAACAACACACTTAAATTTAATTACATTCAGTTTTACTCTCATTTAGCACTCATCTTTCACCTTATTATCAAAAATTATTCTTCGATATTTTGGCGTAATATTAAACGTAATTTATACGAGATTCATTTAAACTTATTCACAATGCACAGATGGATTTTATAATTTATGGCCTGATATTTAATTCAGATCGTCCCTTTTAATACTTGTTCTAAAGAAAACAGGAGTTTTTATCATAAGTCTTAAATATTATCGTTTGCCAATAATTGCAAAAGTTGTTTGCATCTTCTTCCTACATCTCGATTAACATAAAAGCTTCATTAACTTGGAAAGGATTCCAGGCGAACTGTCAAATAATAAATCCTCTATCGATTGTAGAAACTCTTTCAAGTCTTACATTTGCTCTTTTTCTTATTGTTTTATTATCATGGTTGCTTTCTCCCTTCCTTTCCTCTTTCCTAACTTCTATGAATTCCAGTTATTTATAGTTCGAAGATGAAATCTTTCCGCTAGCATTCCGAAGGGAAAAATCAAAATAACGACATCGGCATTGTCCTGAATATGATCTGCATAAAATTTTCCACATCATCGCAATATCTATATCAATTCTACCTGCGATCAATATCTCAAATTATTGTCAATAAATCACATATAAGCTTATGTGCATAAAAGTCGTAAATAACAGTTCATAAATTCGAAACATGAAGATAAAATATCAAATAATAATTGATAATACGAATATATTAAATTAAAAATACGTTCATTAAATCGCATTTTATAATTAATTGTACCAATCCTACCGATGAAGCACATACATATGTACATACATATATTAAATTAAATAAATGGGTCAATATTTAAGTATGAGAGGGGGCAGAATAGTTTGCGAAATAGTGGCGCGGATCCAGATAGTTTTTATACTACGACGATAAGTTGTTTTCTGAGTAATAAATACGAAAGGCCGAAAAGAATAATGTTCAAATTTATACTATCATTAAGTACTTCTTGAAAAGCTCATTGCAACAAGTATTCATAATGAGACGAAAGATTGTCTGAAGAACTCAAATTCTTCATTTTCCACTGCTGATAAATGGGTTCGTGGGTTCAAATAATAATATGCGAGTATTGTGGTTAAGACATGACTAAGTGTACAAGTATTTATTTTCGTGTTGCTATTTTAGAAAGAATAAATACGTTTATTGTTGATAAATGGAGTGATAAGTAAATAATACAAAATAAATAGCTGTATAGAATTTATGAAACGTAAAATACCATTTTAAGCAATGTTTTTAGTGTAACTATAAACAGGATAAGATCGGATAAATATTTGAAACATCATACACATCCGTTACCACAGTTGTTTCAGTAGGTCGAGTTCGCCGTGAGGAAAAGGTGTTCTTATATGAAGAAAACGACCATTAGACTACTAGTGATGTAATATTTGCATAAGTAAAGTAATGTTTGTTAATACTTAATGAATCTGTACACAGACTATCACTACAAATTAATTTTACTGATATTTTTCCATAGCACACCATTTGCTTTGGCTATAACACTAATATTTTTGTCGTCGATTATAGTGTGTAGCTGTGTTTGTACAACATCCAGTATTTACAGTGAATCCACTTATGGTAATAAAAGATTCTGTAATTTTTCCATTGGTTCAACTACCCCTTTGTAATTGTTATAAATTATTCGTGTATCTGCTTGAACTTCAGCAGCTTGGAGTTTCTTTTGACTTTCCTCGCTGACATTGGTTCTTTAAGATCAAATTGTAAAACCACAGACTTAGTTTCGTGGAAATGCACAAAATAATAAAATTCTGTCTTTAGCCATGTTTATCTAGCGTATAAAAATTGGTATGGATATTCGAAGGTGTCGGGATATTGAGTACAAAACTCTAAAATACGATTAAGGAGTTGAATTTGATGGAGCCTGTGGTTGATTGACTTGATCAATAAGGTTGATATATAACCCCTTTTCCACAATTAACTATTTGTATATTCTGTATACGCATTTCGACAACCAAGTTGTCATCATCAGCAGATAATCTCAAAGTGTCGCACCTGGTAAAACACGGCGAAAAAATTGTACGAAAAATAAACTCCGTACGCGATCCGTACCGTTGAAAACCAAGATGTGCACTGTGTCTGTTTCACAAGATTTTTAAAAAATACTTTTACTTAAACTAACATGCACTACGTCGAAAAAGGTTATTATGGTCAAAAGTGTGTGATTTATGTGTGTTTCATGATATTGTTCCTCTTGTCTTTCAGTAGAGAGAAGAGAGGCGTTTGTAGAGGGCCGGCGTCATAAACGTTTAACAGATGGCTTGAATTCTTTACGATGTGCATGCTTTCATACGCGTCCAGTTCGCGATAATTGTACACGTTCTTTATCAAATGTAAACAATCCCTATTAACACTGTGGTTATTTTCTAATACATGTCTCGCTATACCCGATTTTTCCGGTCGGTTGAATTTTATGTGCGAAAGGTGTTCTTTATACCTGGTTTCGATCGATCTTTTGGTTTGGCCGATGTATTGTTTATTGCACTCTAAACATTCAATTCGGTAGATTCCCGATTTTTTAATCTCTTCAATTTTGTATTTTGCATTTCCTAACAGCATTTTAAGGGTATTATTAGGGCGGGAACTTACTTTAAACCCGTGATCTTTAAAAATACTATTCAGATTTTTTGTCACACGATGGAAAGGTAAACAAACAAAATACTTTTCCCGATTGCTCTGTGGTACATGTCTTTCACCACAGAGCAATCGGGAAAAGTATTTTGTTTGTTTACCTTTCCATCGTGTGACAAAAAATCTGAATAGTATTTTTAAAGACCACGGGTTTAAAGTAAGTTCCCGCCCTAATAATACCCTTAAAATGCTGTTAGGAAATGCAAAAGACAAAATTGAAGAGATTAAAAAATCGGGAATCTACCGAATTGAATGTTTAGAGTGCAATAAACAATACATCGGCCAAACCAAAAGATCGATCGAAACCAGGTATAAAGAACACCTTTCGCACATAAAATTCAACCGACCGGAAAAAGCGGGTATAGCGAGACATGTATTAGAAAATAACCACAGTGTTAATAGGGATTGTTTACATTTGATAAAGAACGTGTACAATTATCGCGAACTGGACGCGTATGAAAGCATGCACATCGTAAAGAATTCAAGCCATCTGTTAAACGTTTATGACGCCGGCCCTCTACAAACGCCTCTCTTCTCTACTGAAAGACAAGAGGAACAATATCATAAAACACACATAAATCACACACTTTTGACCATAATAACCTTTTTCGACGTAGTGCATGTTAGTTTAAGTAAAAGTATTTTTTAAAAATCTTGTGAAACAGACACAGTGCACATCTTGGTTTTCAACGGTACGGATCGCGTACGGAGTTTATTTTTCGTACAATTTTTTCGCCGTGTTTTACCAGGTGCGACACTTTGAGATTATCTGCTGATGATGACAACTTGGTTGTCTAAATGCGTATACAGAATATACAAATAGTTAATTGTGGAAAAGGGGTTATATATCAACCTTATTGATCAAAACGATTAGGGGATTTGAGGAACATTACTATTGTGTGCGCTATTAAATCATTTACCTCTGGATAACAGCGTCAAATCATTTCTGCCACAAGGTTTCGAGCATGGATTTTACACATAACATGTAGGAATTTACCACAGTCGTCTTTAAAAGATCGACTCACAGACTCGCAGAACGCAAAAGTTCAAATTTTTCCAATGTATTTGTCACCACATTCAAAATGACCTTGCACTCTTCTAGAAGCTAGAAGATAACGGTTTACGTGGGTCCGCACATAACCAGAGTTTTATATTTTTCAATTCCAATTTAATTTAATATACAATATCTTTGCGAGGTATAAAATTTCGTAACGCTTTCGAACTAGATAATTTGCAGTTCGTGTATTTATTCCCGAATGAGTAAAATGATTCGTTACCTAATAAAAGAAACGATAGATTGCACACCATCAGTGTTGCACATAAATCGAATAGAAATCGCTCATTTTTTTGCGTTGTCCAATATGTACATGTTTTTAGTTATATTTCGGTCAGCACATCGTATCAAACAATGGTTATCTTTTCGATCTACGTAAAGCGACATAATTATACACAACATTCAAAAGTCCATAATACAAGTGAACACCTTCAAACGAAGACGCACATTGCATTACATATTAGCGACGAACCCCTTCGACATTTTCAGCCAAGGATTAATGAAGCGCCGACCTAATTACCCCGCTCTGGTGACAATAGATAGCCATAAATTTGTGAAAATGACACTTGATTTTAAATCTGGCGGTATTGATATTTTAAGTATTCAAAAAGAGAGAATTTTTAACCAGATACTGTCAGTCAAATATTGAGCTCCAGTCTATTAAACTGCTACAAATTGATACTCTGTTTTATCGTGAAAAGCTTAAACACGATGACGTTGCTATCATTTCCAACACAAACATTAGCTCAAAAAAATTAGTAAATTTTCTGTACCCTGTGTAATTGATTTATGTGCAGTTGAACACACGTTGCAAAACAATTTTTCTAAAGGTATTGTCTTCACTGTAGTATACTACTCACCTAGATCAGATTGCAAGTTGTTTTCGGGAACACTCGTTTCTCTTCGTTCGCGTTTCGTATTTTTACAAAATGAGAATAAAGTTATTGACTTGAGTGATGATATTAATATTGATTTCTTAATTGATAGTAATTTAAAATATCAAGAGCTCGATATTTGTAGATCCAATAATATTCACTTATACATGTTACTGATGCTTCGGCTAACTGTATCGATAACTTTTTTAAATTCAAATAATTACTCTACATTTTTTGTACGGATTTAATCTTGCTGACCACCATGGTATATCTATGAATGTTTAAATTCCATATGGATCAATATCTACTGATGATTGTATTCGTAGATCGCATGTTTGCCTGAATTCTTTAAATATATTTCTTTCACTTTTAGCTAAAGAAGTATGGCTTACTGTCTATGAACGCTCTGATGCCGAGCTTTTACTGCTTTTATTTAAACTTACACTTCTTTTACGATTATAGTTTTCCACATATGGAATTCAGACACAACAATTAGATAATACAATATAAGTAAATCATTCAAGGAGCACCTATATCATTTTACTTTACGTCTGTAACTGAGAATTATTATGCAACAGCTATAAAAAAAATTTCACCAGAGTTAGTGGCTATGATTTTATTTTTTCTTTTACTCCAAAATATTTTTTGAAATCTATTTCATCAATTTTGTAAATTGTTCCTTCGAAACAGTTACCCTTCCCTTCAATTTAAAAATATCAATGACAAAGCCATTTTTTGAAAAAGGCGTCTATTAATCATATGAAGAATTGCAGAATAATAACTCATATTTCTTGAAGTACATAAGTCTATTGCGAATAAAAAATTAATTATTTAACTTCTTTTAACTTTATTTAAATCAACATAATTATAAACTACTTATACTACATTGTGTCGGTTATTGGACCACATTTCGGTCATATCTCTCAAATCGCGAACAAGTAGTTGAAATTAATGATGTTAAATCATTATCATTAAGTAATGATGTAGGTTTGTACTGCAAGGTTCCATTCTTGGACCTATTTTATTTTCTTTTATAAATCAATGACCATCCTAGAACAATAAAAGATACTAATGATATAATTTGATACGCATTTGTTATTAACGTCATGCTATGTTTTAATGGTATTTCATTTCAATCTTTACACGTTAAAAAATTCTACATCTTCACGAAAGTTCGAATATTTAGTCATATTTTATACTTCAATATGCAGAGTTCTTGTTAAATTTTCTTTGCGTTAAAATAACTAAGTAAAACATGTAACATAAATACATAATAATAACACAAATAGTTCATTTTTAGCTTGCGTTATAACATAATACTCTAGAGTATTCCCTCCGAAGCGGAAAGTGTACTTATAGTGCGGAAAAGAGCTTTAAAAACTATATGCAGTTTAATATCGAGAGATTTTGTAGAGATAAGACGTTTTTAAACGCAATAAACAACTAACTTTCTATAATTTATATATTTTTGAAGATCTTTATTTTGTATTGTAATAATGTATAATAGATAATGATTATTGTACCCAAGTGAAGAACTATCTTCCATAAACATCTTAAGAAATAACGATGTATATAGAGCACGTTTTACATAGTGTGCAATCCGTATAAAGACTGAACTACTTGTGCTTGATAAAAGACGTTAATAGTATTTATTTAGTCAAAGCTAATGTAAGTCTTTCATAATTTCAAGAAATTGTTACTAAATCAATGAAATTATTAATATATTATTATAGTTTACTAAGTGTCTTCTTAACGCCATAAAATTGCTCTATAAAGAAGATAATGATATAATGATTCAAAATATAACAAAGTTTCATATAGCCTCCACGAACATATACTTACCAAGGTTTTTAAATCTTTTAAAAATATTATTTCTCAGGGTAAGCTTTTCATTACAAAGTCTAGATAAATATTTTCAACGTAAACGATAGACATGATTAACAAAATCTCAGAATTTAATAATATAAAATATATTATTTAATACGTCTATGGGTAGAAAAACTCCTTTTATATTATTTAGGAAATAAAATATTTATTTACTTTTTACTGGATTCAAATAAACGTTACCACTAAATTTATACGTTGCATATAATATTTAAATATTCATAATTGTACAATGTAATAACGTTTAATTTAAATTTATAAACGTAGAAATTGTAGTTTAATTAATTTCATGTAAGGCTATTTTGATAGTAAAATCTATATCAGATCAATTATAGACTATTCTGATTTCTATGATCACGAAATTTCAAAATGAAACTTAACGTTTTAAATAAAATAAAGATAATTTCAAGTATAAATTTAAAAATAAGAATGTAATCTAATTTTAAAAGTTCAAAATATCGATCATGTTTGTTATAAATACCTTCATTTTCAAAAAGGGTAACCAAATTTTGAATTTTATGTAGAAAAAGTTAATATGTAATTGCCAAACAAACAGAAATCGCGACACGATATTAATATTGAAACCGAACCTCTCGAAATACAACCAAAGAGTTTGAGCATCAGAAGGAACTCCTCTTCTTCAACCGTCTGTTTTTTCCATCTATAATTTTCGTGTTAAAACCAAGTAATCAAAGATATTAAAAACATGGACACACCTGCAAAACAGACCAGAATGACGAAAATAATAATACAGAATTTTACAGCCAAGATTACAAAAGCCGAGGGCAGCACAGAGAGAATTGACATAAAATCAGGTGCGAGACAAAGAGATGATTTATCAACAAAGTATGGATTCAGATCTGAGAAGGATGATAAGAGAAAGTTCAACACAAACTATAGATTACGCAGACGATACCACGCTGATAGTAGGAGACCGGAGGACGCCACAAAATCTATTGTGCAGTGTAAAGAAAGCCGAAACTAGAGATATAAAAATAAACAAAGAGAAAACAAACTATCTCAGAAATACGCATAAAAAATATCTAACAACTACTCTGGCAATGGACGAATATCGTCTACAAGAAGTGGAAAATTTTAGATATCTGGAGGTTACGATCACGAGAAATATAATAGAAGTCTATATGTATATTATAAAAGTTTAAGAATCAGAACTAGATATAGGAGATATTATAGATTGTTGGAAGGCAGAAAAGCAAGACAACGAAAATGCAAATAAATAGACCAGCGATACCACCGGTAATGACATACGCATCTAAAGCGATGTGTCCCAGGCGAAAGACGAAGAAAGATTGTGAGTAATTGATAATAAGAAAAATCATGTGACCAAAAAATCTAAGAATCAAATAGACCACATACAAAGTATAACTTCAGAGAACTTACTGACAAACAACACATTACTAAGTTCATGAAAGACCAAAAACAGAGTTGATTTGAGCACACGCAAAAGAGAGAACCCGATGAGGATACAGGAGAGAAGTAGGATAACATATGCGAAAAAGCAGAGCATCGAAATTTATAAAAAGAAAGAAAATTAAATCGAAATACAGATATTGATCCACCGCATACATTGAATAAAATTTTGAAATCATCTTCGATGCTTTGAAAACGTCAAACATAACTAAGAACCCAATATAAAGTGTTCAAATATTCTAACAAAAGAAGCATGAGAACTTTACGTACATACATATATCTGTAGTACAAAAGTTAATAATCGTAGTTCATAGTTTCAATTTCATGTTAGAATAATAAATGCATTTTTCTCATTATATTCTTCTTCTTATTTATCGTAAGTTGTGTGTATGTTTTATTAGAATTGTGTTAGAAAACCGTCATTAAGTTCGCTAGCACATATTCTAATGAATAAAATATTAATAAGTTATGTGATGTGTATTTATTATGTAAAATCTTACTTTTTGAACTAATATAATCCAGCAATATCTTTCTTTTATGTGAAAGTGCTCAGTTACATAAAATTTGAAATAGTACTTACTACATATACCTTGTTCTTTCTGCAAAATTGATTCTCAAAACCTTCACATACGAAAAATATTATTTTGCAAAAATAGTGACTACTACAAAGCGTAGGAATTGAAAATACATCGCGAGTTAATCAAACTTTAACTGTATGACACTTTTATATTTTCTCCTATTCGTCACAAGTTCTCTACCATTTCAACACTTTCTCAGATCCACGGTATCACTCTCCCATCTTCTCGAACATCCTACTTTGCCCTCAAGGCCTTTTTCCTTCTCGTCTTCTCCATATTATACTTTTACGTGTCTGTTTCTTTCCTTCCTTTCAAAGAATCCTAACCACTGCAACCTTATTTTAATAATTTCTTTGGTTATTTTCCTCCATAAAGTTCATACAATTACCAATCTATCTAGCTTCACCATGTATTTCCTCTATTTTTCTTATCACAAATGTTTTTGTTACTGGTTTGCAGTACCTGTTAATTTTTGCAGTTCATAACTCAAATCTCGTCCATAAATTATATTGGATCATAGTACTGACTTCTACAATCTTCATTTTATTCTTCTGATCATATTCTTTGCTTCTATTCACTTCTAGCATGCAGTCGTTACCTTTTGCTCTTCATAAGTAACTCCTCCTTTCTTCGCATTTGCCTAGAGCTGCAGGACATATATTGTTTTCCACTTATTCAAATCCCCATATTTCGCCGTTCTATCTAAAAAAATGTTCTGCTGTTTATTACTTTCATCTTCAGTTTTGAGTTCCAAAAATTAAATTTTTTTTGTGTTAACATGAAAAAATATTGTTTCTACAGCAGTTATTTATGACACACTTTTCAGTTCACTCCTGTTTCACAGTAATACGGCATTATCAGCATAAATAAGGCTTTAATGTTCTTTACCAAAAGACGTTCCTTCTTTATTTATTCCACTTTTTCTAATTATTTCTTCTGAATCTAGGTTAAAGAAGATTATTAGTATTGGGCCGTCCTGCCTTTATGCCTTTCGTACTTAAAACTCCATGGCTATTTTAGAAATGCTTTTGATAGCGCTAATTGTTCTTTGCAACGTCATTGTTATTAGTTTAACTAAATTTGTGCTTTAATAGCATTTCCATACTTAGATTATTATAAATTCCTTTGAAAAAAACAACCAGCATGGATTAAAAACATTAATAATAGATTTTATGACAAAATATTTCTGAATGTTACCAATTTTATATATTATTTCACAAACTAATATAAGGGGTAATCGAATTATTTTTTGATAAATAGCTTTAGTTTGTCAGTTTAATATTGATTTTTTATATTTCTCAACCATAATTGTTGCATGGTGTTTGTAGAAATTATACTATTGTTAATTTTGAATGACTTCGCCTTTGAGGAATGTTTAGATTTGGCCACTTTTACCAAATTTTATGCATACCCATATTAGCTGTCCACGTGATGTAGACTTTTTTAGTACCTTACTCATCTCATTCACACGGCCAAATGTGATGCTTTCATCTCTTCATGAAAGCTCATAGGATTTGTATGAAATAGAATGTATAAATTTGACTGGACAAGCAAGACAATAATGCAAATATTAATGTAAAACAACGGGATGAAGATAAACTTTTCTACATTTTCTTCTTTCTCGACTTATTTGTACCACAGAAGGAAGTAAAGTTTTCTTAACAGGTTGCCTAATATATACGCGTCGTAATAATTTAGTTCTACATCTAGCGAAATGAACACAAATTTTTACGCATTTTCTTCTTTTGGACAATTGCTTATTCGTACGATAGAGAGAAGTATAGTTTTTTCTCATAAATTCGACTCTTGGTTTCTATAAAACAGCTTATGAGGAATCTCCAAAAAGCCTTAATGTTTTCCTTATTCCATTTATAATGCTGTTCTATACCCACCGTGGAACGTTGTCTAGCAACAGCAAAACTAATTATTTTGTGTTTTTCTTAGTTTACATGTAGCTTGATTTAATACATCTCGTGCTCTAAAGAGAACGCTTATGGCTACCTCTCATTTTGTAGCCTATAATCATGAATCTGTATTATGTATTTATTAAGAAACAATTTAAAATATTCTGAACGATTATCTTTCTGAATCGGTATATTAATATTTGGATAAATATTCTTTATACTTAAGCAGTTAAAGATGTTCGATCTATTCTTTATTAACGTAGCAATTACTTTTTCATAATAAAAAAAATATTTAAATAAGTTATGCAAAATAATAAATTCATTTTGTGAAATCAAATATAGAAAAGGCTTTCGAATGAAATAATATGGAACGAAAGTCACGTAGTTATATACTAACAATAGATACTAACAATAATTGCATCAAACAATTTCAGATATAACACTATCTCCAATCGATAGAAATACTATTGACGTCAAGACAACCACCAATCCACTTTATTCTCATGTTTTCTTTACTTTTATTTTCAATTTCTGTTAGTCGACAAAGAACCAATAAAACTCTTCAACTTTTCAGGTCTTGCACAGTGTTGTCGGGAGCCGCTGTAGTTTTATTACTGCTGGGATTTTTCTTCGCCCTCTTAGGCCATTGTAATGGTGACAATAAAACACTGATTGCCTGTGGAATGTTTATATTAGGAGGTAAGTTTGCAAACTTGAAATTTCATAAATCGCAAATTAAAAAATTTGTGTAATAGTCAGGTGTGATTTGTAATTAGTTTTAAGTATGTAATTATGTATTAAATTTAAAAGTTCAACCGTTAGAGGGAATAACGGGAAAAAATTTTCTTCTGAAGACATAATTTCATTAAAGAAAAATACACCAAGCAAGCTTGTTATAAAATAACTTCTAAAATGTTTCGAAGTATCATACTCAGTAATAAAAGTCTTTAATTCCAAATACATTAAAATACAGCATTTATTATTCAACGAAACAATATGTTAATAACTAATAGATTTAGCATGTATTGTATTTTTCTGAATGTTTCTATATCAACTCGTATAAAATTTACATAAAAATACTAGTAAAGAATTAGCGTTTGATTTTGCCAAAATCGAATTTTCGTTCATATATATTATAAGGTTATTATTTATTGGAAAAAAGGGTTTTTCATTTGAAGAATTCTATAAAGATCAGAACAAGTGGTAATCAACTAGTACCACATCCAGGAAATGTGATGGTAATAGTAGCATATCCTATCCCATCTGATGAGATTTGCACCACACTGATTTCTGACGAGTTAAACCTATGAGAATTTTGTCTGCTTCTGTTTCACAGTATTATTCAATTTCTCAAATTGCTGGCAGTACATTCCAAAATTAATTGTGAAATTGATTGATAGAAGCTCGAAAAAAAGCAATTCTCTTGAAATTACATCGAATAGAGGGAATTACTTTTTTGACGAATAAAGACTTTTGAAGTGATGTGAGTCAACTTTCCTTTTCTGCTCCATGATCGTTTGCGTTCAACTGTAAACAATCCATTTTTGATGACCATTTATGATTCGCTTCAGAAAGTAATTGCTTGTTCACGTTTTCAGAGCAAATCGCGTACATGATGCTACTCGAAAGCATGTTGAACATAATTACCCAGATTTGATGTGAAATTAAGAATTGTAGCAATTTCTTCTATTGTGATTCGGCGATTTGATATAATAAATACCTTTATCTTGTTCTTATAGACTTGAACTGGCTGTCTAAAATAAAATGAATCCTTAAGATTGAAATTACTAGAATGTAATTTTTGTAAACTAGAATTGCTATAGCGTTTTGTTAAGACCTTATCGCCCATATACAACGCTTATGAAACTAAACTTTTTCCTAATCATACACCATCATCTGATTATTTCTTAGACTACAACAACGATTAAGTCAAAAAGGTTTGTTTAATGTTAGTAAATATATTCCAGACAGTCAAGATCTGCAACTGCTCTTGAAATAGAAGAATATGTTTCATGAAGAGTAGAAAAAACGCCAAATATTAACACCAGAACTAAATATGAATACTTCTTTAGTCTGGACGATTTTATAAGAACAAAAATTGTATCTTTATATATTCAATGGATGTAACTTCTTTTGGTCCTCAATTGTAATGCTAGAATAGTTTTCTATAGATTCGTACTATGTAAACCAACAGAAAATATAAACTTTATTGCAATTCTTGTTTAACTGACGATGTTGAGAACCTTCATACTATTAAGGAGATAAAACGTCAACATCGATTTTTCTTTTAACCATACTATTGGAAAATTTGCCTGTAATTGATTAAATTGACCATTGGTTTTTAAACGATGGAATTCCCCCTCACTTCGCTAGAGATGATTTTAAATTCAACACACAACAATTGGATAGGATGGTCCTCTACCGTGGCCCCCTAGAATCACTGATGTAAACTCACTAGACTTCTACATTTAGGGATATTCGAAACTCATAAAAAATCTATATGAGCTGCAGGAGCAAAGAGAATATGAATGTCAAATAATGCGAAAAAATCTAGAAATGTTCAAAAGCATAAGGGCTTCTTTTCAATAAGGATGTTACGCCTGCCTATAAATGTAGGCGGACATGTAAAACATCTTTTTAAGTTTTATTCGTTATGTGGTTCAGATGACATAACATTTAATCCTAGTTTTAAACATGATAAGATGACAGAATCTTTGAAAAGCTCAATTTGCCGACCTGTTTTCATTAAGACTTATTTTGTTTCTTCTGATGAGTACTATACACAGTCTGTTACAGAGAAAACTGAACCTTTTAAAATAAAAACAAAAGCTTCCTATTTTGCTAAAATTCATTTATTTTATTCAAAATAGTCGGCTTCGGCTTCAATACAACGTTTTGCACGGTCAATTAACATGTTGAATGAAATTTTAAGTTCATCTTTAGAGATGTCCTTCAAGTTGACGCCTTTTTAAGGGCTTCGACGTCGGCATAACGCTACCCTTTTATCGACAAATGTAGTTTGCAGAATTGATAAAAATCACAGGGAGCCCAGTCCGGTGAATACGGTGATTTGTTGATAGTTAAAATGCCATTCGTAGTTAACAAGTCAGTGATAAGCGTCGAGCGCTGAGATGGTACATTATCATGTAACAAACGTCTGTTAACATTTTCACGATATTGATGGCGCAGAATACACGCCAAAAGACGCTCCATAACACCAAGACGTATATTATCTTGGTGTTACGAAGCGTCTTTTGGAATTGAATGTTTGACTAGTTGGTACAAACTTTTTGCGCACTATGGCTTTTGAATCATAAAAACAAATCAACATTGTCTTCACTTTAGACTTCTGCAAATGGTTGCTTTTCTACCTTTCTTCGCTTGAATGCTTTCATTGAGAGCTCTGGCGCTTTGGTTTCTGAATCATATTGAAAACACCACGTCTCATTGCCAGCTACAATAGAATACCTGAAGTTTTTGTCCTTTTTTGAGTCTTTAATCAAATCTGCACAATGTTGAATTCGGAGCACTTTTTGACCATTAGTTAGTTTTTGTGGTACAAAGCTTGCACAAATGTTTCTCAGTTCCAAATGCTGTGTAAAAACGCAATGAATTGAATCTTTGGAACATTTAATTCCATTCCCACGTATCGCAATGAGAATTTTGCCTCATTTCTAATAAATTCACGAACAATGTTGATGTTAGTCGTCATTTATGTCCGTAAGACCGTCTTTGAATCTTTCGCACCACTCATCTACCTTACCGAGGCATATTTTTTTTTAATAGATGGCACCACTAAGAATTACTATTTCAAAAAAGTTCCGTTTTCTCTGCGACAGACTGCGTATATGTATAAACATATACACAGTCAACATTACATAGGGTGTTTTAAACACCCTATTGTATGTAATGAAAATCAATAATTTTGTTCTGTAACAAATTTTAATTCTGAGATATTTTGAAAAAATGAAAAACCAAATATTGTAAGATGGCTATATCCTCTCTAAAAATTTTAATAGTTACCCTTTATATTATAGTAATTTCGACTGCAGAAAATTTTTAAAACCATTGATTAAGAATTTTTTAAAATATAAAATACACATCCTAATTGTTTTTTTAAGCTTAGTATGTCATAAAAAGTCATGAGCTCTATACACTTTATACACATTATACGGTCGAACTAGAAAATTGGCCACGTTTCGTCATCAAAGTTTGTGGAACATCATACCACGTTGGGTATATCGTGTTATTACGTGTTATTAATTAAGTAGTTCCTTATATTGTACGTAGTTTTCACTAAAACTTGATAATTATGTTTACTGTTAAATGGAAAGGAACTCAACTGAATGTAAATACATATCATAAATAAATATATTGTATTAAAATTATCTTTTGTTGTACGAAGGATAATTTCCAATACATACATTATGTTGGTTACGATGGATAAATAGGAAATTACGGGAAATTTACTGCTAATGAAGGAAATTAATAGTAGTTTGATAAATGATAATTTCGATGTAATTATGTAATGTACTCACAGAGCAATATACATTTAACAATGAATTACACCAATATAAATCATTAGAAATATCTCTATATACCAGAATTGTTAGTTTATTACTTAAAACTTAATATCTCCAAGTATACATTTCTTAGGCTTCGTATCTGATGTTTATGGAATATTAAATATAAACAACGCCTGCTTAGCCATTATCATAGAAGACTAGAAACTTATAAATAAATATAATGAAACGCAGATTTCAAAAAATAAAAGATACGAAAGAATAAAATGTCATAACGAGTTGAGATTTCTTTGTAAAACTATAACAGCATTATACGGTCATGGAACGAGCATTAACAACTAAGATATATCTTAGTAATACTAAAATATAATTATGCATGGCAGTAGAGATTAAATACGAGTATGTAACATCCTCTTGTTTGCTTTAACAAATTATATTTTATTCATATTATTATATCAGTATTCTCATATAAAAATGTACTAATCGAAATGTTATGAATTATTCAAAAATGACATTCACACTAATTAATTACTAAATGAAGAATATAACTGAATCAATCCAAAAGATATGTGAAAATATATGTCTATGATTCATTAGGTTTCTAGAATATAACAAAAAAGATTTAAATAAAGTGGTACATTCGTATTCATATTTAAATTTAAAAAGACGCTTTTCTTTGTATTATATACTAAATTGTGTTGCGTTTTATTAACATTCATGTACTGTGAAAATTATTACTTTCTACTAAGCCATCGTTACTTAAAATCGCAGAAATTAATCAAAAATTAAATCGCCTTATAGAAACAGGTCTAATATTTATTTAAAACCCGAAATCAGGCTATTTTGATGTTAATAATTATATGCGTTTAAGGACTCGAAGTTATACTGCCTGGTGGTCTAATTGGTAAGGCAGCCGTCTAGAAAATGGCAGATAGAGTTTCGAGTCCTTCTCCAGTGCAGAAATTTTGAATTAATTTCTGTGGTTTTAATTATCGATGGCGTAGCAGAAAATAATAGTTTTCATTAATTCTCCATCGTAAAGAACTTAATTATATAATTGTATATAATTATTTACATTTATCTATAGTATTATTACAATCTAAAGAACATACTAACTAGAAAATATTTCCATCTCGAAAATTCAAATTCTTTTTGGGTGAGTAGTTTACCCTAGAATATGCTCAGAAAAATTTTAAGGGAGCTAAGTTTGATCATTGTGTGGAAATATCATTTTATAAAATTTAGTCATCAACAATATAGTTTAATTACATCTTATTTAACACACGTACTTCTACTTCAACAAGATTTAAATACTCTATATCTCTCTTATATGGTTATACATATGCGTAGAGTATAATAATGCCAAATCCTATTACAGGACAAAAAATTGTAGTAATTATGCAGTAGTAACATTAAACGCAACATGATAATAAAGAGTAATTATAAATAAACTACACATAAATAAATGTACATAAACATTAAGAAAATATTACAGTATAGCATTCATTGTGATTCCGTTCCAAGATACCCTTCTTGGAACGAAGTCAAACTTATCTCTAACGTAAAATAGTTAACATCAGAGGAACTAGCAATGAAATTGAAACAACAACACCTAATTAATTTTTCGTTTCTTTTCTTGTAAGTCAATGTTACTCTGAAACATATATTATAAAATATCAGACACAATTATATATCCAACTTGAGCAATAAGAAGCAAATAACATACATAACTAAAATGTGTGAGAAATAACATAATGTAACCTAGAATAAAACTGAAGTGAAATTCTATTAGATAGCCGCAAAGAGTGGAATATGTAATTTTCGTTTATTTAAAAACCATGTTTATCTATCACGAAAGGCTACATTAAATTATATATTTCGACTAACAATCGAAGTAAAGAAATGTCTTGTTAAGCTCAGAAAAGAACACATGGCGCGCATTTACTTCGGTTTATAGTATTCGAAATGAGTTTAGAATGTTTTCTCGGCTAGGAAAAACGAAGTAAGACTTTGGAGAATCTCCTTTATTGTTTAAAATAGTCACCTTGTAACGTAATACAGTTAGACCAATGACTGTGTACTTTTTCATACCCACTGTATATTTCGGTGTAATAAATTCTGCAAAATAATTGTTGGTATCAGCTCTGACTTCACCATTTGATGTGAACCTTCATACACCGAGCCATGTCTTCAGACTTTGGAAGAGGTAGTAATCTCCAGAAACCAAATCCGACAGAAATGATGCATTTTGAAGCGTAGATGACGGACTTTACAACAACTGAGAACTGCAAGTGAGATGGAATACTTTCCTTTTGGTCAGATGTGGGCAGTTAGCACGCAATTGGTCCAGTAGCGAAGTGTAATATTATGGTGATTATCTTGTCATGTTCCACGTAGTTAATAAATATTAAAATTTTTGTTTCATCTACAATTATAATACGTAGAGGGAATTCAGCGGATTTGCTTTTTATATATTACTTATTTATATAAGCATATAAGTTTAAATACTCTTGTATGTTCATCCGTATGCACTTATTGTTAACAAACGGGATACCCATCGAGCGGAAAAGTTTTTAACACTTATAACATCGTGTAGCATGTAATGGACGCAGTCTGTCAAGGTCTTTGCAATATCACCAAAATCACATACCTTTGGAGGACGATAATTTAATACGCCGCTGTGGATTTTTCATAAAAATTTCGTTGGTCGTAGCGATTACTAAACTCTAATCTCTCATGCTCGAAATGTCAGAAACCCATTTGTTGAAAAAAATGTATCAGTCTTACTTATAATAAATACGTTAGTAAATTTTCGAAAAAGCGCATCAAAAAACTAACAAATGCTGGTTCGTGATGTCTGGTACTTTTTACACAAAAGCTCTAAAATATCAAAATTTTAAGGAATCATAATAATTTGTTTTAGAGAAGTGAACATTCAAAACCTAAATAAACAGGACCTATTACACTGGCCAACAAGTTTCAGCTTTTGGTTTTGTCATCAAATGATGTATTCTATATTTTATAAAAAACAGAAATATTTATTTTTATAAATGGTAGATAGCTGAAAATACTTTTTTGTTTCTAAAATAGTTCAATGTATATTTCAAATTCTTATAATTAGACATGTAACAAAATATTGCATTTCCTCTTATAAACAGTATCAAACCGTCAGTCATCTGCTATGATTACAGGATTCATGTACCGTTTTTCAACTCGAAAAACGTCTTAGTGAAAGTGCTCGCTCACTAACATCGCCCATATTTTTTGGACAAAAGTCCAAGTGAGAATATAGAATATGCATTTTAAGGGAAGTATTACAATGAGGATCGTGTATCAGGTACCTTACCAGAGTTTTGTAATTTTCTTCTTTTTTGTTTCCCAAGAAAATGGTAAAAACTTATTCTATGCACACTCATGTAGCTTTTTCCTCTGCCTATAATTTGGTTTCAAATTTCTTACAATTCCCCGCATTCGAAGTCCAACTAAATAGCTTCTTTTAGTCTTTCCCTTTATTTTTTGAAATTTTTCACGAATATATTCAAAACCTTCCTCTTCTTGATCCAATGCCTAAACAATTTCTTCCATGAGACCTAGTTTAACGTGCAGAGGTGGTATTGTAATATTTATTTTTTCCACTAAATGCTAATGTAAATGAGTTTTTCCTGGTATATAATTCTATTGTAGTGGCTACTTCTGCTTAACATTTTCCCTATCAGGGCTGTCCCAAAGACATAAAAAGCGGTAGTATTCTGTATAACCTGATTGCAAACCCAAAATAATTGCAATAATATTAAAGATCGTACAAACATTCCAAAAATAGTTTTCGGGCTCTATCTTCCCTAACAAAATTTTTTAGTTTTCCGAAATTTCCTTTATCGAAACAGCATAGAATAGAAGAGTAAAAGTTTCAATTATATAGCAAAACTGCAAGCAAGTTTTTGGCGAATCTATACATAATCTCCCTGAACTGAGGTCATGATACATCCCTTTCTTAACATCCACTTGGACTGTTTTCTCCAAGTCCTACTTCCAATCATGACCCAAAAATTCTGATTGCCATTTTAATATATTCAAATCCTGCACCAAATCAATTAGTTCAACTAAATGTGGCTCATGTAATGTATATGTAATGGAACTTAAATCAATTTATTTATCATTAACTTCAGAACTATTGTCATTATTGCGTTAACTATCCTTCTGTCCTTTGTCAATTGGCAATTGCGGAACTGGATGACGTACGTCATGTGGTTAGGGCTTTCAGCTGACACTGTGTGTGCAAAATTATGTTTACTTTTTTTATGCCTGTTGAGCCCTGCTATCTCATTAACGCAAAAATAGCAAACTTCGACATGGTTAGTTTGTTCTCTCCAAGAAGAAGGGCGAAAGGTAAAGAATCTAACAATCCGTCAAACATCTGCTACGTGTTGTAGTATATATTATATGTGGAACCCACGGTTTGTCTTGATTTTTGACTGTCACACAGTTATTAGGTCTATAGTTTCGACAAATACCCGGACGCTCTTAATCAATATAATAGATTTTCCACCCACATAAAAATTATTTAGATTACATGTACACAAGCGAAGTATGGGCGTATACAAAGACCTCGATTTAAATCTTAATATAATTTTTGATACCTTTCTGTTATTAAAAACTCCTTTAAATCATCCTCACTATGGTATGCTATTCCAGTTCCAATCGCATCTTTTATAGAGCACGTACTTACTTATTTCCTTGCTAAAATCATCAGTTTGAAACAACGATGCAAATTTGTCACCTCATGGGTGAATGAGTCACATCATCTATGAAAACGTTCTACCTGCATCTGCTTCATAACCAGAGATAAGCCAATACTAGCGCTTTTTGTATATGCAGTTTAATTTTGTCTGTTACCGACTTAGGATAAAAGCTTTCTTGATCAGTGTTATTAAGCAATTTGTTTGCGATTTCCTTTTATTTAAATAAAATGTGATACGTGCGAAACTGCATTATGTCTTGTTTTCCGTTTACATGTTTCCATCTCTCTTACATTTGATTAAATATTTAATAATATTAAAAATAAAGTTAATTACATTTCTATTTAATAATAACAAATTATTTCTTATTCATGTTATTTAATGAACATTAACATTAGTATTATGGTCGATCGCATTTAGGAGGATTTGTTTTGCGGCGTCTGGTTTTCTACAAAAGTATGTTTGTGCATCTCAGACTATTCGCCAATATTGAATTTTGCGAGAAAACAGCAAAAACTACAGACGAGAAAGAAGCAAATCCTCGGGGTAAATCTCTTTTCGTAACGCCGTGGCCACACCTAAGCTCTTCCAGTAACTTATCAAAACTAACACTCGGGAAACGGCAAATGTCCGTTCCATCATGTGATTAAGGCTCTATTAAGACGAGTTTCGCAAGGAGCTACTGCTCCATATTACAGAAAGTTCTGAAATACCGAGAATTCTATATAATAGATCAAAAAAAGAAACTATACACTGCTTTAGAAGTTACTTCAAGGGCTTTATCTATATTCTTGTTTCTCTTTGCTCTTCCTTTCCTTCTCTTTTTTATATACCTAATTTACTCGGCGCCTTGATTTGACAGAAAGGAAGTCAACAGAAAGAATTAGATTTGTATTTTTCCACTAACTAAAACATTTTTTTCTTGAAGAAAGTTATCAAGCAATACTAATCGAAAATTGGGGAAAATATAAGAAACAACTCAAAAAATAAATTTGTTATATACTTTTTGCGTAACACAAAACATTAAAAAAACTTTTTTTAACGAACTCATTGCAAAAAGACAATTAACATAACTCTTGATAGAATCATATGAAAAATTTATTGGAATATCAATGCATTAAATTACCCACGCGCATAAATTATTTATGCTTGTAGTGCATGTATTATTATATTATCTTGTACCTGGCCGTAAAATATCATTTTGTTGCACGAACATACATTATCCGTTAACACAAATATATTGTCAACATTGCATTCAAATACAAGGCGATTGCTCGAAATCGTTCATTAGACGTATTGGGAAAACTAGTTTATTTATTTTCCTAAATGATAGCGCAAGCATAAAGACTCATATTCTATTGAATGAAAGTATTTTTGTGATCCATTTCACTTTCGGTTAAGACGGAAGTCGCTAAAAATTCTTTTACTTTAAATGGAAGGTGTATATTTTAGAGCATATTTTTTTAGTTTCTTAATATCTCAATATGTAAATTCAACAATTTTAGAGATATTCTAATTTATTTTTTAATATTTGGTTTCACGTTATTACTATTATTATTATTATTATTTGCTGTAGTTATTTTGACGGCGGAAATGATATTTGCAGCGTAAGTAGAAAATACTACAAGCCTTACGTTGATGGTTTTGTTTTCGACAAAACTTATACAGGGTGTTCATAAACTAGTTTGGAGTAGGAGCAACTTTAAACTAACAAAATTCTTTTCCTAAAATGCAATGCGTAATAGCAGTCTCTATACTTTTAGTATTATTAAGAGTTGTTTGTTGATTTTGGTAAAATAAGCCACGATTGCAAGGATTGCTAATAGGTTTGTTACGGAAATGACATATAATGTTAAAAATAGAGCAAATAATTAGCGTTTACCATTTTTATTTGGTAGTTTACTTGTAGTACGAAAAATAGAAAAAGAGAAACACTAAAATATAGATATTTTTGTGGTCGAATTATGGTACGGATATTTTATATTCATGGGGAATATCACAAAATTGTTGACAGAACTTGTATGTTCAATGAGTAATTCCTCATTTGCCAACGGTGATCAAACAACAATTTAGGAAAATGGAATAAAACTTAATACGATTCGGAAATATGGCCACGGCCGAAAGCTGGCGAAGATAAAGATGCGAATAAAATTAAAGTACTGATCTATTTCAGTCCTCATATTAATCCTCATAGTTTAATGAGATACTCAGCGCTAAATCTAAATTTATCCCATTGTACGATGCAGGAAATTTAGAGCAAATATAAGATGTATTATTATTTATTCGCAACTGTACAAGAACTTAATGAAGAACGCGCGCACAAGAAAAATTCATTCAAGAATTTTAATGTATTTACAGTAAAACGTAGGTCATATCAAACATTTGTGAATTATTTTTTATTTCTTCAACTTTCTAAATTATTTGCAAATTTGAAGGTCAAATTTGTCCGCTTGCATTTTTGTTTATTCTTCTACTTCATCTGTAATAAGTTTCCTACGACTCAATCATGTAATGTCTGATTTCATTTGCTATAACTTTTTGCTCATTTAATACTTGTAGAACTTTCGTCAATAATCTTGTACCGTCTTCTGTTTATTTAACATTTTACGTTGTAAATGGTCGTGCTCGACTTATAATTTTAAGGTTGGGCATTATGTATCTGACTGAATAATTTTAATATCACCTCTAATTTCCATAATCATCTATCAATAATCACTGAAAGTTGTGGCTCGTTATGCTATTTATTCAACAGAAAACTTATTTTAACACGAAAACGATTAAAGAGGGAACACTATTACGTGTTGATATATAAGTAAATTCTGCATTTAAACAAGAAAAGAAATATGTGGTTCGGTGATATTAGAAAACAAAAGTTTTTGTGGTTTAACTTTGCACCTACTCGAAACTACTTTATTAACGCCCTGTAAAAATTTGTCAAAAATAATATGGTATTAATGAAAGAAAATTCTGAGGTGTTTTCTAATTAAAATGCAAATACCAGCACTTCCGGTCTCAAAATAGCAGCAGCACATAATAATAATCATGATGTAAAGCGAAATATTTTTAAAGAAATTCAAATACCTACAAAATTGTCAAATTTATGTTTAAGAAAAACTCAGGAACATCTTTTTAAAATGTCTTGCACAATACAAATATAAAACAAAACATATATTATTCCAATGTAAGAGTTAGTGTCCTTTCGGTTTAACCGGAAGTGTAACCATTACGAAAATATTCTTTTGAATAGAACATGAATCCTCATATTTATCCTAGAAACTACTCCCAATATATTTAATGATCGGTTTCCATCAATCACGTATCTAGCTTCACATTTTATTGTTAGTTGGAAGAATTCAGATTGATGAATATCCTGTAGTCATCGACAAACCAACAGCCATCTTCTGGTACTAAACTACAAAAATTACCACTTATAGTAAATATTTTGAAATTCTGGTAATCTAGTAGATGAATCTTTATAGTAATGTAGCCAATGTACCGTACGCTTCGCACTTTTGAAGTATATTCTGATCTCCATGGCTAATATTTATTATTTTGTGCACAGCACTTTTTACTATTTGTAAATCTTGACAATTTCGCAGACATTTGCAAATATTTATCTTGCCAGTCCTTAGAAGAACTATTCAGGCGGGGTTTCCTTGAAGTGCTACTCATCTTCTGCGCTAGGCTCTCATTCTGTTTGAAACAGGCAGTTATATACTCTCCAGCGTTCGTCTCACTGCTATACCTAGTTTGCGTATGTGTGCAGATATTAATTAACATTTTCCAGGCAGGTGGCATGCTTGCTCAAGCCGGATTACTCCTCTATTTTTATAAGCTCTCACATAATCCTTATGTAGTGTGGATGGATACACTAACAGCATTTTTCAATATCAAATGCTACTCAACCCCAGTTTACATGACTATTAAAGCGAATATTAACATTTAAAGCTAACTTAAATGTAAATATATTTGCATTATCAAATTAAGATATGTATTAAAACGTAATAATTGTTAATGTTTCTATTAATACATTTATATATTGAACTGAAAATAAAGGAATTACTCCAAAAAACTGTTTAGTAGTACGTTAACATATTATAAATTTATCTGGAAAGAAACAAAAAATTCAATTCTATACGCAGTAACTATCGTTAAAACTTTCCCGTCCCATCTTTACGAATATATAGAAAAGAAAGATGTATTTACAACACGTCACGCCGGTTTACTGTATTGTAAAGATTGATAACAAAAGATAAATGAAATTATATATTTGTTGCTAAATATAATGGGAATGGTTTCCTTTACGTAACAGATGAAAATTGGTTAATTTCTAACATTTGATTTGAAAGTTACAGTTTTTAAATGGAAAATCTCGAAATGCATGAATTCGCAATTCATATTACAATACAATATTTATTTTTAGTTTCTAGCGTCTGTAACTTAGATTAATGCGCAACAATTTTCGATTAACAATGCTCTTTTAAAAGAAATTCCAACGTTGATATGGCCTCGAAGATGTGCAACCAAAACTACCGAAGGCTAGCTGCCAAGGACCTTTAGTCGTACGACAAGCGCGAGGCGATAATAGCTCATGGTTAACCAATGAACCATATAATTATTATTAAGCCGTTTAGGAACGTGAAAGTATGGCTCATTATTATATGTTGTGACCGTAAAATTAAATACCGTCACGAGCTTTTTAGGAGCTATATGCACTCATTCACGAACTATAAAATACTGTAACTTATAAAGGAGTGCGAATTTTGACACAAAAATGCCAAAAAATTATCCCGACATCTACGTAATTTTACTAATTAAATATAAACAATAACTTTTGGAAAAAGAAAATCAGGAAAAACAGACAAGTATTCAATTTACAACTTCGATCATCGATGAGAAGTAAACCATACCATAGTAAAATAACTACAAGAAACGTGTATTTACGCAAAATCAAAGTGAATGCAATATTCGAATTTCCATAATGTAACTTCGTCTCACATTGCAATTCGAATATTCGGATAGTGAACGTATGCAGATTCTACAGAAAGAAGGTATTGAAGCATTGTGTGGAATGCAGTATGGATAATCCTGATGTGATGCATTCAAACAAGAGCACATACTTAGCATGGCGAGTGTCTGCATTCTCGCCTGTGCTAAATTTGTAGATGCCAATCAATTGCATTTTACGAGAAACGCAGATATGCATGTAGGCAAAATTGAGAAATCCATGTCATTCTACTCCATCGATTATATGTTACTTAATGCAGTGTGAAATTATAATATCCACAGCTTATTGTAGAAACTTTAATTAAGAAACTAATTTATAAGTGACATAAAAAATCTTAAAATATAATCTATTTATTCTATGTCGTATATTATACATTAATTTTAATGATAGTTTTGCAATTATCCTTTTGTATTTATGTACGTATATGGTGATGACATGGAAGAATGAAATCAGCAAGACATTTTAAAGCTGTAAAATAAAATTTGTGAACAGGAAGATAAGGTACTATTAACTAAAGTGTGTTTATTTTTGTTTGTAGTAACTTATCTTTCTGTTCGCCAATTTTCTTTTATGGTTTTTTAGTGTCTTGCTAACTTATACACCTAGTTCATCACCATATACAAAAAGAGGTCAAAAAAGAAGCATGGAACAAAAAATAGAGAATACAAATACACAGGAAACAATGAAGCACACGTGGGCTAATGTTTAAGTTAGCCAACAACCATGGCAAAATCACGTGGATCAACCAGAATAAAAACACTTAAGTTAAAAGAACGTATTGGTGGATGGATACCACAGAAGACGTAATCAAGAGAAAGAAAGAAGTTTATAAAAATATACAAAAAACAAAGCGACTACGAAGAATGGTCAAAAAACTAACAGAAGCAAAACGAAAGTCTTGAGCAGAACTTGGGAAGAAACTGAAGTGTGCACACAAAGAGAGTCTGTAAAAAATCAGTAATAAAGTGAGCATACCCATTAATGAAAGAAAAAAGTCCTTATTGAGAAAAACACACTAAGGCGGTTTTGGACAGAACGGCATCGTATCAACAAATAAGAAAACAATAAAAATTAAGGGAAGTAATGCAGTAACTCACATCCAAGAGGATGATATAAAAACACCAAAAACAAACCAGATAACGGCAGAAATATGTGAACAAGGACTGAAAAGATACTGATAGACACTGAACAGTAATGTACAAGATACTGACTAAAAGACTGGAAAATACAGATAAGAATCTTAATATACAAAAAGATAAAACGAAGAATTGTAGTAACTACACAAAAATCATCATACCTAATGGACAAATTATCTGCAAACATATTAGGAGAGGAATTGGAAAAAAAGGTGAAAGAATGGAAAATTCACAACAATTTTCATAATATAATTAATTTAAAAAGTAACTAGAAAGAACAGAGAAATCCACCTATGATTCATCTACTTAAGGAAAGCTTGCGATGAAGTAAGTAAAAATGACAAAACAAGAATAAAAGGCTCTTATGAGGAATAAATACCTTTATACAAGTACATTAAGAATTTGTTCGGCACAAGAAATAACAAGAAAACGACAAAATGTGCAAGACAAAGTTGCATATTGAAACCCTTGCTTCCCTCGATAGTTGTAGATGATGCAACCAAAAAGGTATAAAAGCGGGCAAAAGATTTTAAAGCGGAACACTGAAGAATGAAAGATGCAGTTATCTCAAATCTACTATATACAAATGACATACTTATCTTGGCGAGAGACGAAAGGGCATTTAACGAGGATACAACATGAAACACTTTATGATAATATTTTAAAAAGAGACCAATTCGACCTCATTGTACATCGGATTGGTTTTCTGTAGCATACCAAAAGAAACTACAGAGGAACAAGAAAAAGGAAAGGCCGAGATGGATATGGACGGACGATAATAGAGATGCAGAGGAACAACGGGCTTAAAATGACAGGAAATAATATACTGAATAATGACTTAAGATGTGTATAGAGATGCGCTGAAGCGGAAACCTAGACAGTAGCACAAACCGGACAAGCCATGTCCCCGAAAGAGTAGAAAAGACGTCAGAATTAAGATTATTTTTATATATATAATTGAGTATTTCATATTTATTTATTTCTAATAAATTATTCATTAATTTATATTAACGGACACAAAGCACAACTGTCTACAACAAGAGTAAACTTACGGACATTTAAGGGTAGGAAAAATGGAATTTGATATACATATTTACGAAAATTCATTGAATTTGAAAATTTAAATTTAATGCTTCTCAACACATTTTGTCATGCTTCTCATAGACATCGATTTCAAATTGATAACGCTATTTCAAAATCGTGTATGGAATTTACGAAATAATTTTGTAAAAATGGTATAAGCACGTCTTTATTTGAAACGATTCGATGCTTTCGAACACTGACGGAAAGCCGTTCACGACAAAGATAAAACGTTTATTTATTTCAAATGATGGAGATAAGATTAACAGTCATGCGTATTTTCGTATTGACATATTGCCCCTAATATACATGTATATATAATAGATATATTTCTGGAAATATAACCATTAAGTCAGTCACACATATCGTATTTGACGACGCAAATGTGTCAGATATAATATAGATCCTTTTTCAAATAAATTTTTTTTCGTGATTTATATGTATTCGCATTACTCGATCTATTTACTTAACGATATTTCTGTTTTGCCTAAAATAGACAGAAAAGGACACGAAAATATAGGAGTATCACTAGAAGAAGAACCATTTGTAAATATAAATGAAGGAAAACAATTAAATTCGTATGGTTACGCCGTTATAATGAATGAGAAAAGCTACTCAAAAAACGTAAAAAAAGGGTGAACCAAGAAGGACATAGATACAACAAATAATTGACTTAAGAAAAAGTAAAGATAGAACGTCAGGCAAGATGAAACAAATGGTGAAGAACCAAGAACTTCAAAAGAAATGGGTAAACAGTTATTAACAAGGTCTCCAATGCCCTGTAGAGGGTAAAACGGAGCAGATAAAGAAGATATTTCTGTTTTACAACTACTTTTGTTGAACTTTTACAATGATATTTTGTAATAATTTTTCGAAACTCATTATATTGAGGCGAAAAGGGAATTATTAAAATGTTTAACCCAGGACAATTATCTAATGTAAAAGTAAAGAATAACATCATCCAATATGTAAAGTATTTTTGGTGCTTACATTTCCTTTGTGCTGAGTTCTATTATAAATGTTAGCACAGACTAACTCAAGCAATAAATTTGTTGGCGTATTTGATCTTTTGGTAACAGTGTTAAAAATATATAAAATCTGGCAAACTTTAAATATTGTATTTATAATTTATTTTATACATTCTATGTATCAAAATAACTGACTCTGACGTAGCTACGTTTTAGGGAATTTGGTTTCTTTAATTTCATGCTATTATTTGCTGTTTTTCATTGTCAAATTTGTTATTTACATTACATAGACATAACAAACGATTTATTGATTGTTTTATACTATCTCAATTATTTTTCTACGTAGATAATCTTTGTTATTTTATATACCCAAATTTGTTAATTTCTAAGCTAGACGTTAGAGTTGTTGCTTCAACTTGAATAAAGTATCTTTATTTATATAGCTCATTTGAGCAGTGAAACACAGAATACGAATTTAACATAGGTTCATTCATTGTAATCGTGTTGTAATAAATTAACTTTACAATTTTCTGATATATATATAAATTAACTATGTTAACAAAAATGGGTAATGTTTTGAGAACGAAATTTACATTTACAAAAAAAATACTTACTACATACTTTTTTTAATGAAGGATGATGCTGATATATATCACACGCACCCAAGGTCATTACTATGGCGAAACTACCATATATCTTCATGGTGAAATACCTAGAATAGCTTACAATAATTATTTCGGCAATCGCTTTTTTTGCAAATCAATTGGAGAAATTTTTCTAAATTTCAGCCTTAGGTAGCATTCGAACATACAACCTTTCGTTTTTCAGACGAAACCCTAACCATTATGATACCAACAATGATAACCATGCATATACTACAACCTTTTTTTTTTCGTCGAAGGCCACCACGAGTTTAGCCGCTCCGTCGTAAAATTAAAAAATTAATAAGTGAAACTTTCAAATGCATTTCGACCCCTGAAAAAAGTAAGGATCATCACTCTAGATTCTGGGTGTCTTGTTAATTAACCGATGTACAGAAATGCAGCAACCTAAACTCATCTCATAGACTTATAACCGAAACAACAATTACTACCAACCCCTAAACAATTATTAATTACAATTTGCTCTTACTGAGCATTTGGTGTGATATCTGCAGTAGATCCACACTATCTACTATTAGCGGGAGATACAACTGAAAGAATTGCTCCACAAAAGACCAATGTTTTTCAACTGAAAGACCGTAATTTTTCATTAGAATAACACCTTCCTTTTTTGCCGGATTTTACTCTTAATAATTACTACCATTTTCGATCTCTTAAACAGTTTCTCAAACAGTCACCCGTCTTTGCAACAGTAAAGAGGCATACACATGTATTCAAAGATTTAAAAGAAAATCTTTTCGAAAAGGGAATTCAAAATTTTTTCTGAAGGCGATGTGTATTGGCAAATACATTTTATAATAATCTTAAAAATGATAATAATAAGCCATGCCTTTACATACCTAAATCGTTTAACGAAAATTACAGGGAGCTATGGCAGACCATGTGTTATTATTCCTCCAGTGCTCGTGATAAGATTTAAGATCTTTGATTGCCAGCATTCGCTTAAACAAGAAAGGGAAACCACGAAAAGCTTTCCAAGAAAGCAGGTCGTGTACTTAATTTATAGATGTACATGTATATCTCACAATACAACAAATGTTCAAAGATGCGATATAAGTTATCGATTATTTCCATTTACCATTTTAAACATGCAAACGATACAAAAACCATCCTAGAATGATTTCTTCTAATAGAAATAATAGCAAAAAAAGTCTACAAGTTCTAAATTAGCTCAAGAGCAAAATACGAATTATAAATTTTCAAGAGTATAAGTTCGCTTAATAATTATTTAGGTGATAGTGATCTAAAGTATTTCGGTGTGATTTCGAAAAGCTTTTACGTAAAAAATTATGGAAATTTATGGAGAGCATTCTGGACTCGTGGGAACTTTGGTACTGACCTTTATTACAAGCATAAAATTCCGCCTATATATGGTTTTCGGATACGTATAATTTTAATTACTCTTTTGTACATTTAACGCCCTCTCGTATCTGTCCATCGTAGATCATAACCAATACGATCGAATTTAACTTACCGACACTGTAATTTGGTTTAATAGAATTTAATTCATAAAATCTTGTAATTGTTATCTTCGTTTTGATTGAACTTATTCCTGGTGATTTAGTAATTATCTGGCCACGATATTAGCATACACTTTTTTATTCCTGCGTAAATAATAAAAGTAGATGTCACTTGAGTTGCCTCCTGTTTCCAACGTTATCTATCCAAGTGAACACAAATTTCCAATCTTACGCCATTTTTAAGAGTCCCACCTTGGAAATTGTAAATAGGCTTATTTGATTAAAGAATGGTTTGTTGCCTTTCTACCAACTATTGTTGGATATATATTAAATCGTATTAAGTGTTTCATCGACCTAACAGTGAAGGCTGATTTCAACTACCATTGCACATGGTAGTTGAAACGTTTCATATCGGATTCTGATGGCTATTCTTTTCATTCGAGGAACGAACTTAAAGGTAGATAATTAATCCTAAAATTAAAACACCATATAGAGGTTTTTTTTCTTGGGGCACTCCTAACAATAAACTAAACGTACGAACGAACTTAATGTGCGCATAAGGATTCCCTGCCCGCTTGACCGAGGTCGGACAATCTGCTCTAGAGACAGAGTTGAGCCGGATTCATCGTAGAATATTTCACTTGGGTTTAACGTTCGTGCTTTTATTTCTTTTAGTTATTGGATAAAACGATTGTAACTCGGAACTGAAGACAGTGGTAATAATAATTTAATAATAATAATAATAATAATTTTAATTAATCCTTTTCTTTGCCCGTAACCAGAAAGTAGTTTACCCTCAGTAAATTATTGGAGTTCATTATAATAGACTTAACAATTGCTTTGAAAACCACTCAAATTTTATGTTGTTATTTCTTACCGTACCTAAGTAACGATTTGTTTGTTTAATAATTTGCATAATTTTTTTTGAAATTATTTTGTTAGTGTGACAGAAGGGCTTTCGGGGTTTCAATATTGTGACACTACACTGGCAGGAAATCCCGCCCACTCTCCGAATAATTTTTATGAGCTGATAAACACTTTGAGAGTAATCGGGAGGATCGTTCGTTAAGCAAAAAATACGAAGAAATAAGAAGAGGATGGACGTTACACCTTGTCGTCTGTAAGTGATTAAAATTGTACAATACGACATTGATCTAACCACATAATATTTATAGACTGAGAACTAATTATAACGGCTAGGCTCTATGAATAATAACAAGTCTAAAGTACTTTGATAAATCAATAAAATTTACAAATTGTAAGTATATTTTATTAGTTCCCAACAATATTATCCAAACTGATTTTATATATTGGGTCTGGAAAAAAGTTCGTGGCGTTTTTTCAGTAAAATTCAACTGGTCCCCGCATGGCGCGTGGACGAATTCATTTAAACCGAATATGCTCCATTATTATCGACAATGTTTCGCCATTTTTTTTTGGTAGATCCATGATCCCATCGGTGAAAAACTTCTGTGGTTTCTGGTCGAAAAACTGAATCAAGTAGTTTTCACAGGCTTCTTTTGAAACCAACTTAATTCCATTGAGAGAGTTCTGCAGAGATCGAAACAGATGATAGTCAGAGGGTGCTATATCCGGACTGTAAGGTGGGTGCATCAAAACTTCCCAACCAAACTCTCTCAATTTTTGACGGGTCATCAAAGAAGTGTGTGGTCGGGCGTTGTCATGATGGAAGACAACACCTTTCCTATTAATCAATTCGGGCCGTTTTCTTTCAATCGCCTGGCGTAATCTCTCTAGTTGTGCACAGTAGAGTTGAGAATCAATCGTCTGACCAGTTAGAAGTAGCTCGTAGTGGACGATTCCCCTCCAGTCCTACCATACACACAGCATCACTTTTTTTGGCGTCAATGTTGGCTTAGCGAACGCTTGTGACGGCTCACCATCCTTTATCCACGATCTTTTACGCTTCCGATTATCGTACGTAATCCATTTTTCATCTCCGGTTATTAAACGTTTCAGAAACGGCTCGATTTCATTCCGTTTCAGCAGCGCATCGCAGATGTTAATTCGGTCCATCATGTTTTTCACGCTCAACTCATGAGGAACCCATACGTCAAGCTTTTTTTTGTAACCAGCTTTGTGTAAATGGTTCAAAACAGTTTTGTGGTCAATGCCTAGCTCCATGCCAATATCGACACTGCTGATATGCTTATCTTGTTGGACTTTTTCTAGAATTTCATCAGATTTTTCAGTGATTGGACGACCGGAGCGTGACTCATCTTTCACATTGAAATTTACAGAACGAAAGCGAGCGAACCATTTCCGCGCAACAGATTTCGATAAAGTACCTTCACCGTACACAGCACAAATTTTATCACAAGCCTGCGCAGCGTTCTTCCCCTTATCATAATAATATTGCAGAATATAGCGAAATTTCTCATTATTCTTCTCCATTTTCAAGTGCGAATAACTTTCCAACCACTGCACCGATTACAATGTTTCTACGCTCAAACTAACGTTCGGAAGGTCATCTAAAAAACGAGCCCTCGGTGGTGTCGCTGTGACTTGTTGTTCTTTAGTTATCGGCAACCAATGCCATCTATCGGGAAAAACGCCACGAACTTTTTCCCAGACCCAATATTACCTAAATTTTATTTCGTACATATATGTATGTTCGTATTATCCAAATAATCGGTTCGATTAGTAATCTGTTTTTATAGCGTACCTGAGGTTTCAAAATACAATTCCCAGTGAAACCATAATTACGTCGACTGATCTAAATGTAGATACGTATTATTCAAATTTCTTATATGTCGACGTGAAACCACATCGGAAGTAACTTCTCAACTAAACCACGTTACATTTCAGTTTTATTCGGAATTTAATATCCTGCCTCGCGAATGACAATAGAAGAGCAATTGTAATCTTCAATTTGGGAGAAACATACCTATAAAGTTGTCTTTGTTACTTTGCATTTTAACTTTATGTGAGTTTGCTGAGCAAAGATAGCAGAGTATTTTATTACAGCACATAAACTTAATGATTTACGACTCAGATAGTTTTCGGTTGCCGTTTTTTTTTGGATAAATCCGTGGTGTGGTTGCCTACAAATTTGAAGTGCGAACAAACAGAAGAACAACAACCAAAATACTCTGGAATTATGCATAAAATACAGATTATTTGATACCGAGAATGTAAACACTAGGTTGAATCAGTTACACAGGAGAAATACTATTCTAATACAGTATTACATATTAGGTTAACAATTATTTAATGGGAGATCAGGTGTACAGTATACAAAATCCATAACTTACAGTGCTCGTTGATATATAAATATGTGCATATAATCAGTACGTACTACATATCAGTATCTACTAATATAACATATAAATACTTTATCTTAATATCATATGACAACTTCGACAAAATTAAGAAGAAACGAAATATTGAAATATATATATACCATGTGAATTTTTGCGATATTTAGTATGTGGATCTCGGACTCTAGCAGAAATAGAGAGATGATTAAATTGGGAAAGAATTGCAGTTTTATTAGCTAAATTTAATCCAGTAGTTTACGATGTTTGCTATTGGAAGACGAGTACTGTTGCAAAACTTCATTCAGAGATATCTGAGCTCTTAGAGCTTCATTTTCTATGAAATGAAAGTCAATGTACTCTCTGGTACATATACTAGCTCATACCATTACGCCACCACCCTCATATTGAGGCTTTTCCTAGACAACTTGTGGATTATAGCGTGTATCGGATTCACGGTATTAACTGAATGGAACATAAGTTTGGATTTGTCATTGATTAATACTCGCCATCATTTATTATGGACGCACCTGACATGCTCGTTTGCTTACATTCTACAAGCTCTTTATGCTCTACAATAAGAGGAATTGATCCAGCACTTCAGACATATAGCCTTAATATATGCAAATGATTTCGTACTGTTTGTGTTGATAATAGCCTTTTTGGTGGCAATAGTAAACTTACTCCGAATTTGAGTTGCATTAATGGCGCAATTTCTACATACCAATTACGACAGGTATCTATTGCCTTTTGATGTTACTGATGTAAATCCAAAACCGGTCAACATCAATAATATCGAGAGACAAAAGTTACCTTTTGCCTTCGCCGATTATCTCCAATTTTCAAAACAATTTCGAAGCCAATAAATTAGTTCACTCCACACACTTCAGCAACACTTTTTTGTGTTCTTCAACTTTGCGATTGACCTATGATCCTCCTAGCCTCTATTTCTGACCAATCCTTATGTGTTTCCATTTTAAATGACACTCAAAATTTAAACTTTCACTTCCAATTACAGAGATGAACTTCAAGATACTGACCAAGGAACTTTTATACGCTCCAACGACTTTCGCTTTAACGTATACCTAAGCATGTTAAGACATATATGCGAATTCGTTTTTTAATTACAAAAGTCGAAAGTAGTGTATTAAATTCCAGGGTTACATTCATTGCAGTGGGCTCTATGCTCACTGCAATGAGCAAGATAAAGAATCTATTTCTTTATCTTGCTCAAAAACAATTAAAAGTCTAGATTACCAAGAAATGAATTGATTAATACATATGTACCTACATATATTCGTCAATTGGAAAATTTTAATCCTATCTTCAATATATAAGAACAACAGTCATCATTGTATTTGGAGTGTAGATATATCACATACTACTTACGTATATTCAGGTTAACGAAATCTATTACAATGTTTTGAAATTTATTTTTAACCGAAAATTTAATTTTTTAAAGAAAGTCGGTTAAATTTATATTGAATAATGTCAATAATTATCTATGAAAACAACAAATTTGTTGATAAATGGCTTAAATTATATCAGATACCTATGTTATTAAACTTCAATTTTCTATTGACAGTAGTGCTATAGCTCTGACTTAATTCTTACTCAAAGAAGTGGCGTATTCAGGCATAAAATCCACAATACCGTAATAAAATATTCAATACCATAATATGTGAAACCAAAGCTACTATTTAAACGTAAATTATAAATTTTCTATGAATGCAGTTTCCTATTATTACACATAGATGAAATAATTTCATAGTATTATACAAGACTTCGCATTATAAGTTGCAAAATTTATTTGAAATGCATTAAACCGTAAGCGCGAGCAATATTCTAGTCATGTTAGCAGTTAAAAGAAAAAATTGATCTCATTAGTTTCACTCATCAATGGGAATAATTACGTCTTACGTCATTTATGGTATGTCTTTTTGACTAGTTTTTCCTCATCATAGTACTACGTAGTTCTATCTGCAAATATACCAATATTCAATTCACAACATAGACAGAAAAGCAAGACCGAATATACTTCTTATTGGCTTTACTATTAGTTACAAAGACCAAAATATGGATCTCTGGAACATATCTGTAATACATCTATAAATACATCCTAATAGAAGAAAGGATTGAATATTTCTTAATCCACTTAAAAATAACTCCATTACAACACCTCTACATCACAGTATCTAGACAAGTCAAATCATCTGATAATATTAATGAGCAGAAAACTAATATAACGTCAAAATTTAAAATAAGCATGCCAAGAAAAATTATTTCATACACCTTCCTTACCGCTTATAATATGCTTAATCGTTGGTAATTTTGGACAAAGGTTTTTAATCTTCCCAAGAATTTTAGACTCAATGAACTAGTATTCACCTTACTTGAGGACCGTATTTTTTTCTGGATTATCAATAAGAACGAAAACATTGAAGAACTAAACAAAGTAACACTTTTCAAGGTAGCAGTAGGGACACTAGCAGACCATGAGTTACTATTGTTCTCGAATTCGTGGTGAGATTTAAGATCTTTGAGTAGTACTCGCTTAAGAGGAAAGCGAAACCATGAGAAATCTTCTCGGGCTGCAGGTCGTAAACTCAATTTATAAATAATTACCTCACAATAAAGCGAAGGCTCGAAAATACAACATAACTTACCGTACTATTTTAAATGATTTCATTGGTATTTTAACATGCTCCTGAATGATATGAAAACCATCTTAGAATGAATTCTTCTAACAGGAAATAATAACAAAAATATTAGCAAAAACTATATTTCCTCAAGACCCAGATATGGGCTTTCCAATCCACGAATTGAGCACACCTATAAATCTTCTGCTAGCGATCGTTTCCAGATAACATTATTTCCACAAAGTTGTTCGGTGTCAAAGGGCCTGCTTCTTCTTGTAGTGCATCTCTGTACTCGGTCCACCTCTGGCACTAGAAAAATATGTGTTGAACATCATCTTCCGTAGAGTCCTGACCTCCTGCGTTCTCCATTTTATCCATTCTGGCCGTGATGTTACATATCAATCTCTTCGTCCACCATCCTCTCGTTTCATTTCGCTAATGGTCGTGTTACTTTAAATGGGTGAGCGCTTTAGCTTTTGCCTTCGCTTGTTTTTCTCAAACTTCTTCTCGGAACTCGTAAATCCTCTTCCTTTCTTAAGGCAGCAGATCAATAGAGGTTATTGACACAATCACCAGCACCGCTAGTTCAGACGCCTTACGCTATGAGCTCACGATTCTGAAAGCCGCCAGCCTTTGTACTAGAACCCATCCACTTCCTATAATTCTCCTGACGCAAGGCATCGGCTCAAATCTCGCATCCATACAGTAGTATGGATTGGATGACTTTCATCAGAAGCCGGAGTTTACTATCTGTTGGTCCTCCTACATGGGCAATAATTCGGCTCAACATCGTGGCTACTCTAGCGACTTTATCGTTCGATGACCGCGTGTGTTCCCAAAAAATGATCTTGCTATCCAGCCGCAATCCAAGGTACTTTACGGAGTCTTTAGTTATTATGTGTGTCCATCCCCACAATCATATCTATCACCCTGGGTATTTTCCACTTCTATAAGATAAATTGCTAATAAATATAGTTAATAAGTTAAGGAAAAATTATAAGAAAATTTATAAATGTATGTCTAATGAAAAGCACGATTTTATTTTGTTCTCTTCAAAATAAATTTATCATTCGCGTAACATGTTAATATAGACTCTTTTGACAGCTAAAATTTAGGGCGCATTATATTCCTATCTATAAATACACTCTCACAATTTATTTTTTATTCATAATAACAGTTGTGTGCGTAAAATTATTGAAACTACCTTAATTTCAAATGTAACAAATAGTTACTAAACATGTTTCGTCAAATAGTTTACCACTTCTTTAAAATCTCCTCTTAAATGTAAAAAACAACAAAAACTTTTTAATCTAAAAATGAAAGATTGCCGACTACTCCTATATTAGTCACCTATTCTCAAGAATGTAATTCAAAAAATAATTAGTTCAGTTATTCTTCTATTTAGACTTTTCGTTATCTACGTAAAATTTAAGAAAAGTACATACGTCATCTAAAATACAAAATTTACTCTGGACAGTAATTTACATAATTACATAACACATTTAATTTAAATGCAAAGTTTCAATAAACATTAATCTGAATATTTCAGTGCAAAACTGTTAGTAACAGTCTGTGCAATGCTTTTGAAAAAGTAATTCCCGACATAAAATCAAATATTAGTAGTAATCACGGATCTTCTTGCCATTATACCGGTATTTACATTAATGTACTTGAAATATACTGAAAATTAATTTCAGCTAACTTCCTTCACTCCTAATTAAAATTATCGGGTCGTTATTATAATAGTTTTCAACATACGTTAATAGATATATTGGGTCTGGGAAAAAGTTCGTGGCGTTTTTCCTGATAGATGGCATTGGTTGCCGATAACTAAAGAACAACAAGCCACAGCGACACCACCGACGGCTCGTTTTTTAGATGACCTTCCGAACGTTAGTTTGAGCGTAGAAACATTGTAATCGGTGCAGTGGTTGGAAAGTTATTCGCACTTGAAAATGGAGAAGAATAATGAGAAATTTCGCTATATTCTGCAATATTATTATGATAAGGGGAAGAACGCTGCGCAGGCTTGTGATAAAATTTGTGCTGTGTACGGTGAAGGTACTTTATCGAAATCTGTTGCGCGGAAATGGTTCGCTCGCTTTCGTTCTGGAAATTTCAATGTGAAAGATGAGTCACGCTCCGGTCGTCCAATCACTGAAAAATCTGATGAAATTCTTGAAAAAGTCCAACAAGATAAGCATATCAGCAGTGTCGATATTGGCATGGAGCTAGGCATTGACCACAAAACTGTTTTGAACCATTTACACAAAGCTGGTTACAAAAAAAAGCTTGACGTATGGGTTCCTCATGAGTTGAGCGTGAAAAACATGCTGGACCGAATTAACATCTGCGATGCGCTGCTGAAACGGAATGAAATCGAGCCGTTTCTGAAACGTTTAATAACCGGAGATGAAAAATGGATTACGTACGATAATCGGAAGCGTAAAAGATCGTGGATAAAGGATGGTGAGCCGTCACAAGCGTTCGCTAAGCCAACATTGACGCCAAAAAAAGTGATGCTGTGTGTATGGTGGGACTGGAGGGGAATCGTCCACTACGAGCTACTTCCAACTGGCCAGACGATTGATTCTCAACTCTACTGTGCACAACTAGAGAGATTACGCCAGGCGATTGAAAGAAAACGGCCCGAATTGATTAATAGGAAAGGTGTTGTCTTCCATCATGACAACGCCCGACCACACACTTCTTTGATGACCCGTCAAAAATTGAGAGAGTTTGGTTGGGAAGTTTTGATGCACCCACCTTACAGTCCGAATATAGCACCCTCTGACTATCATCTGTTTCGATCTCTGCAGAACTCTCTCAATGGAATTAAGTTGGTTTCAAAAGAAGCCTGTGAAAACTATTTGATTCAGTTTTTCGACCAGAAACCACAGAAGTTTTTCACCGATGGAATCATGGATCTACCAAAAAAAAGGCGAAACATTGTCGATAATAATGGAGCATATTCGGTTTAAATGAATTCGTCCACGCGCCATGCGGGGACCAGTTGAATTTTACTGAAAAAACGCCACGAACTTTTTCCCAGACCCAATATTTACAAATACAAGACAAAGAGAAAAATATTTCCCAACTATAAAATATCTCTCGTTGCATTAAATAAATAGAATATTTGAATCTTCTTTCAATAAATATATATATATATATATATATATATATATATATATAGTATATACATATATATATATATATATATATATATATATATATATATATATATATATATAGTATATACATATATATATATACTAGGGTACTAGGAAAGTTTTGCAATATGACGGAATCGTAGAAAGCTGATTGTCGTTGCATGCTGAGACATGTTCATATGTGCATAGTAGCCGCCGCGCCATGTTAATGGGCTCAGTTATTCATTAACAGTGAGAATGTAAAGTGCTTGCGATTGCATCGTGGATATGAGATGAGATAAGGGCAGTTATGCGTTATAATTTCGTGCGTGGCTTAAACATAGACCAGTGCTTCGAAGAAATGACCTTTGCACTAGGTAATGTTTGCCCACATCGCCCAACGATATTCAGGTGGTATAGAGAATTCCAAAGGGGAAATTTAACTGTGGAGGATGCTGAGAGACCGGGAAGGCCACGAATGCTTGGCGAGGACAGATGAGTGATTCGATTCTGCATGATCATTTGCACGTGAAGAAACTTTGTTCTCTCTGGGTGCCGCATCGACTGACTGAAGAGCAGATGACACGACCTGTGACTTGGTGCCGGAAGATGCTAAAAAAGTTTAATGAGGGACAATCTCGGTATGTGAACAACATCGTGACAGGTGACGAGACTTGGCTGTACTATGACGATGTGCCGATCAAAGCTCAAAACAAAGTTTGGTTCTTTGATGATGAGGACACACCCGTAGTTGTCAGAAAAATCCGATCTGTAAAGAAGAAAATGATCGTATTTTTCAAATCAAGTGGAATTGTGGAACGCGTCGTATTGGACACACAGAAGACAGTCACAACTAAGTGGTATTCTGAACAGTGCCTGCCTAAAGTCGTTGAATCTATGAAGAGAGAATGGACACCTGGTTCCTCCGTCAGGATAATACTCCAACTCACCGCACCAAAGCCTGCGCCGAATATTTAACCACGACAGGATTGAAACTTCTCGAGAACCCTCTCTACAGTTCAGATCTTGCTCCCTGCGACTTTGCACTGTTCTTGCATGTGAAAATGAAGCTGAAAGGGAGGCGGTTTTCCAGTGATGAGGACCTTCTGTGGGCTTGAGACAACGAGCGTGCTTTACTCCCTAGTGAAACTTGGCCGAACTGGTTTAAAGATTGGTTTCGGAGAATGGAGAGGTGTAGTGAGTGTAGAGGAAATTACTTTGAAAAAACTAAATAAACAAAGCTGTATTGCAAAACTTTCCTAATATCCTTTATATATATATATATATATATATATATATATATATATATATATATATACATAGATAGATAGATAATTGATAGATAGAAAATTAGTATTTAAATATGAATTATTTTTTCCATTTGCTCAAATTTTAAAAGAAAAAAAAGTTCTATTTAATTTAGAATAATACGTTCGAAATAAAGAAATTTTCTATCCATAAATAATCATCAAAATTTCATTTGTGTTCTTTTAGAACATTGTGTTTTTTATATCGAGAATACAAATATTAAATTTGATCTATGTATACATATGTTTCAGCAGATATATGTATGTACATGTAAGTATCTTATAGTGTTATTTATAACGTCCCGTGCTGCGCTTGGCATAACAATAAATAAACGCATGTATTATACGAGGGAGCGTTTTTATATTCGCGGAATGGGGGACAAGGGGTGGAAATAAAAAACCAAATTATTTTTCTTCTTCAATATATTCACCTGCAAGACGGATACATTTTTCACATCTTTCAATTAATTTATTTATACCCTCATAAAAAAATTATTTCTCTTTATCTGCAAAATACGCCGAAACTGCCTCCTTGACTTCATCATCGGCAGTAAATTTTTTACCCCGCAGCTCTTTTTTCATTTTCGGAAACAGGTAATAATCACTCGGGGCCAGGTCTGGGCTGTAGGGTGGGTGATTCACAATTTCGAAGCCCACCTTATGCAGGGCAGCTAACGCAACGCGGCTCTTGTGGACGGGTGCATTGTCGTGCAAAAGCAGAACACCTTTTGTCAAATTTCCCCGTCTTTTCTCTTTAGTGGCTTCTTTTAGTCGCTCTAATATTGAAGCGTAATATTCTCCGGTTATAGAAACACCTTTATCTTTATAATCAATCAACAATATTCCTTCCGAGTCCCAAAATACCTTTGCCATGAGTTTCCCAGCTGATTGTGACACTTTAAATTTCTTGGGAGGTGCTGTACCCTTTTTATGCCACTGCATGGAGTCTTGTTTGGACTCAGATTCATAATGATGAACCCAAGTTTCGTCTCCAGTAACAATTCCACTCAATACACCATCCTTGTCTTCATTACAGAGGTCCAAAAATGCACGCGAATACTCTACGCGCTGTTGTTTTTGCGGCAGCCTGAGCATTCTCGGCACCCATCTTGCGCTGACCTTAGACATGCCGAGATGATCGTGTAGGATTTTAAAAATTGTTGTATCAGATACTCCAACCATTTCTGCGAGTTGTTTCTTCTTTAGTCGAGCATCTTCGAGTACAATTTGTTCAATTTTTTGTATAAGTGCTGGCGTGGTCACCTCAATGCTCCTGCCCGGCCTCGGGTCGTCTTCAAGGAATTCCCTTCCTTGTTTAAATAAACTATGCCACTTGTACACCATGGTTTTTCCTGGACAAGAGTCGCCGTAAACCAATGACATCTCATTCATTATGGTCGCGACTGATTTTCCTTGCCTGGTAAGGAACTTTATAACGGCACGATATTCGATTTTTTCCATATTTCACTTTTCACTCCTGATTATGTTACTTGGTTGACGATAGCTCAAAGACTAACTGTCTAATAACAATGAAACTTCGTATTTATACTAATCATGAGTCGCTGCACAGGCCACGCCCCCAATGCGGCTACTCACCCCTCTACAACCCGCTCATTCCGCGAATATAAAAACGCTCCCTCGTATTCTCATGTAAAAAACGATCCTTTCGCTCGATCTTCAGTGTGCTAAACTATCTCAAGAAATGCACTCAGAGAGTAGGGGAGTTCCTGTTAATTAGTTCTAATTGAACTCCGCAGTATTATTACCGTGAAAATTCTAAGCCAATACTGAAGCAAAATGTAGATCAATAAAAATGCTTAGTACTTAGTTGACTAAAAAGAAGGAGGTCTCTTTTACAGAAAAAAATAGCGAAGTTCTATTACAAATTTATTCTATCTTCAATCGCTTTTAAAATACACTGTATAAAAAGGTATTTATATTAAATGGGCATTTAAACAGAAACGAAACGCTTACGTTACGGTTCGTAACTTTATAATCCTTTATAATCCCTGCCTGTACGTATAGTTGGTACAAACTAGTGGTAAAAAAATATTCGATAGTATTGTATATGTGCCACTTATTGGGCAATTTCCAACAATAAAAAAAAAACAAAACAATAACAATAAAATCGCATGAGCAAATAATGTCCAGATTACTACCGAAGGTTAAATGGGTTAAATTTAGGTTAAATAATTAACTAAATAATTGACTTATGGCAAAAAAACTGACTGTGGTTTATAAAAGTGCAAAAGATTATATGAATTATAGGAAACTATTGTACTTACTTATTGATATACTAATGAATTGTCAGCGATCAAAAACACAATTATGTCTAACCGTTCAACGAGCCCTTAATGAGTTTAGAGTTAACAAATAAGAATGACAATATTTGACTAATAAATCGTCAACTGTTTAGTAAAGAGACCCTTACTTAATTAAATTGAATAATAAATTTATGAAGGTATATTGTTATTGACAATAAATCAGTTCTCAAATTAATTAAATAGGGTATGGTATATCAACAAGCCCTTTAATTGATTTACGGCTGCATGTGTGCCTATTTTAACAATAAACGCTTTCCAACGAGTCAATAATTAGGTAAAGCTATTAATTCTAAGAAAAATATATCAATAGATAGTTTCATAAATACCTTCTGTTAATTAGCCTGTCCTTAAATTTTCTCTAGGGTTTAAATACCACAAACCAGGATATAAATGTTTTTAAGTGATCCTTTAACTAAACTGAACGGTAGTATATAAACTTAGCAGTTGGTACCGAAGCCTTATAAATCAAATAACATTAACAATAAACTATGTAAATAATAACTACGAACGTGTTCGCCAGGCTTTACTACTTCAATTCCTCGGTATATCAAGTCTTAGCAAGATTCCAAATAGCTGAGTTACCCCTTACAACTACAGATTAAGCTTTGTCTATTTAATCAGATGAACACGGGATATTCGCACACACACCAACTTAAATTTTTCAACCACGTGTCGAAGTTTATCAACCAATTCGATTAAGCCGATAAATGAATCAATCGGCCTACAATTTTCCCATAAATTCCTTTCTAAGTAGTAACTCAATTTCAATGAACTATGCATAACCAACAGTTCAAAGTTGAAATTTCAATAGCGTAAACGAAGGTACATTTTTAACGGTCACAAGTTAATCGATAAAAATATCAATATCAGCTGGGCATTTTACTTTTAAATAACTCACGATTCAGAAAAAAATAAAAACGGGAGAGAAAAAATTATGGCAATTGAGTGCAAATCAACCGAGATTAAATCCAATCAATATTATGACAATTAAAATTATTATTAATTAAAATCAATAATTAAAATATCGGAGAGATCTATAACTCGCTAGTATTGATTATAAATTTAAGCTTCCTGAAGCAAGGGGGCAATAAGAGTAACAAAGACCAATAAAATGAAAATTGGCCACAATGCACGCAAATAAAAATTGTGCTGCATTGGTTAAATAAAACAAATAATCAGAGATTTTCAAAATTTAATAAATATCTAATCCTTCTTTATTTCGAATTCGGCTTTATGAATAATCTCACATTAGTGTATTACAAAGGCATAAATGTTAATATATATATATATATATATATATATATATATATATAATAATAATCAGAGATTTTCAAAATTTAATAAATATCTAATCCTTCTTTATTTTGAATTCGGCTTTATGAATAATCTCACATTAGTGTATTACAAAGGCATAAATATTTATTATCTTGTCCACAAAATATATTTACAGAGTCTGTCGCAATTGCAATGAAATAGTAGAGAAACAATCAGAAATAAATAACTCACTTTTAACGAGGCACCAGTTCTATTTAATTTGTTTACGTATCAAGAAAATTTGCAAGTACTAAATGACAACGAAAACGAAAAATATATATAAAAATTATGTAAATTACTTTGAAATATGTCAACGGCAACGCTTACCTTTTTATAATTTTTGATTTATTGCTCGAGAAATATACCTAAACGTAAGCCGTAAAAATATACTTTAAAACGCATAAATGTGGAGACATTTAAAGGTGAATATAAATTGCTTTATTATAAAAGCATTTCTTTTCTTCGTTTCCCGGCTGCAGACGATGATACAGGTATAAATAAACACGCTTTCTGGCAAATGTTTGCTTATTTATACATCCATTTAATTTCTTTAAAATGTTTACGTCGTTTAATAAAAAGTAACATTAAACATCAATTCTATGAAAAGAACGCGCAAGTATTTTACTTGTATACATTTTTGAATCAATACTCCCACATCAACAGATTTTCTTTTAGTACACAAGTTCAAAAATTATATTAATCACATCACATAATTATACCCGTACATAGATCCTTCGCATTTAATTTTAAAATTTACAGTTCAAAATTGAAAAGGATTCCTTATCTATGGTGGTATATATATTAAACCACAACAAATAGCATCAAAAATAGAAGAGCAGTTCCCTTTCCTCTGAACCTCTCTAGCAGGCAGATCATGATATTTTGATACAAATTTTATTATTATTTATATTAATCTAGTTATCTAAAATTTAACGTATTAATAAATAATGAGATTTGATTGTCCAACTAAAACCATTCTGAGAACAATTTTATTTACACACACAACAAAAAAATAAATAATTATTAATTATTAAACTAAACACTGTGTTACAAATATAATTTTAATCTCTGTTTTGGTATTCACGTAGTTACATTTTATCGTTCTTTGTTACTCTTAACCCCTCTCGTATCTGTCAGCGAAAAATCATTATGGTCAATATATAGATCCCGTTAATATTTTAATTCTATTTTAATTGATAGAATTTAATTAATCAAATCGTATGATTATTGTCTCTATTTTGATTGTAAATTATTCCTGGTGGTTCGTAATAATTTAGCCAAAATATAAGCGTTCATTTTTTATTTATGTATGCATGACATAAAAGGCAAGATGGTTATCGTAATCGCTCTTTCTTTCGTATCTGCTCATATGATATTTTAGAATTTCAACTTTGAATAAGTAATCAGGGTTATTGTATTGGAATGGTTAGTTACATTTCCATCAACTCGCTGGATTTTTACAAACCAATTACTTGGTTTGTGTTTTTCGATTGTAAAGACTGTGGTATCAACGGTTGAATTTATAAGCTATCGTACCCTTCAGTTATGGGATCATTTAAGACCGTATGGATTCTGTGAAGAGCTATCTAAGCCTCAGAGAACATTTAATAGCAAAGCTAACTAACAGAAGATATTTAAGTAATCATTAATTAATAAAATCAGTAGAATTAATAGCTATAAGCAATATTTTTGACTCCATACAGACTTGGTTATTTAAAGTAATCTTTAGCTTCCGCTTTATCAATTATATGTTATGTTACATTAAGATATGGTCCACGCACATTTGTTAATTTAACTTAATTAAGAACTTGTTATACGGATAGTAACAATTGTTACTTTTAACTCTTGAACAGTTAATTAAATTACCACACAGTCCAATTTCACCTTCAATCATTTTATTCATTATTAAAGTAACTATTCATTTTGTGTAATTTATTGCACTTATTTTGTTAGTTCTCTGTTGGTGTTATTTGAAAGTATCCAATAAGGGGAACATATACTGAAAATCAAGCGAAAGGATCGCTAGTAAAGTAAGGATACGGGCTTTTATTTATAGTTCTATTAAGTGTAGGACCGGACGTTACAACTAATTTAATTAATTAATTGAATTGAAGCAAATATCACTATAAACTAAGCGCGCAGTTTGTTCCATCATCCTAATGGGAGATCTATGTATGTTACTAATAATTAGTTTTGGGAAAAGGCAATGCAGAAATAGGTGAGAATCGAGAGGACATGCGAGCAACAAATAAAATTAATATTGGTGAACAGATGAAATGAATCGCTAAAACTATATAAGAACTTCCACATGCGCGACTTGTGGTCGTAAGGATTTAATACCAGGTCTATTTAGTAATCAATGTTGCGTTTCGAGTAGATGGTATCCACCTAAATGATGAGTACTTCAAAAAGTTACGTTGGACTTTTCCAATGGGTAACTTTAAAAAATGTAATAAGGTAAAATAAGTAAAAGTTTTCATAGGCAAGTAAATTTTCAAGTGATCTATATAGGCTAGCACAGGGCAAGGTACAACATTACTACACTTTTAGTAAATCACAAAAAAGTTAACAAAAGCGGTCTCAGATGTGACCTTTGCAAAACATCTGACAAAGAGGAAAAGCTCACTGGTTTCGAAGTCATTATATAAAACATAATGTTACCTACTATTTAACTAATATCTTAAGAGTTGCAGTAAGGAGGAAGTTAAACCAAACGCTAATAAATTCGAAAGTAAAATTGTATAATCAATCGAGACAAAAACACTAATAAGTCAGTACATGTAACATCAACTTGTGTGTACAGAAGGAAATTCTTGGTAAATGGTTCAACAATACCTATGGAGAATCAAGACAAGCTCCATCGTAGGACAAAGCACCAGGTATATGTGTAGAGCCTTGATTCGATTGAATACATTGAAATATTTTTTTCTGTAGACTTTTAAATTCATTATAGAAAATTATAGTGCGAAAGTGTCCATTCATGTCAGTAATACTCCTTCAACTTCAAATTAGTTATAATATTTCTTGAAAAGCATGACCGAAATTTAGATTTTATTTGAATAGAAATCTATTTATCCACAATCTCGTAAAGAAGATTATGAAACTTATTACATACATATATGTATATAACAGTAGTATATGATTTTGGGAAAGATCAATCCGCATACAGGAGAATATCATGAATTTGACACAAATTAGATTCACAGAAATTATTCCAAATGCTGTTATTGGCAACAAATATAGAGTATCTATTAAAAGATTGCAACGGAATGATCAACGGTGGGCGATGTGGATCAATAGGAACAAATGGAAGATTTCAAGAGAAACAAACATGTCGGAGGCAAAATTTGCCGTGAAAAGATCAAGTAATCAAGTGTTACAATTAACAATAGTATTAAATTGCTTGGTATTCAAAAGTCCACATAAACAGTTTAACACACAAGATTTAGTGCAACACAATGGATCACTCGTAAACTACGGCAAATTAAAATATCCAACTAGAAATATTTGACATTTCAAAAATATGACCATCACATTTTTTGAGAATAACGAAACAATTTTCACTGTAACGTAAAAGAATAATCCCACTGTTAATGCAAAAGAGTGCGCTACAGTAACCGCAAGAGTCAACCAAGAAGAAAATCGTTTCATATAATAACTGAACAAAGAATAACTCTATTGTCGACGAGGTATTAATTATGACTCATTTTGCCGATCGAAGGCTCTACAATTTATCTAGACTTTGTTGACGAACTGTTCTTTCTTAGCAGTTCTTCGCCTAAAGGCGATATATCACAGAAATGAAAAGATACTATACTTCCATCTTTCGAATAGAAAGAACAGTAATAATTTAGTTATGCAATGTACGGGATAAGCGCAGCTTTCGCTAGAATAGTTTAATTTCTATTTGAGAAACGAAAATACAGTGTCTTTTCACTGCCATGATGTATTGATTCGAGAAGAACAACCGAGAGAAAGAAGATACATTAACAAGGTCCAGGTTAACTAAGAAGCCTTCAATTGGCGAAATCCCGTCGACAATACAGTTGTTCTATCATGACATCCACCGTATTTCAGTATTTGTCCTTTTACGAGCAGTAATAACTTGGTTATACTATTTACGGAATAAGTGCGACTGCTATATTTTCCTTCAGTTGATTTATATTCAAAAAATGAAAGTATGATTGAGTAGTTAGAATGCCTAAACCTTGAAATAGTGAGTCATTCGCAGTGTAGTCCAGACCTGGTGCTTAATAATTCCTTTTATTTCCACATGTAGAGCATAAATTATGAGATTTACGTTCACTTCGTTCGCAGAAGCAGTTCATGGATTTAAAACTGGAATAGATAGCCTAGCACCGAAGGACTAGGAAATATTTTAAAAATAGAAGTTTTTGTTATCCATACTAATTGATTCTCTGACAATAAATTTTGCAAAAATTGAATCTCGTCAAAATAAAGAAACCAAGAGTGTTTTCTTTGTTTCAAATTATGTAAATTATTCTTTTATTATTCAATTTCATTAATTATTAACGTACATAATTAACTTTCAAGAACAAATACATGTAAATGAAATCATATTATTATAATTAAATAAGCTTGATCTTTTTTAAGATTCAAGTTTCGACCGTTTTTTTATGAGTGAACTTTCCAACTTTTCTAATTATTGAAATATTTAAATTACATTTTAAGTTATTTAAAACTAAATGCTTAACAATACACCTAGCATTAGAATATTTTTATTTACATCACTATATAGAATTCAATATCTCAAAGTAATCAATATTTACAAGTTTTTTCCCATACAAAATGATTGCGTAAAAATCAATATAACGATGATTTGAATTGAAAACCACAACCTGTTTCAAAATTGACGTCATCGAAATATACCCATATCTGCCCCTCAAACTTGTTCAGAATTGTTGTCTGAATCATATTCATCTTTTTTTTCCATTCATCTTAGCATACTTTCGGCCGGTCTCGCCGTCATGTTTATTTTAGTGAACGTTTGCCTATACAAAGATTAATTGCCACTCTGCACTGCCTATATAGTATAGGTAGAAAATTCAGATTTTATAAATATTGTCGGTATATAAATTTCACTATACACAAAATTCCAATTTTCATAAACTAATTAATTTCATAAATTAATTAATAAATAGACATCCTAAAAAATTTCACGCAACTATAGAATCATAGTACGAGTAATATATTCGTTTTCTATCACTGCTTTCTGTAAAACAACAGGTAGATGTACAAAACTGACAAAGTTATCGATAACTTAGTACTAATTCAACTTCATTAATTATATTTATTGCAGGGAATCCATAACTTATCCTGGATTTAGTTGACTTTAATTTGATATACTTGGTGTCAAAAAAAAATGTGAAAACTTTGAGGGCTGATAGTATAACCCAATATATGTATAAAAAAATTTTATGTACAAAGTAACAAACAATATAATTTATCAACAAACAACAAAAGTAAAAAGTCAAATAAGATGCTCAAAGCGCCCTCTCACCACTTCGTAGCAGCCACGACATCTTTTCCTCAAGGAATTATGAACAGTTTCGAAAACCTCCACATTGATTCAGATTTGGTGTTGTTCTCTAGGTCATTTGCAGGTATACGGTACACGGGAATTTCCAAATATCCCCGAAGAAATATTTTAATAGGGTTTAAATCAGGTGGTCTTGGAGAACAGTTAACGACAGTCCAAAAATGTGCTAAATGAAACACCATTGTGCTAGAATCGCATTTGTTGTCTTTCGCTCAAAGAAATGTGTTTGGCAGAAAGTTTAGATAAGCAGAGCCTATTAATCAGTTTGGTTAAACACCAGGACTTGTAACCCGTCGCCTAAAATACCCATCCAATTATTGAGTAGAAAATGTACCTGATGTCTGAAGTCCATAATAGAAAAGGGACTTTTGATCGGCCCACACATGCGTACTGTGGAAATTAATAATTTAATTTCGCATGAACTTGGGTACATAAATAATAAGAATATTGGCTAAAATATTGGAATTTTGATCATCATTGCATAGAAACCAATGACAAGAATTGTACGTTCTTGACGATCAGATGAAGGGGCTACTCGTGGACGCTTCTCCAAACAAGAGAGGCGCTAATTCCTATTTCAACTGATATGGTCTGCAATTTCTTCTGCAGATTTTGTTCTATCCGTGCTAAAGTTACTTCTTCCCTAACAGGAGTGAACACCTTGGCCTTCCGGAATCCTAAATGAACCTATCATATAATCTTAGTTGTAATCTAATAAAAACGAATTGAAGGAGTCTGACAATTGGGATGAACATTAAGATAAATACTTGCCGCTTATCTACCATAATTCAATAGATTAAATATACAGAGAAAAAATTAACAAAATTATGCGCTAGCCACTGAATTTTAACGACAAACTATATATTTGACAAAATATCAGTCGACTACTATAAGAAATTCCAAATTATGAAGTTATGAATAAAAAAATGAGCGAAAACAAGAACAAATACTAGAAATTTGCAGGCCTTTGTTCATTAAAAATTTTCTGTATATTTTTATGCTATACTATCTCCCCACAAAATTTATGACAACTTTTTTATGAACACAGAATATGCGTTTTCCCTATTTCACTTAAAACATGTACATACGAAAATAGTTTGGTACGAAGTGAAACTAGGCTATCAATACCAGTTTTCTCCATTATTATATACTTGTTCTACTATCCTTTATATGGTAAGTAAGGGAATTTGACTAATTTTTAATATTTGGTTTGAAAGTTACGGCAGTGTGAACAAAATGTCTAAATGGAAAATTTTAAAATGCATACATTCGCAATTGGTGATGTAATCAAATATTTGTTTTTAATAGACTAAACACATATAAAATTTGAACTGAAGTGCAGCAAAATTTAGATGATAACGCTGCCAAAGCCACTAGGTTGCTGGATTTCACAATTTAAATGTGGTGATGTGAAGTTCGAAGATGATGTGACAGGACCATTAATAACTGCAGCAACTTCGGACAAGATCAGCAAAATTAATTTACCCCTAAACCATGGTAGGCTTCTCATTCAGAAAGCAGATATTTCCATGAACGAGTAAGATAACAGCAATAACTTTAGGAAATTCGAAAGAAATGACGGCTTGAAACTGTCTGTAAAGAAGTTCTCATCGATAGAAATGACGTCTCACACCAGTCAAGCTGTTTGAAAAAAATTTAATCAGTAAAAATTTCAAGTTGCGTCTTACCAATCCTATTTGGAACATTTAGTCCCAAACTACAATAATAACTAAATCTTGTAATTATTGGTTTCTTGGGCAAAATCTAAAATTGATTATTTAAGTTTTGCTTTTAGAATTTGTCAATATGCCACTTCCTTATAGATCATTCAAAAAGCTGATATTTCCATGAGTGAGTAAGATAACGGCAATGACTTTAGGAAATTCGAAAGAAATAACGGCTTGAAACTGTCTGTAAAGAACTTCTCACCGATAGAAATGACGTTCTCACACCAGTCAAGCTGTTTGAAAAAAATTTAATCAGTCAAAATTTGAAGTTGCGTCTTACCCATCCTATTTGGAACATTTAGTCCCAAACTACAATAATTACTATTTCTTGTAATTATTGGTTTCTTGGGAAAATTCTAAAATTGATAAAGCGATATTACTATTTACTCTTAGAATTTGTCAATATGCCACTTCCTTATAGGTATTCAAAAATAAGACATTTAATACATGAAGGCTTTTCTTAGAAATCTAACGCAACAGAGAACGAAGTTTCAAATTTTTTACATACCAATGCCATGTAAATCATTTAATAAAAGTGATAAACTATAGAAAGAAAGCACCATACTAAACTGCGTCACTTGCATTTAGGAATTACTATTGCGCAATAGAGTACATATATTACTGTTTGAAAGGAAATTTGAAAAAGGAAATATTTTCTTTACGTGGCAATAAATTTTCAAAATAACCAGCACAAATCTTTACTGAAATAAGTCATTACATTTGAAGTATGTTATGTTTCACACATATATCAAATTTCTATTGAACTAATATTTGCTTTCATATGCAAAATTTTTTCAAGTAATAGCATTATTCCATTCTAGTTCCGTTAAACCGCGTTATTTTTTTTTCATTTTTATATTCAAAAAATTCACTGACATTAACTTCTTCAAACAAATAATCAAATTTTCATGCATATGTTCCATATAAAACTATGAAAATTATACCACCAATAATAAAACTTGGACTTAATTCAAACAAAAAAATATGTCTTACTATACCAATGTAAAAATTATATTGAAAACGAATAAGATGTATCTTCGACTGTGAATTTAGTTAAAACTTTTTATATTCGCGGAATGGGGGACAAGGGGTGGAAATAAAAAAACCAAATTATTTTTCTTTTTCAATATATTCACCTGCAAGACGGATACATTTTTCACATCTTTCAATTAATTTATTTATACCCTCATAAAAAAATGATTTCTCTTTATCTGCAAAATACACCGAAACTGCCTCCTTGACTTCATTATCGGCAGTAAATTTTTTACCCCGCAGCTCTTTTTTCATTTTCGGAAACAGGTAATAATCACTCGGGGCCAGGTCTGGGCTGTAGGGTGGGTGATTCACAATTTCGAAGCCCACCTTATGCAGGGCAGCTAACGCAACGCGGCTCTTGTGGACGGGCGCGTTGTCGTTCAAAAGCAGAACACCTTTTGTCAATTTTCCCCGTCTTTTCTCTTTAATGGCTTCTTTTAGTCGATCTAATATTGAAGCGTAATATTCTCCGGTTATAGAAACACCTTTATCTTTATAATCAATCAACAATATTCCTTCCGAGTCCCAAAATACCGTTGCCATGAGTTTCCCAGCTGATTGTGACACTTTCAATTTCTTGGGAGGTGCTGTGCCCTTTTCATGCCACTGCATGGAGTCTTGTTTGGACTCAGGTTCATAATGATGAACCCAAGTTTCGTCTCCAGTAACAATTCCACTCAATACACCATCCTTGTCTTCATTACAGAGGTCCAAACATGCACGCGGCGTGAGCATTCTCGGCACCCATCTTGCGCTGACCTTAGACATGCCGAGATGATCGTGTAGGATTTTACAAATTGTTGTATCGGATACTCCAACCATTTCTGCGAGTTGTTTCTTCTTTAGTCGAGCATCTTCGAGTACAATTTGTTCAACTTTTTGGATAAGTGCTGGCGTGGTCACCTCAATGCTCCTGCCCGGCCTCGGGTCGTCTTCAAGGGATTCCCTTCCTTTTTTAAATAAACTATGCCACTTGTACATCATGGTTTTTCCTGGACAAGAGTCGCCGTAAACCAATGACATCTGATTCATTATGGTCGCGACTGATTTTCCTTGCCTGGGAAGGAACTTTATAACGGCACGATATTCGATTTTTTCCATATTTCACTTTTCACTCCTGATTATGTTACTTGGTTGACGATAGCTCAAAGACTAATTGTCTAATAACAATGAAACTTCGTATTTATACTAATCATGAGTCGCTGCACAGGCCACGCCCCCAATGCGCCCACTCACCCCTCTACAACCCGCTCATTCCGCGAATATAAAAACGCTCCCTCGTATGTACTAAGCGGTACTTAATTTAAACCGATATTTTATGAATATTTAATGACAATAATCCCAACCATTGTCTGAATATTATGACATGATTTCGAATCGACCGATTAACGATTTCTCTAAAGAAAACATCCTTTCTTTAAGCTAATAATTAAACCTCCAATATATTAACGCATCCTGTAATGCATCCAAGCTCTTCCCCTCTTCAAATAGAATGAAGTATTTGAACTAAAGCCATAGAAGAGTCTATAGAAGCGACATGAGAAAATTGTCTAAAAAATATGTAAATTACTAGAAAATAGAAGAGAGAAATGGAAAGACCTAGATTTTCGGTTTTCAAAATTTGATCAGTACCAATCGATTCTTCCACAGGAAAGTTACGTAAAATAAATAGAAAGGTAGATAATTTATGGTGCTTGTGGATACGCAAATTACAAGGATCATTGACGTGAAGTGTATCTTGAAATTAAACAAACGGACTAGAGCATGTCCTTCGATTTCAAGGAATTTGAGCCGTCAGTGCTAACGTGCCATTGTAGCTTACTTGCAAAAGGAAATGCATTGCTTTCTTTGGGGAAATAATATTATTGTTAAGGTTGTCTTTTGGATTCAGGAACATAGAGCTAGTAAACGCTACATAGCAAGGTTTCATTAATTGTAATAAATTTTCCCAAAATATCAGCTAGTGTTTTTAAACCTCGAAATCGTGATTTGCAACATTCTTTGCTGACACCTTAGATATGGTCAATTTTCCGAATAAAATATAATGCACCACTTCATTTTATATTCTCACGACCTTCTTCCAAGCTACCTTGATGTGAAATTATTGGTCATTTAAAAAAATATTAATTTTATCATTTGATAGCACCACGAATTCCGAACGATATAAACAAAACTGCATTTATCACTTAAAAAAAGTTCCTAACAAATTGTCACTGCACATTATTTCAATTTTAATCTCTTACTCTAATTGTACTTAATAATTTCATTTGTTCTTAATGTTTCCCTGTTATTTATATTTATAGATATTTCGAAGAATAATCTCTTATCGAGAAATAATCTTGTATGTATATTTAATCTTTACCCCTTTCTTGTAATCGAATTTAATTATTGCTTGTTCTATATAAAGGAGGTTGTAACCAATATTGTACTTGCTCGATAATGTCTTATCAGACGAAACTAGTCGCAGTTAATATGTAATATATATGTTATGTAGTGAGAAGTTTAAGCAAAATGTTTCATTTATTTCTTAGTGTTCTACTTAATCCTTGGTGTTCCACAAAGTAACGACTTTAACAATCAACTATTTGAATGCGAAAGTGTTTAAAATTATTGACCGAAAATCGAATTTTGTTTGTTTTCTTCTTCTTTCTATATTTACAAGTAGAAGGAGTCAATAACATACTTCAAATAAAATTAATACAAAATCCAAACTAAAAGTCTCAATTTCAGTTTGAAACATAGTGTATGTATGATGAAAAAAGGGAAAATATGAAATTGGGTAAATATTGTTCTCAATAAAAATTTCAAATATTTGCAATAACGTTTTAGTTTTTGATTTTGCACAAAAAAAAAGCAAACATTACATTTCAATCACTGTATAACTGTTTACCAATTCATATTTGTCAATTACATATTCTCTGATGAAAGATATCAATATACATTTGAAATTCATGCATATATGTATGTTTATCTGTGTGCTTGCAGCAATGTGTGTATATTCGTATGTGTTTATTATAAAAATATAATAGACGGACTTTTTACAAAGGAAATACTAAAATATCAATTTATTAGTTAAAAAAAATTAATTATAGCATTGAAAATTTACATGATAACATTTAGTTAATAAATTTGTTAAAGTAAATTTGTATGTAGTATAGAGTCAACTCAGAAATGATTGCTTGAAAAATATTACTTACCACAGGCACTGGTAAAAATATTTTAAGGGCTATAACACAGATAGCCTTCATAATACTGTTCGTTGAGTAATAAAAGGTAATATTTTAGTTAGCTACTTTAAAAATGAACATCACAATACGGTATCATTAATTTATATGGCCATAACTTTATGATAAGTTCCGAAACAAAAATCTGCTTGAAATTATCATTCGCATTTTAATACAAGAGGAACTGTATTAGACCTGCAATGTCCAAAATTCCCAACATATTCAATTCTTTTTAAATGGAGCGCACTCGCTTTAAGAAAATTCTCAACATTAGAGTAATTCTTTTTTGCTCTTCTTCACATTGAGAAAACGCAAAATCACGTAACATCTGGGCTATCGAATAGATATTCCAGCACCTTCGGTCAAGTTCTTGATAAATACTGAATACAGACATTGAACTGATGAGTCGGAAAGTTATGATGGAGAATCAGGTGACTGCTCTCGAACGACGACGAGTTTTTAAGTGTTTCGACATCTGTGAACTCTTCGGAGTACTGCTTTGCAGTAACCGCCTTCTATAGTTCCAGCACCACACTCTCCACAAGTCTTCAAATAGAATACGGCGTCCATTTTATGCGCCTTCACCATAGTGCCAGGCATTGTTTTGTGCTATAGGTGTTCCATTTTTATACTTTTCAAATACCTCCAAAGACTACGAAATGCGCTGCATACTAGTCCTTTAAAGCATGAGATGCTCAGAGTATAAACCTTCTTCACTTGAAATGTATGTTTCTCTTGGTACATTATTAATTACATATAATACAATAATTATATCATTATTAACCAGATTTATTCTTTTATCTCGTGATAACTTATGTACTTATCAGACTGGAGTATCTTCGTGGGAATACCAGTGTTCAGTAACGGAGATAAAATATTCCGAGCATCTTCGAAGCCACAATTTCCTCGCTAGAAATCTTTATATCATCTGATTATATGAATTACGATATGGAAAAAAATCTTTTAGCACATCGCCAATTTCTTCTAAACGCATATTTAATCCACGGGTAATTGTAGCATAAAATTGCCCAACACCTAATTTTCCACTGATATGACAGCGAACTGTTTGCAAAATCGCAATTCGCAATTAACAGATGCCAGCTTACACTGAACTTGCTACAGCGTACAATAATCTGTTGCATCTTGCTACAAAACTTTTGTAATGTCTCTTACAGAATGTAAGTACAAAAGTACCAGATAACTTGAAAAGCTCACTCTGAAAATGTTTTGAATGAGGTGTACAGAAGCCTTAATCACAGGCTCTCAAACTATTATAGTAACTATCACAAAAATGTTTATTTATAGTCCATCGACAAATAGTTTCGTAATTTCTATTCCAATTAAAATGTTAACTATGAGTTTTGCTATATAATAATGAACAACTATTTGCCAATAAAGTTCTGGTTGCGAACGTTTCAACCAATTCCAGGGATCTTCAAACAATCTGAACTTCGTTGGCAGTTGTAAACACCATGTAGGTGTTAGAGAGAGAGAGAGAGAGAAGAACTCTACGTCCATCTCTAGGATCGAAATAGAAGCACTAATGTCGCATTTTGACTGCTACGGAAAGAATTCCTCCGTCAGTTACTACGTAATAATGGACAATGAGTCTTAAGTAAAGTTCGAAAAAGAAAAAGAAGAAATTCCTATTACTAAAAATTATTGTCATGATGATAATAGAAGGAAATATGAATAGAAATTATTCTCAAATGGAACTTGATTTCGTGCTAATTTTCAAAATAAGAATTTCACTATTATTACTGGAAGACCTCATCTTATATTCACGAAACAGTACTATTGTTAAATATTGAAATATGGGTAGCTATTTCCGAATGGTAATTTATAAATTCACTTTTTTAAGAAACCATAATGTGTGACAACGAATATTGTAAGTATATGTACAGGAATTACTACTAGGTAAATTAGATCAAGAATTTGTCCAGTCTGATAATGCCTTCTTTAACTTTCTATCCGCTTATATCTTTAAAATTAATGTACACTAATCAAATACATATCATTGAAATATTAAATAATTCATTCACAAATACAGTACAGGCTAACACAATAGAATAGTTAGATATCTTCTAAAATAAAAACTAAGAGTAGTTTTATATGAAATTTAAGAATTCTTAAAGAACGCGTCTAACAAGTTACATTCAATAACTCTATTAAATAATATAATAGGAAATGCGAAAGAAATAAAAAGTCTCGATTGCCATAAACAATACCTCAGCAGACAAAGCGTTCGATAGGAACCCGGTATAAACAACATATGCCGTTTATGTACAGATATTCGCAAGGCTTTGGAATTGATTGATCAATGCTTATTTAAGCTCTCGGCCGGTGTAACCTAAGGGCAAAACTTGGGATCCTTAGAAGGTTTAGATTGTAGATTGTTATAGGTTAGATAATAACATGAACTTATTCCATAGCATGCGTGTAAAGCAACATTTCTATGAATAAAAACATAAACGCCAATGTGATATATTACAGAATCGCCAACCCGCTTCAGTTTTTTTATAGCGTTGACCTGGTTAAGATTCCTCGGTGGTCTAGAATAAAGGACTTGAGAATCCTCTTTGATCTGTCTCTTCTGTTGACCTACCATATATCCTCCATTAGCAGCATTGCCTCAAAATCTCCGCTTTTCTTGATTAGAATTCGTTGAAACTTTAACAATCCTTCAACTTTAAAGTGTTATTACATGCCCATTTCGACCTCCGTCCCGAATTTCGTGAACCTTACTGTACGTAGTAATTTAACACTTTTTGTGAATATAATAACCAGTCCAATTTTTCAATCATCAATCGACTCATCGGAATTTCTAAAGTACAATTTCCATCAGATTTAATTTCGCCTATTACGAGTTTTTAACGCCAACGACCCTTGTTTTGTAATTAACTAATTAAAATTGACTTAAGTCATTTTTATCTTTCCTTTGCGATATCACTATATCTCGATAGTAATACCGGAATTCTGGTTTTTTACCAGGTTAAGATAATGGTGGTTTCCTCCGTCGTTGCTCTTTCCTATAATTATGTGTTTTTTAAAGATTTCAATGTCGTTGTTTCTTATTTAAAAACTCGAACTACTTCGCCATCGAATTTCACAAATTAATTGCCTTTTAAAAAGGAATACATAAGACCGGAAATACGATATTTTATCGTGTGTCTTTTTCTGGGTTTTTGTTTAAGTCAAAGGAACATTAGAAAGGACATTTTCGGACCAGCTGTCTTAATGTATAAACGCGTTTGTAGCCGCCCTTCTTCTAGTGTTTTAATTTAGGGTACCCCCGGAAAAAACGTTTATTTGCTCGACAGTTTTCAGATCTTCGTATACCGAAATTTAGTTTCGTCAAAATTGGATTAGTTCATTCGTGAAAAAATTCCTTGCCGAAACCACGCGTGCCGATCCATTGCCGCTATCTTGTGCTACGCTGATATGGAAAATTCCTTTTACAACCCTCCATAATAAGTGAGATAAAATTATTAAGTACAGTTATTTTAATTGATTATTTGCTATTGTTTCTTGTGGAGTTTTTAGGGTTCCATGTGAAATTCTTGGTGTTTTTTTATCCTGGATAATTGACGGATTCTGGTAGTAATTAGCAATACCACACTAAGCTGTGTTAGTTTGAGAAGATGTACCTTTATATTAGGGCCTACGTCGCCCTGTGAATATCTTCCAGCCTGTATCGAGACCCTTCTTAACACCTTTAATCGTCACAAACTATTTGTGACTCGAACACCCTCGGAAGTATCTCGATGCAACATCCTCGAGTAGGTCGAGGTAGAAAATTTTAATTGTTACTTGCAGTCTGTACATTTAGGTAGTTATTAGCTTATTTTATCAGTAATTCAAGCATTATTAAAGTTAACGTATCATATTATGATAGTACTTAGCTGATTAGTAAGATCAGTGTTATGAGAAGTACATCGTTTATTATTTATCATATTCAATGAATGGGTCTCCAGACAGTAAATATGACGTTAATATGAGTTCATGTAAACTGCATATGTATCCACTCCGACTCATGAGACATTGTTTATCGATTAAGAAGTTATTATTCAAGAATCTTTTGTATACTAATTAGCTTAGTAAAATTAGGAATCTACTTACTGGAACATCGTGCTTTTTGTGAATTATTTTTCTAGTAAATATATATATATATATAATATATAATAATAGTTCAGATCAGTTATAACTAATCTGAACTATTAGTATCATTCACTTAATATTAGTAATTGGCTGGTATTTACACAAATAACTTTATATCTGAAATACCAGTACCATTTATTTAATGTTGGTAATTGGCCAATATTTACACAAATAACTTTAGATTTGATATTCCCGTATTACTGTTTCAAATTTAAAAATTAGCTGAAAATTATGTAAATAACTTAGCTATCTTAGTTACCTATCGTCACCTATCCATTATTTGTTAGTAAAATTTTATTTGTAACTCTGAGATCTCGTGTACCGGCGTTCATCATTTAATCCTGGAGTACTTAAAGGCAATTGTTCACCAAATCAGCATTCCTATTAATAAACGAGTTGACTGTTAACAATTATTTACGCGTTTTCTTCCCATTTTACTTTCAGCGTTTTATTCTTACATTACCCAATTTTCTGTCATTTTGCCATTGGCACGTATTCGAGAATCCATATGCTTCAGTATTATCGGAGATACTTCTAGGGATTTAATTTTGTACAGGAACCCTGTCTACTCTCCGAATTCGCTGGCTAATTCCTTTCTAAGAGTAGCAGAGCATTGTAAGCTTTAAGTTTTTTTCTATTAAGGCAGGCAATACGGACTTGTAGTGGTGCTACGATCTACACTAGAGTCTAGTGCAGGAAGGGGCGTAACATTGTCTCTTCTATGCTTGTGTTCGAAGTAAGTTGGAATATAGAGCGGTAGTGTGATATTTTTGTTACGTTTACCAGCGGATCGATTTAGAAGCATTTTCTTAAATATCTCGGTTTCAGGTGTGATAGATTTTAACCTGTATTTGGGGCCCCTCTTTCTCTAGTAGAAGAGAAGAAAATAGTGCAACTTTTCTTTTATTTTAAGAGGACTTTCTTGTGCTGTCTCATCGTATTTAGTCGTCTATCTAGTACACATATTGCTGAAATATAGTTATAATTTTTTTAATTTAGTTTTGTTTTTTTAACATAAATGTTCAATTCTATTGTATTTCAACTTTATTTAATTTTAATGCTTTTTCTGGTATTATAATGTTACTTTTTTAATATGAATTTGTAGAAAACAAATATATTCTGTTATAGTGAGTTTACCGATTGCTGAATTAAACAATAAAAAGTGTTATTCCCCGAACGCTAACTAAATTTTATTTCCTAATTTAAATTAATTCTTAAAGCTTGAGTATATGAAAATAAAAATAATTAATAAAACTGAGAGCAATAAATAAAAGCAAAATATACAAAAGTAAATAGAGTAACACGAAGCTAAAATCTAAAGGAAGAGATTAAAATTGGATATACATATGCGCCAGAATACTAAAAATATTTCGCGGTCGCGAAATATACACATGACCACTATATGTATGGATAAAACTTAACTGAACAAACACGTGTTCTACAGTTGATAGGATGTACATACTTCAGTCGTGGCTCAAGTGAAAGGGGGCTATATCTTACAGGCCGAGGCTCCTAAGGAAGAAATCATAAAGCGAACAGGCCAGGACTAGTTATATTTGAACTAACCAATGAGAAGAAAGATAAGCACGCTAGAAATTAGACGCGGCAAAAAATTAGCATATACTAAAAGTTCGATATCAATATTGTTACCAGACAGGTAGATCTCTAAGCAGAATCGTCTATTATTCTGTCTAGATATCTACCTGCCTTCTGTATTTTGTGTGAAAAAAAGTATCAGCGCTTGAATTTCTAATTGCATTTAGAAATTAGATAGAATTAAAATAATATTAAATGTGAGTGAAAAATTGTAGATCATATTCTAAGAAAGGGTTCTCCGTATAGAACGACGGTTAGATTTAGGTGATAGGCTTCTTGGAAAACCAGAAAGAGAGTTTTTGATTTTAGTGTACAGAAATTAATGAACAAAGAAATCTTCCTTTGAATATATACATATTACATCAAGAATATATAATAATCATTTTATTAAAATCGAATTGTATTTAAATAAAATAAATTAATAATTAAAAAAAATCATAAAAAGTTATTATGTATGAGAAGTATGACAAATGTACTTTGATCACATAAATATTGTGTCAAGATTAATTATTATGGTTCTCAAAGTCGATGTTGGACCATAGGTTTGTACAAAGATAGGTGATATTCTATTAATGCCATACACTGGACAAACAAAAACATTTATTACACACATATCTAAGACGGGAAGATAACTTGACAATCGCATAAAGGATATCAGTCTGCAAATATCATTTCAGTTCGTTGGACGATATCGTGTTTTAGTAGCAAATAGAATAAAGAAATAAAAATCATTGCACAGTGTCTAATGTTCGAAGCTTATTTCAAAATATCCAGACACAAAATGCGACGAATCTCGTGTAAGATGTTTGATGTGTAATAGGAATTTATTGATTTGGAGACAATCACGTTACTAAGGATATGTCAATAGCGTTAATTACAGATGGGAAAAACGTTTTAAAAACCTTATGCTGAATTGGTAATGGACTTAATATTCATAATGAGTGGTTATAACATTCCAAAAAGAAAAGTTTCGTTAGGTTATAGAACAAATATAACTTCTACTAAAAATTGTCAAGTGAATCAACATTGCAAAATTATCTACCTCGTTTGTTGAAAAAAAATAAATATAGTTCGGCGAAAAATGTACGCTAAAAAAATTGTGTCTGACCGTAGATGAATCAACGAATTCAAAAAAAAAAAAACTCAGTGGTACATATTACAGTTCAAATATTGAAACCAAGTGAATCCTCGCTCCATATTTAACAATCAGTGAAAGACTGATATTAGTCACTTTACAAAGTTAGAAATTTTTATAATTTAATAATAATGTTTGTAACTGATATCAGATCAGCTATTTGTACTGGTCGCTTGCTTAAACCTTACTTTCCCTAATGTGTCTACTGCATACATTTCACCTCGTAGCTGAAACTATTCCTAACTGTTATTTAGATGAAAATCAACTAGTGGCACAGGCCAAAGAACCTCCACAGTCAATTTTGACCCGATAGGGAACATGATTGAAAGCTGCATTACCTTCAACCACTGCAGTCCTTAATGTCACAACTTGATACAAAAGAAGCTGCTGGCAGTTAAATGAAATTTCACAAGCATGGACTTTTTTATTGATTTATAGAACATTATCAGTTACTAGTGCAATCGCGGCAATACTAAAATCTTTATTATCATTAGTCATGTCCTTACAATTATAGATAAGTCACAAAGAATGCTAAAAACCTTAAGTGAGGAGAAAGATGTCTATGTTAGAGTGAAATTTAATAGTGAACTACAAAAAATACACTTTTGGTTAGATTAAGCGAGATTTAAAATAACACTGCTCCTACAGATACGTTACTTGTTTCGAAGGCTATCACAATTATCTAAACACTGCCCCATTAGATGTCAAACAATTGTTTTCGTAATTGAAAAGTTTTTTCCACCACCATGAACGAAACTCGAGAAAACGCCAGAGGAACGTAACTCATGTCTCAGATGTCGGAGCACATTTAACATTTCAATATATACTAGGTAAGTGGTTCTCGATAGGTATTAAGGCTATAGAAACAAATGCTTTCGCAGTAGCGTACGCCTCAGTTACTATCAATATTAAAAATAATTAATGTAATTACTTACTATTTTAGTTTTTTTTTGTGTTGTTAATGTAGAGTGACGCAAAAATTCGCTGTAGTATTGTGTCATTATTATATCTTCCAGTGCTGACACAGTCATACCCTAGGGCAAGGTGAAAACATGTCGGTGTATTTGGACAAGGAGCGTTCTGCATCTAATGTTAGCACTATTGGTTTTAAGTTAAACTCTCGTCTATTACGCACTATAGTTTGAAAATCTGGATCTATAACCACACACAATTTATCGATTGTTAATCTTCTTATACCATTAGTATCTAAAAGAATTGAATAATTTTCGTATATTTGCTCTATTAGAGTATGGATTTCTGTATCTGAAACCAGCCACTGACTTAATGAGATTGCTTGAGCATTTTGCGGATTTAAATCTAAGATACAAGGTTGAATAATGTCCAAAATTTTCTCATAATATAGAAACACCTTCCCCATCTCGTTAATACCGGCTGCGGTGACTGAGGAATATCCGAGCAAGCCTATTTAAACTCACGAATGTGTTTTGGAGATTTAATAAAACCTTTTTTGGTACAAACCATATATTGGTCTACTTTTGGATAACGGTTCCTAACAAATTCAACTACGAGGTGAGATGCATGGAGAAAACAAGTCACATGAAGCAATTGAGGATAAGATTGTTTTATAATTTTCCAGCTTTAACCATATTCGAATCCCATCTGTAACCAATATTACACAACTTGGTTTGCCGATATATTGAACTTCCCTGAACTTATAGTTTATATTATCGTTTCCGCGTTTGTCCTTTATAATATTCTACTACGTAAAAGAAGAGTCAAGGAAATCTCGCCGCTTTTTAAAGTGCGCATTAACACATTTAAAATACTATTCTCTCTTTCATCCGTTGTTTCATCTACCCATCAGCCATATTTTTTAATCTTTTAACTCTGATCCGAAATCATGTTTTTCGTCCGAGGAAAATTATAATGTAATTGACCTCTCGTTAGCAATCTCCATTCCGGAACGTATTTCACCCAAAAGAAAGACAATCCAGACATAATCCGTCTCATCTCCAATGAATCCATGGCAAAAGTACTCAATAACGGAACGTATTTCACCCAAAAGAAAGACAAACCAGACATAATCCGTTTCATCTCCAATGAATCCATGGCAAAAGTACTCAATAAGGTGTCATAGGGAAAGCCTCTGTAAGGGTAGACGCAGTGAATTCTAAACCAAAGGTATTTAAAAAATCGTCTTTGCACACATTCTATAGCTTTTTTTTTATTTATTATAATTTCAATGACGTATCTAAAATGAAAATTATCAGGTATGTATATATATATATATATATATATATATATATATATATATATCGACAGAAAACTGTTATAATGAGACTCAAATAAAAACGCCACATTGAGAAAAAGTAGAAGGTTTAATTAAAAAATTATGAACATGCGGAGGATTCGCTAAAAACAAATTACAATTTAAAATGTGTATTACATTACATTTAAACGGATGTTATCATTAATTCAAACAATTTTAAAGCTCTCCACTATCTGGAATGCAAAAAGCTAGTTGCATGTACACGTTTGAATCGCTTTTATTCGGACAAGCAATAAATTTCTGTGCGAAACAAAGTTTGGGCCCGCGCGCTAAATTTATTTCAATAATATATGTAGACAAGTTGAGCTTAGAGGTATTTATCACTGCCAGCATATGTATTTCCGTTAACTGAGGCAAGCTTTCGAATTTATTATTTTTTCGTATCCCATTGTGTCTAACTTTAGTTATTCATTTACCAAAAACAACGTAGCCAGAATTGATTTCATATTCAAAAGTACTTATAATGGTTGGTCAAAATTACATGGTACAGATTAAATAATACGAAGATAAGTTAATTTAAAGTTAAAATAAAATGTTAAAACTTAAACTACATTTTCTTTTCCAAAGTCCACTAAAAGAATTCAGTGTAATATTTATCTCACTAATGCTTTGGAATTAAATAACGAAGTTAAATATATTACTTATTATAATACTATTTGTACAATAAAACCACTTCGAGCATTTTTTACCTAACATTAAAATTTAAAAAAATGAAAGAAGCTACGAGGGTTATTCCCCAACATAATCTCGTACCACCTCGATATTTTTGGACCAGAGATGATGCAAAAACCTTATGCGCATTACTTCTTCAAAAATCGGGCATGTAAAAACTGTCAGAAAGTATGTTCCTGATTATAAACAACAATCTCCGCAGCAAACACTTGGTAGTCATTCCTGTCCCTGAGTGACTTCATCCTAAAATTCAAACTTTTTATTGCCAGAATTGATACATTTGGACTAACGATAAAACAAAGTTGCTATGCATTGAAGAAATTCAGAGCTCTCAATTTCATTGAAATAGATATTCACAACAACTTGCTGTTCAAAGATTCTGACGTTCAAGGTATTTTTAGAAGCGAAAAAATGCGAAAATTTAATGCCCCTGAATCCGGTAAATAAAACTGGTGCCATAACAACAAAACATGTACAGGGTCATGTATTCTATACCTTCTGTAAAAAATTGAACCAATACTTTTCTTGCAGGTGGAACACCCATCGCTTTCTCTTGGGAAAGAGAACTACTATATTCCCAGCGATTAAATTGTCGTTTAGTTTCGAGCGTATATATATGATGAACCTAAGTCTCATCTGTGGTAAAAGATCGGTGTATAAAATCTACCTCGTTCTTTCGAAAACGCTCCAAACACTCACAAGAAGTTTGCATTGGTACCAATTTTTGATACACACTAAGCAGTGACGGCAATCGCCTCACGAACAGATTCTAACTCTTTATTAAAAATGATATACGGTCTTTCAAGATGTTTACAATCCGCGCTATATCAGGTATTTTCAAGCAAAGATCTTCTAACACCATGTCATACACATTTTCAACAATTTCCAGAATAGTGACAGATTTCAAACATCACTACGTGATGCATCTCTAATAGATGTACGACCGCATTTGAATTAACGAACGTATTTATCAAGAGTAAAAAATTAAGGAGCCAAATTATCCATCCTTCGTCTCATTATTAATATTAATTTCTTAGAAGTCATTCACGAAGGAGTAATTAATTACATTATAAGTTCAAAAATTACCCATCTCATTGAAAATTTCCAGATATTCTTAATGAAGCAGTTACCACAACAAAACTAATAAACGTAGTGATCCGAAATTTAATAGTTGACTTTGTTAGAGAGCCATTTGTCTAGCATTTCACAGACTTTTCGATCAACTCTTATAATGTAAATATTTAATTATTTAATATACAAATATTCTTCTACAAAGCATTGTGAAATATTAGCCTATTTAAATAATTGAGGAATATTAAAGTATGTATAATGTTATGAATATTCTAACTGTCTTTCAGGACTTAAAAAGAACTGCGCAAAATTTACAGTAATAGTGTTCTATAAAACTGCCATCGCCTACGACGATTTGCAAATTTTCGCACTGATGATTTTAATCTTAGTGATACTTCTCGACCAGGAAGGCCCACTGTATCTGATGACGAAAAAATAAAGGCTTTGATTGAGTTAAACCCACTGACACAAGAAGCTGTAGAAACGTTAGACATCTACCATTCAAGCGCTTGTGGCCACATAAACAATTTAAGATACGTCAGTACGTTCGATATTTGTGTTCCCGACAAACTCGAAGAAATTCGTCTAACGACGCGTATAAAAATTATTGACATGGTCCTTACTCGTAAGGAAACCCATACTTTTTTGAAGTGACTTATGACAATAACGTGGTGCGGAAATGGTTGATCGCTGCCTCAAGATTCGCCTCAAAAGTCATCGAAAGCAATTGAAGTTTAGACTCCTTCCATTTTCATTCAGAGCATTTTTTACTTCATTTCGAAAAAGTTACGTTATACTAAAATTATTACTTATTTGTGTATTCTTCTTTCTATTTTCCAGGTAAAGCCAAAATGTATGGCAGACAGGTGAATTCTGAGAGGTTTTTTCGCAATGCCTGTCTAAAAATTATCAAAAAAGCTTTAAAAGAAATTATTATTTTCTAAATCTTCAAAGAATCTGCATTCTGCATCTTTCAGAGCCATTAAATTAATTTCTCAAATAAACTGACCTAATACACATATATTTTGTGGGACACTTATCAATGTCTGTAAAATAAACATATAGTAATTCTTGAAATTGCTACCATTCAATTTTACTATTAATTTGGCTGACGCCTATTCTTGATATGACCTTTAAGATATCTTCATAATGTCTTTAATAATGTCATCCGGCTTTCCCCTAATTGTTTAAAAGCTCACCTAGCGAATTTGATTTATTAATTATTTTCTTAGCAGTTTCTAATTCTGTTTTTACTTCGATCGCACGTGCATATGTAAGGCCTTTATTAATCGAAAAAGGCAAGCTTACGTGCTTCGACAACTAAGTTGTCATCATCAGCAGATAGTTATAATCACAGTATCGCACCTGAATCGACGGTAAAACTCGCACAGAATAATTCCACAAAACTTTTCCCACTAACCACTAAACACACGCAATGCGTGCACCTGGATCCGTGGTAAAACTCACACACAATAATTCTGTGCAACCAAATACAATGTGTATTTGGTAGTTAGCTGAAAGACGTATACAGAATACAAACATTGCTGCGGTAAGGAGTTTTATTCACCCTTTCTGATTAATGCATTTAACCACAGTTTCCATTAAAATTTATCACACAATATACTGTTCAAAATAAATGATTACATGTAATTTATATCAAAAATTAAAACTTTATATCAGAATTTAAAATCGGGCTCAATCTTACTCAGCAGGTGCGATCAAAATGTTTATTGATATATGAACTTTACACTTTACTAATCATAACATGTACATTTTAGTGTTTATATATATATATATAGGAGAGGTATCGGTCCTATTCAATTGGAAAACAAAATGGTATGTCTAAAAACTATTGGGTTTATCGATTTGTCATAAATTATCACAATCCGAAAAATCCAATTGTGTATAAAAATATGTTGATAAATTCTTAACCTACTACGGTAGCAGATATATTATTATTCTGCATTATATCTTCTTAATTTAATCCATTTATTACTATAAGCCTGCAATGCCTCTAGCCCTTACAAAAAATTCTGTCTGTTTTTTCAGGTGAATACGGAAGTGATCAAATCATGTGGATCTAAGATCACGAATATTTCGCTTGACAATGCACGATTTGTGCAAAAGTAAAAACGAGAACACCCGTGGACAACTTCCGATAATTATTTCCTTAATTTTCTTTAAGAGTGATCAATAGTATTGAATAATATTCCAATGAATTACTTTACCACTCACCAGAAAATTAATCATGATTACTTCGTAGCAATCCCAAAAAAACTGAAAAAACAATATTTTCAGTAGATTTTTGACCACGGGATATTTTGGTATTCGATAATGATCATGCCAAAATCTATGTGAACTATATGATGAACGCATTCATATGAAATATTCAATGCCTTAAATATTCGTTTCAGTCAAACACAAAGGTTCTATCATGCATGTTATAAATTGCATTAATATCTTAAAGACTGGACATAGAAACCAGTCTTCAAATCTCCTTTTATCTGCTGTGGAATATTTACCTATTTTTAAACAACTTATATTCCTCAGCCACATACGAAAGACAGTGATCACCACGGGTATTAAGCATTTCTTCGTCAATCTGCTTATCTCTTAAATCATTCAAATAAATATATTTAATATTTCAGTAGATATTCTTTTAAATTTTATTGCGTAATAAACAGTCTTTTGCCTTCCACTCACATGTATCGTTATGGTTATTTTCGTTCGGAGAGCTAATTTTGTCAGTAATAAGTTTTTATCGTGTGCATTCATACACATCCTTGAAAATCGTATTTATTGTGATTCGTATTATTTAGCTGCGACTTTCGATTTTGCATTGGTTATTCCTTAATTTTTAATTACCTCTTTCATGGACTTATTAACGTTATTATATAATTTTTCTTTTGCTGTTTTGAGGTATTTCCATTTGTTTTTCGATTACATAATTACATTTCTAATTAGTTACCAAGGACAGACCACGGTTGATTGCGTACTGATATATAATCAACTGTGGCCTCAGTACACTCACGTAGTATATATTGTTTTAAAGAAACAATACGTTAATTTCACTTGTAGTTGCACTTTTGTTTTGTTTTCTGCATGTTATTTTTACAATTTTATTTTGTATGGAAATACAACTTTCATAGAAACAAATCTAATGCTCATGAATTTTTCGATTAATTATCATATAGAAAATTTATTTGGTATAATGTTGAGATATTTGTTGAATTTCTAAGTAATGCCATCTATTATATGACTATTTTTTCTAAAAAAGACTAATTTGTGAAAAGGGGGTAAAGAAAGAAAATATTGAGAAAAAATTAGCCGAGTGTTTTTGTACTATCGATTGTGTATGCTTTAGATATCACTCTAACATTCTAAATCACATTGGAAAATAGTATTTTTTTTAATTTCCAAAGCTTAAAAGAGTACATCTCCTTGGGACATCAAATTCGAATGACAGTATCTCAACAAGAACGATAGTTCAGATTCTGAATCAGATATTTTAGCCCATATTTTTCTATTTTACTTGGAAATACACACTGTATATTGGTCCCAGAATCCATATTACACATTCGTTAGTGCAACATGCTTGAATATGCGATCGTTAAAACCTTGTTATCATAAATACAAACCAGACCACTCAGTAACGAACCAGTTCCAAGTCTCCACCACAACATTCACCACTACCTCCGTCTCCGATGCCACTACCACATCTACAATTTACACCGACCACTCAGCAACGCGTAAAGTACAATGGGCGGTTGACGTTCAGGTGTCGTTACTTATCACCAGATATTAAACTAGTGAAGGAATATTCATCATTACGTTAAAACGTATGACACTTTACAATTGATTATGTATGTATATGAATTTCTTATGTTATTCGCTTTATATATTAAATATATGCCTACACACTGGGAGAAAAGGATAAAAAGTCATGCGAACATACAGATACATACACAAACTAGTTAAACGTATTTAATTATAACACAATAACACATTATTATAATCGGAAAATATTCGGCATCATAACTATTAAAAAATAAAGAAATTCTAATTAAGCTTAACAATAATACCAGGTCGGCTGAAAAGTCCCCGATCTACCATAGTAAAACACAGTTTTTTGGCAAAATTCGATTTTATTATTCAACATAGTTGCCTTCGAAGGCGATACACCGATTATAGCGTTCTTCCAACTTTTCGATACCATTTTTGTAGTATGAATTGTCTTTAGCCTCGAAATAGGCCTCAGTTTCGGCGATCACCTCCTCATCCCTGCTAAATTTCTTCCCGGCGAGCATTCTCTTGAGGTCTGCAAACAGGAAATAGTCGCTGGGGGCCACATCTGGAGAGTATGGTGGATGGGGAAGTAATTCGAAACCCAATTCACTTAATTTGGCCATTGTTTTCATTGATTTGTGACACGGTGCATTGTCTTGGTGAAACAGCACTTTCTTCTTCTTGATATGGGGCCGTTTTTTTGCGATTTCGTTCTTCAAACGGTCCAATAACGCTGTATAATAGTCGCTGTTGATGGACTGGCCCTTTTTAAGATAACCTATGAAAATTATTCCATGCGCATCCCAAAAAACTGACGCCATAACTTTTCCAGCTGACTGTTGCGTCTTTCCACGCTTTGGAGCCGGTTCATCGCGTGCAGTCCACTCGGCTGACTGTCGATTGGACTCTGGACTGTAGTGATGAATCCATGTTTCATCCATTGTCACATATCGACGCAAAAACTCGGTTTTATTACGATTTAACAGCTTCAAACACAGCTCACAATCATCAACTCGTTGTTGTTTTTGATCGAATGTGAGCTCGTGCGGCACCCATTTTGCACAGAGCTTCCGCATGCCCAAATATTCATGCACGATGTGTCCAACACGTTCCTTTGATATCTTTAGGATGTCAGCTATCTCGATCAACTTTACTTTACGGTGATTTAAAATGATTTTGCGAACTTTTTTGATGTTGTCGTCGGTGACAGCCTTTTTTGGTCGTCCACTGCGTTCGCCGTCTTCGGTGCTCATTTCACCACGTTTAAACTTAGCATACCAATCAATTATGGTTGATTTTCCTGGCGCAGAGACCGGAAACTCCTCATCAAGCCATGCTTTTGCTTCAACGGTATTTTTTCCCTTCAAAAAGCAGTACTTTATCAGCACACGAAATTCTTTTTTTTCCATTTTTTTAAATAACAAAAGTAGCTTCACTCTTAACGCAATATCTCAGTAACTAATGGTCGGATTGCTGTCAAATTTTGACACGTTTCGTTTGAAGGTTAGTACTATCAAAAAAACATATGGATTTAATAACAGTAACGCCATCTATGTGTCAGACCGGGGACTTTTCAGCCGACCTGGTATTAAAACGTTTTTTTTTAATTTTGTGTTATTGCAACGCTACTAAAGCATCGAAAACGATGTGTTTATAATTTATGAATCCACTGTTTTAGTGTAATGCAAATTAGTTTTTCAAGAGTCGTTAATTAAAATTTTATATTAAATCCAAAAAAATTAGTCTAGCTCTCAAATACAAAAGTAGTAACTAAATATCTATAATAGCAGTATAAAACAATAAATTGTCTATGAAGCAAATTGTTAATATTTAGAATATTTAGAGAATCCCATGCAAAATGTGCACGTAAAATATTTTCTAATACAATCTGCTTGTTTTCTTTGCACCACTCTTCATAATTTTATAAACTGATTTTCGTAATTGCAATGAGAGATAATGGGAAGTAAATTATTATTTTAATTCAATTTTCTTTCAATTTTGAAACGACTCACTTTTGAATATGAAGTTTTTCAATTAACATTATTCTGGAAGTGGTAAGAAAGTTATTGATATATTCTAGCTCTAGACAGTCGCTTTCTTTCTGAAACTGTAGTCTCTTAAGAAACTCTGACCGTTAAAAAATATATATCAGATACATATCACGATTAAAAATTGATGGAAAATAACTAATACTTGTGAGCTTGTACTACTCACATATTCCTAAAGAAAAGATTTAAAACTTTATCCACGTCATATTATAACAGTCCAGGCATTGTAAGTTGATTATCCACAAAGGCCGCGATTTTGCAATTTGTTTATAAACAACTAAATAATATTACGGAATGGCATCAGAGACTTTACACGAAGAATCTTAAGATATAGACCAAGAAAGAAAATATTTATTGCATTTTAAATGAATAAAATAAGTTTAAGTTATATGTAATGTATATAAGTATACTATACGTATGAAAATGCAAAAAAAATAACTGTGAAAGTTAAGTTGCTAAGATCGCGAATTCGAACCCTACTCGGAAAACAGCATTTTTTTCAAAAATTTCTGCATTAGATATACTAAATATGTATAAGCGGTGAAAATTAGAATTTCTCAGTTTAGCATCGTAAAAGCGCATAAATGTATGCAATTAATAACTTACCGAATGTTTTCATTTAATAACTGTTTCCATAATGCAATTTATGGCACATTAGAAGGACTCGAATTAACTGTCTCCGTGGCCTAATGGTTAAGGCACATTCCCGGAAAGAATAAGATGGTGGGCCCAAGTTCTACACGGAGAATAGAAACTTTTTCAAATATTTCCTCCTTACATGTACGATGCATAAAGCGGTTAAGATTAGAATTTTTTAATTTAGCATCGCATAGGCGCATAATTGTTTTCCAAGTTTAGTTTAAGACAAAGTGTTAGACTATATCAGAGATAACTAGATAAAATGTTCAGTCGATTGAAAATATTATTTGTCTTACTTCTTTTTTGTTACTTTTCTGTCTTTGTTACGTTTTCTATTAGCAAACTGACGCAAATTGCATTCAGTATATTAATACAATCTCTATCTAATAGTGATTACCTAGAGTGAATATGATTGTTCTTGTTTAATAATATCGATAAATCCTTTTCCAGTCAATATGATACATTTTTACGTATGTGTATTAGTCGCAGGCCTTTTCCACTTATTTTCCACAAAATCGTGCGTTTGTAATGCTTTCGTTACTTATGTTATCCCTATTCTTCTTGTTCCAGTCAGGTCGCGCTTGTTATTTATATTTTCTTTGTATTATGTACCCTAGAATTTAGATGTTCATTTTTGAAAATCTCCCAACAGTTTTGCCATACCTTGTATGTTGGAAGATTCTTCATATACGTATTATCACTCTCATAAATGCATTATTATCTATAACTTTCCCATAAATGTTTGGCCTGTTTACATACTTTATAACAATATAATTCTATCCTTCATCTATTGCTGCATAAGCTTGGATCCTTTGCTCTGGTTCGCGCCTCTATCAATCTTCTTAGTTCTTATTTAACTCGAAAAAAGTCCTACGTGACTTACAAATATAACAGGCACTGCTCCAATGATTTCATTTTGATGTCCAACGTACTTCGAAGGCCAAATTTTGGTTCTTTGCTGTTTATATTATTTATAAATAATTTGCTTTGTCAGATCAATACTTGCATATGCTGATAACATAAAATGTTTTCGGAAATTATATCTACCGATGATCCTGATAAACTTCAACATAATCTAAATTTCTTAGCTGAATTATGAGAACACTTTGGCTTAAAGGTAAACAATGGAACATGTTGCGTTATGATATTTCGTTCAAGTCTCACTGTTAGACCACATATTACAAATACTTGTTCTGAAGTAGTGCGGAGCTCCAAATATTTCAATAACACTTCTACTTGAATCATTATACTGATTTTTGCACCAAGTAAAATTGAATATGCGTGTTTGATGTTGTATCCCATATATGCATGTGAATGCTTGGCTTTGTAACGCATTCATGGTTTTCATCCGCAGAGAGGTCGCAAGATGAATTGCTTTTGCAGCATGACATGATCTCATTGAGTGCCAGAAGGCACTGGTACCCCACATTAACTCCATAAGCAATTCGATATTTGTGACCCCGATTCCGAGGACTAACGTTTTGAGGTGAACGTCAATCTATATTTTATCTAAAATAGCCAATGGACGTTCGGAGGACATATTTATTTAGGCGAGAATTTATGCATTCTTTATTTAATTTCTTTTTCATCGAGATATACCACGTATATGTAATAAATTAATTATTTTTAACGTATTTTTCTTGTTATTGGGCTTCTGCCCCTTGGAAATAAAGATTAATTTTAATCTAAGTTATAATAATAAAAATATATTATTTTTTATTTTCTCGTGTTAACGGTAAAATTTCTAATTTTCTTTGCAGTCTATGAAAAATACACTTGAGACATTAAAATTATTTTCTTTCCGTTCTTATCATTATTTTTATATTTTTATTATTTCTTCTAGTCTACCCCAATGGTATTGACAAGCTACAAGTTAGTTTAATTATTAAGCACAGAAATCAATTATATCAAGAAAACTTCTTCAATAACATTTTATTCGAGTCATATAGAAGTTTCTATGTTTCATAATTACACAATATTATTATCCCAAAATACACAATATCCTTTAAATAGCATTAGAGACAAATACATACAATAGAAACGTTTCAATAATTTAAAGGTAAAATTGTTAAAATTAGATTTTTTCCGAACTCGGCGGACACTAAACAAACATCGTATAGGCGAAGGACAAACAAAAAATGAAAAGTCAAGTAAGGATTTGTATGCCTTCCAAACATTGTAATTGTCAAATACAAATAAGAAGCATCCCAGAAACATCCCCTTTCGCTTTTACTCTGAATCCATTAATTAAATATTTAAAGAGAAAGGCGTTATAAAACGAGGAGGCCAGAAGGAAGAATAATCGGCAGCTAATGGCCATTTAGTCAACACCGCTAATTAAGAGCGTTACGTGTATACATTGTTGCTATTTTAACGATTTAGAAATAAAACCTCCAAGTATTTTAAATAGAACTAATTAATACTTTAAAACACAATTGACACGAGATATTGACTTCAATTGGTGCGTTTTTGAAAAGCGAACATTATTTACTTTTCAGTTCAGAAAGAAAAATAATTGAAACTTTTACTGATGGTGCGGCTGTTACTTCTTATCCAAGATAATGAATGGATTTTCGAGGGAAAAGAAAAAGAAGGATAACTAGAAGAGTTCGTTCATTCAATTAAGTGTCATTAAGATGTTAAAGGATGCAGAAAAAGGATAAATAGGATTTAAAATTTAGTAACTTTGAATCAGAATATTTATGATCGGATTTTTATTGGATAAATATTTAATTAATTTGGTATAAGGTTATACTATACCTAATTTAATTAAATATTGGGTCTTAATGCGATTTAAAACATTTCTTCATTAAGTTTTCGTTGAATCTACAGACATTTCTTTTGTTGCGAAATTGAAAGAAGTTAACAAATGCGTTCTATAAACCATAGAAAATCTTTCTCAACATTGTGCTTTATATATTCAAATTAAATCATTTAATAAGAATGAAATGAAATCTTCGAAATAGAAATAAATTCTAAAAACTTTATTTTCATGTAGAGTAATATATTTTGTAACGCTTTTTTTTTCTATATATTGGATCGCGGGTGTTTGTGTTAACGTTTTATGTGGTTACATCAGTCCGCGAAAGTACATTCACTACAACCACCAATGACAGATTGAGATATTCTCAATCAGCGCGTTCGCATGCAAAAACGATACGAGTTACCTATACTCTTCAGATTTTACAAGAACCACCTGTACCCTACAGATAGAGGGAGGCCGTATCTAATTCCCTACTGACTCTGCAGGTCAGTACTCGAGCATATACAGCTGCTCACCCGACGAGGGGCGACTACTGTCCCCGAAACTCAACCTCTATCAGTCGAGCCTGGATTCTCCAGAGGGCTCTCGACTCCCGCGGTACCAGTCTGAACCATCACTGGTGGTACGGTTCGATATGTAAATATATCCACCAATTTCTTCGCCTACCAACAGTGGTTTGGTGAGTCAAGCTCAGGTTCGTGAGATTGCTAAAGCCAAAAAGTAAAATTCACGCCGAGCACTTGGCATACCCACTTGTATGAGACATCTTCAGGGCTCAACTACTGCTACTGTTGTTGCACTGAAATGCACGGAAAAGTCGTCTTACTATTATATTATATTAAATAGACTGCAGAAGACACCACACTAATTCCGTGTACAATTTACAAGGCTGTGCATCTCGGTAGGAAGCTGAGTTGGAGAAAATATCTTATTATTAAGCGAAAATAACTTGGCTTGCAATTTAACAAAATATATTGAATTTTGGGCAGAAATTCTAAACTATCTGCTCACAATTAAGTTCTTATATAAAAACTATTTTGAAAAAAATATGGAATCCAACTCTGAAAACAACAAACAACTCTAACGTTAAAATTCTCCAGCAGTTTGCGAGCAAGGTCCTTTATATTGCCAATGTACCATATTACAATCCCCACCTCAACGTGGTTTACAAATTTAGTTATTGAAAATTTTTATTCTAAAATTGGTTGAATAATACAGGGAAAAAATAAAAGTGTATTGTAACGTTCCTACTGAAAGCAATAGTAAGATGTTAGGAGACGTCTTACTATTGCTACATAATAAATAAAGACAGAAAAAACATTTTTAATTTATTTTTGTAAACCACAATAATTTTTTAACCATCTCGTGAATGAAAACTAAAATTGTAAAACTGCATAGAAAACTGTTGGGAGAAAGTCACGATTTTAAAATTAACCGAGGAAATTACTTAAATCTAATGGGTCGTTGAAGAGTAAACCTAAATTATTGTATCTATTGATATTACATGATCGATTAGATTTAAATGACTCACCTCTACTAAATTTAATTTGTAATTTTATCCACCAGTATTGTATGTAAAAAAGTCGCAATGTATTACTACTCGTAGTATTATTGTTTTCGTTTTCATCCACTTCATGAAGCCTTTATGGCAAAACAATTGTGGTTTAGGACAATAAATTTTGAAACTCAGCTTTGTACTTATTTAGTATGATGGTAATCTCTTAACTAAGATTGGCTAAAATATTTAGGAATCGTTAGTTTTAACATAAATAAGAGTGAGTGCATATTTTTGAGAATATAGGTATAGGCTTTGTTCATTAAAATTCCGCCCATCAAGTCGGGTAACGGAATCAAAAATAATTACTTAATGTCCTAAAGAAGAAGCCTCAACTTCAGTGTTTGGTATTTAATAAATATGATTATGTTTATTACAGTATATGAAAATACTAGTAGATTTTTATCATTACTACCTATTACTACCTAATTATAAAATATTTAAATAAAACAGCCTTGTAAACAGTACATTGTTCGAGACAATAAATGTTATGCTAAGGAAAGAACTTTGTTTCTCTCATAGTTAAAACACAACCAAAATGTAATTCTGAGCAACCGTATCATCTTTGAGAACCACTTTTTGGTTCTACTTTCCAATTCAGCAGCATTATTTTCTTAGCAGAATACTAAGTATAATAATAAACCAAAAAAATATTCCTTAACTGACTGATACTATGACACTTTTAGAGAGAAAGAATTCAAATGTTTTTTCATTTTAAAAACTAAGGTAAATCGGAAATCTGGAAAGCATATTTTATATTTTATAAATCGGATGAAAACATTAGAGTATCTTAAATAAGAATTTTGCAGACACAGAAACATGTTTACATATAAAAACAGAGATAACGCGATGAATAAAGAGAGGATTTCTCCCTGACGAACTTTTGTATAAAATTCTTTAAAGAGAAGGGTGTTAGTAGCCGGACCAGCAGACTTGAATGACTACTGCTACGGGCAAACATCTCTCGCAATCACAGTTAGTTAATATCTTCACCAGTTTGCATAACACGATTGAAGAGCATTCTGTTCTATCCTCTTTTATTTTTTGTGTTAAAGGCGATAAACTGTTCGTAGAAGTATTATATATATTCAGGGCGTCAGATTATATAAACATAAATAGACTTGAATTGTTATAGACAATATATATACATTTGAGACTTTACATTACAGTAAAAATATTTGAATTGTTACACAACTACGAGGTGTGATAATTTGCAGAATGATGCATAAAGGCTACTGAGACCTTCAAAGTGTCTTGCCTTACTTGCCTACTTCATAATATTCTACTTACCGGGCCATTTCCAGATTAATTTTTATGAAAATTGAAAAATACATCTTTAGGTGTTTATTTACAACGCCAATAATATTGTGAACTAAGAAATGTCATGTACTTAAAATCTTGCACATATGGTTTCCACCACAAATGTAAATGATTGATTCATTTTACAAACGAAGTCATTGCGGATAATCTATTGGTAGATATTCTATCTTCTACATTTCACTACGTCTGATCTTTACAAGCAGAATACCTGACGAATTAATGTATTATATCTGCTAGCACTTCAACGGTTAAAGAGTTCTGCAGGGTAAATATAAAGTACGTTTTGTGTTTCCCTCTCTTTCTTTACGTTTTTAATTCGCTGCTTTTTAAATTTATCTTTTTGCTAATCCGTTTTACATTACTGCTTCAAGTAGTTTAAGTTCTCCTATTTGATATTCTTAATCGGCTAGCTTCGTTGATATATTTGTTAGCATTATTATTATTCTGTTAAATTGCGCAGGGTGACGATGTAACTTGTTTAGGTATCGGTCTTCATTCTCCATTGGAGATTGCAGAAAATGGACCAATGCCAGTTCTAGACATTCTCATTTCAGCACTCTGCGCAATTTCACGAAATAATGAGAACACTAACGATCTATCATCCTTTGATTTAGATGATCGATCTGTATATATATATATATATATATATATATATATACGAGGATAGTTTGACAAGTAGTGAGAATGACACATAAGTGGCGCTCTAATTGGTAAAACAAATGCACTGTAATTTAGGTTGGGTATTTATATGTTTATATTTCAATATTTAGATAAATCGGTTGATTAGTTTATTTTTGACAGCTGATTGGAAAAGAAGCAACACGTCGTTTTGTTAAAATGGAAAAAGCAGAGTATCGTGCGGTGATTAAATACTTCGTAATTAAGGGTATGAAAGCTACCGAAATAAAAGATGAGTTACTGGAAACATTAGGTAAATCTGCTCCATCATTCGCCAAAATAAGTAGATGGGTAAATGAATTTAAACGTGGTAGAACAAGCTGTGTTCATGAAGCGCGCTCTGGAACACCCAAAATCGTGACTTCTAAGGAAATGACTACAAAAATGCATAATATTATTACGCAAGATCAACGACTCAAAATGAGAGAGATAGCAGACATGGTAAACATTTCAACAGAATGCGTACACCACATTTTAACGAAAGAATTGGGCTTGGCAAGATGGGTGCCGCGATTGCTTACGACTGATCAAAAGTTCACTCGTTTGCTCATTTCCAATGAGTGTTTGGACCTTTATAAGCGGAATCCGGTTGATTTTTGTAGGCGATTTGTTACTTGCAATGAAACTTAGATACACTACAGTATACCCGAAACCAAACAACAGTCGAAACAATGGTTAGAACGTGGTTCTGAACCTCCAAAGAAAGCGAAAACCACTTTATCGGCAAACAAGGTGATGACATCAATTTTTTGGGATTCAAAGGACATTTTGCTCATTGATTACCTTCAGAAAGGTGTCACAATAAACGGCCAGGAATGGCAAAGCAAAAGATTCTGTTTCACCAAGACAACGCTCCCTCGCATACCAGCACAGTTGCGGTGTCCAAAATTCACGAGTTGCATTTCCAATTAGTACCGCATGCGCCTTATTCGCCGGATCTAGCCCCTTCCGACTTCCACCTTTTTCCAAAATTGAAAACGGCACTAGGTGGAAAGAAATTTTCATCTAACGACGAGCTTATCATCTTCGTGAATGAGTATTTTGTAAGCCTTCCGGAATCGCATTTTAGAGATGTCATAAGGGCATTGGAGCACCATTGGAATAAATGTATTGCTCTTTTAGGAGAATATATTGAAAAATAAAAATTATTTTATATTTAAGAAATTCGTTTTTCTTTTCCATTCTCGCTACTTGTCAAACTACCCTCGTATATATATTCGACCTAAGTATTCTAATTCTTTATTTAAATATTAGCTCCTGAGATATCTATAGCGCCCTTTTGCTTGTTTATTGCTCTGAATATTTACCTCGAAAGTTAATGAATAATATCATATCTCCCTCTCTCGACCAATACATAAATGTATTGACCGACAAAGCAAGAACGCTTCTATCTTACAGATCGGAGACTATGTTTCCAGTGTATAATAGACAGACACTTACATCTAGGCTTTATGCCAATTAAAGAATGTTAAAAAGAATCATTCTATTATTAATAACACCCTATCAACTACATATGTTTCACCGATATCACGGATCGTCAGGTTGATTTGTGTTATTAATGAACGATTCTTTCTGAGTGTATTATCATATCTTTCGATACAGAAAATAATGAATAATATCATATCTCCCTCTCTCGACCAATACATAAATGTATTGACCGACAAAGCAAGAACGCTTCTATCTTACAGATCGGAGACTATGTTTCCAGTGTATAATAGACAGACACTTACATCTAGGCTTTATGCCAATTAAAGAATGTTAAAAAGAATCATTCTATTATTAATAACACCCTATCAACTACATATGTTTCACCGATATCACGGATCGTCAGGTTGATTTGTGTTATTAATGAACGATTCTTTCTGAGTGTATTATCATATCTTTCGATACAGAAAATAATGAATAATATCATATCTCCTCTCTCGACCAATACATAAATGTATTGACCGACAAAGCAAGAACGCTTCTATCTTACAGATCGGAGACTATGTTTCCAGTGTATAATAGACAGACACTTACATCTAGGCTTTATGCCAATTAAAGAATGTTAAAAAGAATCATTCTATTATTAATAACACCCTATCAACTACATATGTTTCACCGATATCACGGATCGTCAGGTTGATTTGTGTTATTAATGAACGATTCTTTCTGAGTGTATTATCATATCTTTCGATACAGAAAATAATGAATAATATCATATCTCCCTCTCTCGATCAATACATAAATGTATTGACCGACAAAGCAAGAACGCTTCTATCTTACAGATCGGAGACTATGTTTCCAGTGTATAATAGACAGAAACTTACATCTAGGCTTTATGCCAATTAAAGAATGTTAAAAAGGAATCATTATATTATTAATAACACCCTATCAACTACATATGTTTCACCGATATCACGGATCGTCAGGTTGATTTGTGTTATTAATGAACGATTCTTTCTGAGTGTATTATCATATCTTTCGATACAGAAAATAATGAATAATATCATATCTCCCTCTCTCGACCAATACATAAATGTATTGACCGACAAAGCAAGAACGCTTCTATCTTACAGATCGGAGACTATGTTTCCAGTGTATAATAGACAGACACTTACATCTAGGCTTTATGCCAATTAAAGAATGTTAAAAAGAATCATTCTATTATTAATAACACCCTATCAACTACATATGTTTCACCGATATCACGGATCGTCAGGTTGATTTGTGTTATTAATGAACGATTCTTTCTGAGTGTATTATCATATCTTTCGATACAGAAAATAATGAATAATATCATATCTCCCTCTCTCGACCAATACATAAATGTATTGACCGACAAAGCAAGAACGCTTCTATCTTACAGATCGGAGACTATGTTTCCAGTGTATAATAGACAGACACTTACATCTAGGCTTTATGCCAATTAAAGAATGTTAAAAAGGAATCATTCTTCGAAAGTTAATGCTTAAATTTAAAATTCGAAAATTAAAGCAAAATTAATACCTTTGCTCAACTATTACTATACTATAACTATTACTTAAAATAAAATAAATTGTAAATAAATACTTTAAATAAATAAATAACGTCAAAATATGCTTATAATAAATTGTAAATATCCTGAATCACAACAATCAACAAATCAATTCTGGTATCATATAAGAACTACAACCAAGTTTTTGCTGACGCGCCTAGAGCAAAATTTATATTTAACTGAAACACGTCTAGTTACTTCGAAGAGAAATGCAATAATCTCTTTTCCCGAGTTGGCCACATATTTTTTACACTCTCCCATACTCATTTCCCACTCACTGATTCATCGTCGCTCATGTACCCTTCTCTACATCCCTTACGTCTTACTTCAGAATCTTCATTAAATGGTATAATTCGAAAATCGATTTTGAAGATACATTTCCTTAAACCGAATCATAATATTGAGTTAATTTTTACGTTGAATATTCAAAAACTTGACGTCTTTAAAAATCCATCAACCTAGTGCCACCCTTGTTCGGAAACTTCAAGCAAAGTTCGAGATATGATAACAAGAAAATATATTTTATATTATTTGTTTTTATGTCTTTTGACTAATATATATTTCAGAATCTACGAATGTCCCAATACTGATAAATACAATAGTATTCGCTTGTTTAATCAACAATACTTGTAAATTTCACTAGGAACATATTACAACTTATACGTGTTATTAAGATTACAAGTTATAAATATTACATGTCCTATAGTGAACAGGATTATGGCTGTAATAAAAAGCTAGTCATAGTGCATTAATCTAAATCTGGAAAAACTATACAATAAGCGAAGTCTTAAGTAATTTAGTTCCTCATGTCAATACTATTCTAACTTAACATTGTTTTAGTTGAGCATGTTGTCGCTTTCTCGTTGGTAATTTAATATTATTATTATTTATTAAATTTGGGAAACATTCTTCAGCGAAGTGCATATCTTTCTAAATTAAAACAAAAAAATTATAGCAAAAGTTTTCAAAATTATCCGCACACACAAGAATGGTCAATGTTACGTACGAGTATATGACTATATCGCAGTATGTATATATATATATATATATATATATATATATATATGCAATATATACCAGTATGTATATAATTTCAACAACTGCAAGTAAATTTTATTATACGAAATATTAACATTCATATTCATATGATAATTTGCTAACCATTCGCGTTAGTAATAAACTTAAATATTTTTCGAAAACAAGTTCTTTATAAAAACATGAAGTTGTCACCTCTTTTGCAATATCATTTCCATATTTAAAATGGCGAGCGAAAACCACAAAACGAGCAATGTAACTGTTACTCAGAAAACAGAAAATCTCATTTACATTTCTCCGCCGGTGGTAGTATTGCACGGATTCGCGCCCTCAACAAATGACAAAAATAAAACTTTTCCGCTCAAATATGCGTATATCGTCTTAAGTTCAAGAAATTTACTTTTAGAGAGAAAATAGAGAAAAGAGAGAAATGAGAATACAGACAAAGATAGTTATACTATGAGACAAAACTAAATGCCTACACGAGCTAGGAAAATGTAAAACTTTTGTAAGCTCAGCTCTATCTTATCCGCTTTCACTGTTGTGTTCTTAGAATCGCTAATCCCTTCGTTTTGCTTTATGTATGTTGCAGCTCTTCTACTGGGTACTGGACTAGTTGTATTCGCTTCTGCCTTGTCTGAAACACTTCTGGAAACGACCCAGTACAGGAAGGAACCACCTACGGGACCTATTTACGATTATAGGTACGGATGGTGTTTCTTCACCGCCGGTGCTGCCTTTATCATGACCAAGATGGCGGCTGTCTTCTCCTTATCAGGATATCTTAATAGATTTTCTTCTGTTGATGAAATGGTAAAACTTTAGAATTTATATATAGTAAATAATTATAATATATTATAGTAGTTTGATTTACAATGGGAAACAAGTAATTATTTTATTGCATAAACTTAAAAGCAGTATTAGTGTTATCGACAAAACAAACTTTAAACAAATGTAATTTAAGTTATAGACGAGAATATGACGACTTTCGATAGACCTATTTATGCTTGCATAAATCTTAGTCTGATAATAGAATATTCTATATTTTGTCATTGTACACTTCTTAAAGTAGCACTAACTTTTAATTAAAAGTTGTAATTAAAATTCGTTTTAACAATAATTCTAGTTTCTTAGTACACAGGGATATTCTTGTAAGACGTAATAGCCAATACCTCCGTAACAACTGGGAAAAGATTCAAAGTTCCTTCAAATTCAAATTCAAATGAAAATTGGTTGTTCCTGATTTAATTGGAAGTGAACAGAACTTTCTTTTTCAAACGAAACAACGTATTTTTTATTTCTATTAAAAGTAAAATTTTTATAATATAATAGGCAATATACCGCTTGTTTCGTAGCAAGAAAAGCATATAAAAATCAGTTTTGTGAATCATATCATGATGACGTCAGTAATGACAAGAATATTAACATATTTTTCTTTAGTTATAAAATTCGCCGAAGCCTAATTACTTTAAAAGCACGTGCACGTCGAACGTTTCGTATTTTGATCTTAAGCGCTACGTCGACAAACAGAATTGCCTGTATTAGTCACTTCAAAACCTTCTTGTATTACACGAGCCTTCTTTAAGTCATCCTCGGGTTACTATTTGGTGTGAAGTCACCATCACGCGGCATGCTGGGACTGTATTTCCTCAAAAATGGAAAAGAAAATCCAATGACTGCTACGTGAGCACGATGTGTTACAATTCTTGAAACTTTCGTGACAAACAACTCGACAACTTTTCTAAAATGAATAGTCTGCTTCATCAAAATGAAGCCGTAACCCAAACTGCAAAAATATCAATGGCAACCGTTCTACAACTGTTTAGCGACCACGGAATCTCATGATTCGAAGACATTTCTCAACATCCAACATCCCCTGACTTGTCAGTACAAGATTTTTTTGTGAAGACACCTTAGGAGCAAAGTACAGTAATCTATTAAGAACAATTATGAAGTTCAAAACCAAAATTCACACACAACTATCGCCAACACCATGCAAAATCTTCCCGATAGATTCGTGGAATACATGAAAAGGACGGACGCAATCTGCTCGGTATTGTTGCAGTGTAATTTTTTGCTTTCAGCAATACAATTTGCAGAAACATTTTTAAAGTAATTAAGAGTTATTTCAAAATTTCTCGTTTATCTGGTCCACCTTCTATTACAAATCAGTTTCAAAATTTAAAATTATATAAGACATTACAACGATATTATATTAATATAAATTTATAAGTACAATTACGTAATAAATATAGTACACAAACACTGATCATATTTAACTTTAAATATAAGAAAATTCTAGGAATTTTATTTATATATTTTCTAAAAGTTAATAAATTACAATCTATTTAGTGAAAAACTTAATGTATAATCATATTGAAAAATTCTTTAAAGACCTTAGAAGAGATGCAGGAATACAATAAAATAAATAGCTTCGTAATTTGAAATTGTAATATAACGCAAGAGCACATTTACTTAGACATCTTGAATCTTCGAATGCATTTTAAAAGATCATCTCTACCAATATTCATACTCCCATTTATCTAGCATGAAACTACTTCAAGATAACGTTCCAACTTCTCCCTGAATAACTTTACATCAGCACTAGTACTTTGGCAAATCACTTCCTCAATATCATTTTGGCGAATGGTAAAAATCTCTTCTAAAAGTAGGTTATCGTTTTCAGTATATTTTTGTCATGTATGAGTGAATATGTCGATCTGTATCTTGGTCGATTGGACATTATTACTATCTATTTTCAGTAGAAAAAGGGTATAAAATCCTTTGGATTTAAAATGATAATGTAATGATATTAACAATACCTTCTTTCGCTAGAAATCAAAAGTTAATTAATTAGGTGTTTCATTCCCGCATTCAAAATATAACATCCATGTTGCGTATTTTCAGATTAAAATTAAATATTTAGAAAAATTTAGAAAATGATAGTTATTAATGAAGGAAATATCCCAAAAACTTGTACTTAAATATCAACTTGTAAAAATCAACACAGAACATTACAAATACAATCCAGAAAGTATCTTTGAAAATAATGATACTGGGATAGGACAATACACGGAGACAGACAAATTATTAGTGAGAGATCAGGTAGTACATTCATTTGTAAAAAATATAAGAAAACTTGCATAATAGATATTGCAGTACCAAACTATAAACATTACACAAAAGGAACAAGAAAAACTAGTAAAATGTACACCACTCGTAATCGAACAAAAGAGCTTTGGAATCAAGATGAAGTAACAGTAGTACCGTCTGTGGAGTCAGTAAAAAATATTACAATAAAACAATTTGTCGTCATAAACAAATTCTAGAAATAATTTAAAATACACAAACAAAATAGTCCTTTAACCTAATACCCATTCTTTGACTAACGCAATCGCATTTACCATAATCACCTTTAAATGGACACACAAAAATCATAAAATTTGTAGTATATACCATTTTCTGATGGATAATAAAATCGTAGTCTCCGGCGTTAAGCAAAGAAAGTGTAAAAAATCAACGCCATAATAATAATAACTTTAAAAATCTCCACGTAGTGTAAGTTACTCAATGCATTCTCAATAATGAAAATCCATGAAGTAGAGTAAACAAGTGAAACTTATAATATTAGTGTGCAGGTGATATGAGCATTTGATTTATATGAACTTGCAACGGGTAAAATACGGAAACATTCTTCGTAAAAAATTGAGATGCATGAAAAGGTAACATACACAGCAGGATAGAAGAATATCTTTTATTGTGAAATAACTTATAAAAAAGAGCACGAATTTATTCGTCTTCTTTCTAAGCAGATAACGGCAGAAGTACTATAGACGAGAGTGTACTAGATGTTCCCGATCTGACATAAACATGGCGCATTTGTGGCCGTATCACTATAATATTTTTCAAGTGACACCCTTTAAAACTGAAATAAAACAAACGGAATAAAAAGGAAAACCTTCCGCCCGAAGTTGTCCAATCAAGATGTTGCTTGCAAGTCTGCTCAGTTTAAAACAGTCGTGGTGTTCTTAAAGTAAGCTTGCTTAAATTAATAACACAAAGTACATTAAGAAAAATGCCTATGCCGAAAACTATGGTTCACACAAAATTAAAACGTTTAACACATAGTAGTGCACAAAATTGTAACCCCTAAACATATCCCAATGACTATTTTTAACTTTTAACTTTAAGGTCTTTCAAAAGTCTTATAAAAATATCTTCTTGTTTCGTGTGAAATCACTTGAAAAATTAAATAAAGAAGTTAAAAAAAATATTCCATTAACTTATAGAAACAGAAAAATAGTCTTTATGAAGTTACCAGTCAAATTCTACTTTAAAAATTCACATGAATAGAAAAAAAAATGCTTAAACCAGTAACTGACTGTTATATTAATTATAATATAAAAAAATAAACAATTAATGTACGTATGAATTAATGTTCAAATAAACCTAATTAAATGGAAAATGAAAAATATAAATATCACTTATAATTATTAAATAACACTAAACTTGACACTGATTCAAGTAACACGAAAAATAAAGAAAATTTTGTGCACTTTTAATTTAGAAGAAGCTCCAAACCTCCCTTTCAAATGTTTTAATCCAGACGCAAGTGTATCGACACGTCCAAAACTAGTTTTAACAGTCAGAAGTCACGAAAATGAACATACTAAAGAAACTCCAAAAACCGTTCGATAATCCAGAAATTTTCTGATCTAAAAAAAGAATATCATGTCTTCGTCATGTCTCTCAGAAAGCAATATGAATAATGTTAATAAACAACTCATCAGTGTTAAGCGTAAGACATTGCGCTGCATACAACAAAATTTAACACATGTACCAAAATTAACCGAGAACAAACGCAAATACTTCAACAAACAGAAGAAAATTTGCATGTTATTGTTAATAAGTTATAAATAATGCGAAATGGAAAAATAAATTAAAAAGAAGGCTAAATAAATAAAACGAGAGTTCTAAATTAATAAATTAACATAGTTTTTGGAAATACAAGATGACAATAAAAATGTTTCTAAACAAATGAATGAAATAAAAAATAATCATCTATGACAAAATTATAGACAGTAACGATACTAAAGATAAGACAAGGCGTACGAAATGTATTGGAATATAAAAAGAAGCTTCTAATATTCTATATATACAGGTATAACAAAAAAAAAAAATTCTCGCAGTAAATAATAAATTCTTAGATTGCTCAATACACATGAATGATAAATACTACCTAGCAAAAAAATAATTAACTAAATCTCCATTACACAACAGAGGCAAAGCAACAATGAATGTGAACATGTGAAAGGGCACCAAAACGGTTAAATGTACAGGAAGAGCTATGACTTGCGTTTTCTGGGATTCTCGAGACATGGTGCACATTGATTATTTGATGAACACCAGTAGCATTACAGTTCCCTTAATCCGTAAAATCTATCTACTCTCGCGAACGCATGGCGCTGAACGTAGTTGAGTTGTCTCTCGCAAGTGTCCTGTACATTTTCCCATCTCTTTGTATCCTGTACCATATTTTGCGTCTCTTCTCATTTCATCCCTATTCTATCCAAAGTTTGTTATTCTTAGATCTTTAGTTCATTTGCAATCATTCGATGTTTTTGTTACAAATAATTGGTCAAATAGAACTGAATTATCAAGTCAACTTTTTGATAATTTTATTTTTCGACTCTCCTTTAACTTCAACACACTTGTGTATCTATCCTGCAACGACTTTATTCCATCAGAAGAAGAAAATGATTTCTGATGGCCTTCAAAACGACGATCAATTCTCTCTTCTAATTGATTATTATTATTAAATTGATTAAAATTAAATAAAACAGTGGGACGAAACCATATCCAGGCTATATGATGGGTGGTTTATCTCATAAAAGCTACACTCATAAAGCCTGGGTTATAACGAAGGAGGACTTTTTTATAACACAAACCTGAACGTTTTTGGTGACCGATAGTTTTATAATTTTGTAACGTGTAACCGATGAGAGTCCTCTTCAATGGATTAACGGCCCCATCAAAACTGTTTTAGCCAATATTTTCCCATTCACTATAATCTTCCGTTTGTGTGTAATTTTAGGAGAATTATGTTCCTTTGTCAAAAATTTGATGACAGTGAAATGTTTATTGCTTAAACAACATGGCCTCCCTCTCTGGTACAACACATGAATGTATTTGAACGACAGAGTGAGACCCCGTCTGTCTCGCATGTCGGCAACGATGTTCCCATAGTGTGTATAGACAGTCACTTGCCATCTCGGCGGTTTGCCAAGCAGACGAATTTTAAAAGGAATCATTCAAATATTAATGACACCCTGTTCACTACCTATGTATCAGAGATTCACTTTTCATCAGGTAAATTTGGGTTATTAACGAATGATTCGTTTGTATACTTTATCGTACCTTCTCGATACAGAAAAATAATGAAATAACATTGACTCCCTCTCTCGTACAATACCTGAATGTATTTGAACGAGTGAACGAGAACGCGTCTGTCTCGCATGTCGGTTGCCTGTTGCTTTTTCCTAAAACTTTGTCATATGACATAAAAATTTTCTTTAGTCCTCGTAATATCAATTTCCTTTTTTCAATTTTAAAGAGACAATAAGTTTTACTCTTGTTTTTAAAAAAAATTATTTACTTCACTACAAGCAATTGTCTTCCTTTTCTTTTCTGGTCAGCTTTTAATTTTGCCATTATATTGAACAATATATTATATCTTAATAAAATTTAACACATTTAAGTATAAAATTATTTTGCATTTTTAATAATAACTACCTTATTTTCCTTTGATAGCTTATTTATCTTTCATCAACTGTTTATTTACTAAATATTTATATACATAATTATGTCAACTAATAAATTATAATATCAATATTACTTAATATTCCAATAAGTAAATAAATTAATTAATTTTATCCCATTAATATCATAACAATATATTCCATTTAATGATATTTCAACTCGTCAATAAAGTCTAGTCGGATTTAGTTATATGTATGTAGCTTCCGACTCTTTGGTTTAAAGAAATATTTACGGAATAGAAGATTTTCCACTGAAGAAGAAATTCATTCTGAAATTATGACTTTTTTAGATCTTGTCGTAGCCTGTTTAGATACATTTAAAAAGTGGAAATGTCGATTTCAACAGCATATTGATATCGAAAGCGATTTCTTTTAACAAATTTAGTAACAGTTTTTGTCATAGATGTATTTATAAAATCATATCACAAAATTTAAAGAGATATCCTTGTATCAAGCGAAAGTAATAAGAATTGTTACAACACATATATTACAATTTGCAATTTGAACTTAAAAAGCAATATATCTAATTAAAAATAAGAACCCTGATCGCATCTTATGATACATACGTCAAAGAGAAGCTACTGTCGCACATTATCATGATTACCATAATTTCTCATTGTGAAGTGGCATTTCAGTTACCAGAATAGGAAAGTTTACCTCAACTCAAAATTAATAGTGGTATCTCCACTAATTAGATTAAAGTAGTCGACGTCAGGAAAATGGCCGGGAACAATCGCTTTACCAATGCAAACTTAGCTGAATTAATACGCAAACCCCACCATTTCAATCTACTATTCATAGGTTCATTATTGAAGTATACATTATACTACACTTCCATTGTGCTCTGCAGAAAAATAAGAAAGCGTATAGTAAATCAATAATATCTATTATTAAATTGTTCTACAACCGAGAATATTGATGGTAAATCAATTTAGACTACGTTCTCGTAACTAATCATCTTTAGTACGTCCCATTCATTCAACGAACGTCCTTTTTACTTGAGGAACTTATAATCATGATAAAAACTTTTATGTGGATAGTATATTACGTGAAATTTATAAAATCGTAGAAGCAGGAAACCGTGGAAGTCAACCAAGGAAAAGATAAATAACACGTTGCTTCGAATAAAGGGGATATCAAAGATTTAGATCTTATCAGAAAAAGAGTTGTTTCCTGCATTTCGAGAAAATGTAACAATTGATTTCCTTAGCGTTACGACCTAGTTAACCAGGATTACCTCAAATGTACTGTTCCTTTTTCTCATTCCGGCGAAATCACTTGCCAACCGATTCTATATAATCCGCACTCACTTTCTATAAAGTTCGATGCAAACAAAACTTTACAAACAGATAAAATCGATAGATTGGTCCGATTATCATTGGATACCTACGTACGTTACCTAGTCTAATATTATGTAACTACATATGTGTTATGGAAAAAAATTGAGGTTCTAGTACAGAAGCATTTTCCTTCAACATTTGTGTCACATTTTCGTTAATAGAAATAATACTAATAATGTTAATAATATAATTTATTGCCCAACAGTTCTAGCCCAGTTACAAAGTACATACAAAAATAAGTAATTGAACACAATAAACAGTAAAAATAACCAAATAATATATGCTTATGTACTAAAAATAGTAAGAAAATAATAAAAAATACTGTAACACAATTTCGATGTCGATTTCCAGTAATACATCGGTGTATAGAGCATCAGCGGTCTTTATCATATGAATTAGTAGGAATCTCCAAAAAACTTTTGTTTCTTGAAAATTACCAAGAGGTGATGCGTGGAATGTTGAATTTAATTGTAAAAAGTATGTCAAAACAGTCAATATGACCACTAATTAATTTATGCAAAAAATGTACCCTATATATTGTAGCTTTCGTCGATCTAGCAAAATTGCTATATTATAAAGAAATATATTCAGTTCCTGTATCCTAATAAATACCAAAAGTTTTGTAGCACAAAAATTTTAAAAATCTACGTACTTTCTACAGCATATCTTTAAGTATGTATATTAAAAAGGATTCCAAATATTGATCCATATTCAAGCTTGCATCCAACAAAGGCAAAATATAAATAGGTCGATATTACCGTTTTAACCTCTAAGAGACACATGTGTTAATAAGTACATTGAAATTCAATTATCAAAGATCTTTCACTGAATCAGTTTTCAAAAGTGTATGTCCATATATAGAACAAGTGAAAGTAAAAGTTCTTAATTTTCTAGTAAAAGACATAACAAAATATTTATAAAGATTAACAACAGATGAATTAATGGCGAAATTAATACTCTCTTGTAAAGGCATGGCATCTATAATAGACGACTGGACGACTACATTGAAAATTTTAATACCATCAGCACTACCTAAGGCATTAGAAGCAAAATTTTTAAGAAAGTTGTTTATAAAAAGTTATATTAGTGGGCAAAGATTCAAACCTCAAGGAACTCCGAACATTAGACAAATATCTATTATAGAAAACATAGTTGGTCCTATTATTCAGATACGAACCCACAAGATTAATTAGAACAAGGAGAAGGACCAAAATAAGAAAATTTATTTAACACCAAGCGATCAATTCAGATACACAGGAAAAGACAAAATAAATGCAGTCATTGGGACGATAGTTGGTTATATTCCATTCATCGTTCTTTATAACAGAAAAAATTCTAGCACGCTTCCATAATTTTGAAAAAACAGCTATAGAAATGGAGGTATTAATGATTTTCAACTGCTGCAAAAATATTTCGAGCATTTTTTTAATCAGAAAATTTGGAACTGACTCATCATATATTGCATATAAGACACAGTATTCAACGACTCGGAATCAGATAGAGAAATCCAAAAAGAGTAGAGTTCCGTATAAGGAACCCCTGAAGTGTATTTAACGGATGTGTATACATACTATAAAACGGTTGAGCAAAGAAATCAACAATATCTTCTGAATTATCCATCTCATCCAATTCATTGGGCATAATACTAAAAATTCGAGTAGTACTTTGTGCTTTCATATAAGATATTATATGTAAAAAGAGGACGTGATCTAATAGATTGCTCGACAATCCTTTGTAGAGATTCGATGTTAAATGTTTTTTCAGTGCACGAAATCTTTTGAATTCATTATAATGAATACTATATTATTATAATAATATAGTTAGAATGCTTCCATTCAACATTACACTGCCGCTCGTCTTTCGGAGTCGTAATAATCACCTTACTGAACCTCTCCATAGGTTCAGTAAGGTGATTATTACTAAATAGAACGATTCGATTAATTCAAATACCAAAGTTCATTTTAAATTTTTTGCAAAAATATTCGCAGCATTTGAACGTAGCGCGTAGCGATAATTGCTATCATTTCAGTATTCTCTTAAAAGGAAATAATGTCGTTCTGACACAATGACATTACACTATACAGTTACATTAGAACATGTAAAAATCTGGTAAATTTCACAGGGATTTTCTTAAGCACAGTAACAACAATTTCGCTTATCACGTCACTACATAGATAAAAGTACACTATGAATAGCAGCACTATGAATAAGACGACAAAATTCTAGTCTATTAATTATACCTTGAACATTTATTCCCTGAATTATTGTGACCTTGTACGGATGAAAATTAATCTTTTTCGACATTCTCCATGTGTCTCACTGAGTCGAATTCAATACATTAGCATATTTAACAATGTTTTTTTAGACTAGCGATAATTGCATTTCATGGCCTTTCACCGTTAACGGTATTGCAGACAGACGTTAGTCTTCCACTTGACTTTTTGTTTAAAGTGGTCCTCGTGTTCTCCATTTACGAATCCAAACTGAAGTTGTTTTACGCCAAGGACATTATTGAATATAAATTGTCGAAAACACTTTTAAAGTTAGTTAAGTTGAATAAATTTCACAATACAAAAATATGCTATTTTATTGACCAACGCTCCATTTCGACGATTGTCTACAACTAATACAGGATCTCCAAAGACTACTGCTCCAATTAAAAATAACACAATTGTGAATAATCGATTAGTTTTTATATTATTAATGCAAACAAGCTAGTAATCCATTTTGCTGGTCTTGTTGGATATGCATGACTATTATTCTTACCAGATAGCATAAAAACTGAACAGTTGCTATTTTCTTCAAGAAATAGACAGTATAGTGAATCGATCCAGTTTGTTGTACATTCTTTTAAGTCGTCCGAGGCAGAAAGAAGTGCCTTTAATCTGAATCTCTAGGTCCGACACGGGCATCATTAAAATAGGAAAATCTGCAAAGCCTTGACGACTATCTATTAACGCGTATTAACAATACGCCAAAAACCAAGGACCCGCCTTTTTCGCATTTACATATGTACATATGTATTATCATTTATTATAATTTTAGCTTATGTATCAAGAAGTCCACACGTTTAACAAATAAATGAATAAATGGGTCGGGCACATTTTTTGTATTATAATAAGTATACTAAAATATCCCTAAATAAATAAATGCGGAACGAATTTGAATCTTGGCGAAAAATTACGCTAAAACGGAAAAAAATTGGTTAGTTGTAGAACATTGTAAAGTCAACAAATATATGCGTACTAAAGAGACAAGAGTAAATTTCGCTTCATGTACTTTGGCAAACCAAAATAATACCAAAAATACTCTCTCCAATCTAGAAAGTTACGTGAAAGAACGTACACGCATTATATAATAGATGGAATGGAAAGTTGGACTCAGTTGACATTCACCAGCTTTCCATGTTGATGAAATTTTCGGTATCTAGTTATTGTAATCACTCCGTCATTACTCATACGTTATAAATATTCATTTCAATGTTCTTTCAAGTTTCATGTTTTTTGAACTATATTGTTTCTATTATTCATTATTTTGTTCTTTTGTAATCTTTGCCATGTTTACCCTTACCTCTACTGCGTACATAAACCTGACAGTTGTCTTCTTTAGTAGTATTTGTACTTTCAAACTATATCTTCGGAAAACCCAAACATTATAGTTATTTAATTTGTCTTGAAGGTTATGTCGACTTAATGTTTATATTTCTAGGTGCTAGCTTTTTCTAATACTTAAGACTACTACTAGGCCTGCAAGAAGTAACCCATCATTTTCACAACGGAAAATATGGATTGGAATAGAACCTACTCTCTTTAATCTCTTAAACCTTTCTATAATTTTGTTCTAAGTTAAACGGCGTTGCATTTTTGCATTTGATTGAATAATGCAAAGAATCTTACAAAAATTTTGCAATATTGGGAAACTGATTGCTATATGCTATCACAAATTCAAGTTTGCGTCCTGTTCAAGTTGTACTGTAAAAAAAGCTGATTATATCGCCTTGGTCAAAAACGAAGTACCTGGCAACCATACATTACCAGTCTATCCATGGATTGAATATATCAGTGTTTAGAGGAATTAACTTATGTACTGGTAGATGATTGTCCACATTATACCACCGTACTCAGATGGTACAAGGAATTCCAAGAAGAGCAGAATCCCTATATCATGCGCTACTTGATACTATCAATAAATTCTATTTATCTCTTCTCTTATCTAGAGTGAGATAAGCACCAAAGCTATCGCGGTATAGAAGAATATCTGAACATTCACGCACTAACAATTCGTACCTATCTTATTCATACAGATTAGTACGACTTGTGAGGAAAATCTGTTCTCTTTAAACATCTTATTCCTTAACCGAAGAGCAGACAGCACGATGCGCTTCATTGTAATAGTATCACAAGAAATGTCTCATTATGTTAACAGCATCTTGACAGATGATAAAACCTGGCTTTACTGCTACATCATATCCACAAAGCCCTGGTTCGTTGAAGAAGAAAGCATGCCAATGACTATACAGAAACATTTATTTATTATGAAGAAAATAGCTGTCTTCTCTACCGTAAAAGAAATTGTTGAGCACGTGGTGTAGAAAACGCAAAAGACAGTCACTGCAAAGTGGTATAGCGAATAATGCCTGTCCAGAATTGTTAAAATACTCAAAAATATTCGTCCTTGCTACAAGATCAAATGCATGGATTTCCTATACCAAGACGTTCCGGTCCATCGAACTAACTTCTGTACTCAGTATTCAGCAAGAATCAGGTTGAATGTGCGAAAACGTCTACTATACATCCCAGATATTTCGCGTTGTCTCCTCATATGAGGAACAAATTGAGGCAGAAAAAATCTTATGTTGTGGAATATCGATTATACCCAGCTTTCATAAAAAATGTGAAACAGTTGGCTCGAAGACTGGTTATAAAAAATAAACGAGTATTTAGATTAGATTATTTTAGTTGGTCATGCAGCCTATCCCACTGCCACCTTTTTAGATATAATGTGGCCCTCATGCGTCATCCGGAATCTCTTGATTTTCTTACATATGCCAATCGAAATTAGCTTTGATTACCGCTTTCTTATTTTGCGCCGGAATTCCCTGGGGAACGTTAACTACCACACTTTCCTATGTCACAAAATTTTTTTGCACATTACCTTACAACTTACAATTAGTTTTATGAGTTGTAAGGTAAGGTATTAGTTGGGTTTAGTTCGACTCCCTCGGTGGCGTTCCTTTATTCAAACACTGCTTGCGACCTTCTGAGAAGAAGTACATAGATCGTAGTGGAAATTATTTTGAAAGTCTTAAAATTAAAGCTCTAGTGGCAAACAGTTTAGTTTCATTTGTATTATAAAATATCTCTAATACTTGGAATATTATTTGATAAAATATTAACTTCTCTTTCCATATTTAGAATATCGTCTTAAAAAAGTTTGTTAGCATACTTTTCCTTGAAAAATATGCTAACCTTATCCGAAATCAAATGCTTTTTGATTTTCAAAATATCAAACACATTCAATTGTCTTTTCTATAATTTTTTGCACGATTAACATCGTTTCTATTATCTCTAGATTCTGGCAAAATCCAGTTCTTCACTTAGAACTTATACGAGGATAGTTTGACAAGTAGTGAGAATGACACATAGGTGGCGCTCTAATTGGTAAAACAAATGCACTGTAATTTAGGCTGCCTATTTATATGTTTACATTCCGATATCTAGATAAACCGGTTGATTAGTTTATTTTTGACAGCTGATTGAAAAAGAAGCAACACGTCGTTTTGTTAAAATGGAAAAAGCAGAGTATCGTGCGGTGATTAAATACTTCGTAATTAAGGCTATGAAAGCTACCGAAATAAAAGATGAGTTACGAGGAACATTAGGTGAATCTGCTCCATCATTCGCCACAATAAGTAGATGGGTAAATGAATTTAAACGTGGTAGAACAAGCTGTGTTGATGAAGCGCGCTCTGGAGCACCCAAAATCGTGACTTCTAAGGAAATGTTTATAAAAATCCATAATATTATTACGCAAGATCGACGACTCAAAGTGAGAGAGATAGCAGACATGATAAACATTTCAACAGAACGCGTACACCACATTTTAACGAAAGAATTGGGCCTTTCCAAACTTTCGGCAAAATGGGTGCCGCGATTGCTTACGACTGATCAAAAGTTCACTCGTTTGCGCATTTTCAATGAGTTTTTGGACTTTTATAAGCGGAATCCGGTTGATTTTTGTAGACGATTTTTTACTTGCGATGAAACTTGGATACACTACAGCACACCCGAAACTAAACAACAGTCGAAACAGTAGTTAGAGCGTGGTTCTGCACCTCCAAAGGAAGCGATAACCACTTTATCGGCAAACAAGGTAATGGTATCAACTTTTTGTGATTCAAAGGGCATTTTGCTCATTGATTACCTTCAAAAAGGTGCCATAATAAATGGATAATATTATGCCGAACTTCTACAAAAAGTAAATGTTGAGATTCGTGCTAAACGGCCAGGAATAGAAAAAAGAAAAAGATTCTGTTTCACCAAGACAACGATCCCTCGCATACCAGCACAGTTGCGGTGTCCAAAATTCACGAGTTGCATTTCCAATTAGTACCGCATGCGCCTTATTCGCCGGATCTAGCCCCTTCCGACTTCCACCTTTGTCCAAAATTGAAAACGGCACTGGGTCGGAAGAAATTTTCGTCTAACGACGAACTTATCATCTTCGTAAATGAGTATTTTGCAAGCCTTCTGGAATCGCATTTTAGAGATGGCATAAGGGCATTGGAGCACCGTTGGAATAAATGTATTGCTCTTTTAGGATAATGTATTGAAAAATAAAAATTATTTTTTATTTAAAAAATTCGTTATTCTTTTCCATTCTCACTACTTGTCAAACTACCCTCGTATATAATCCAATTTACCAATAATTATTGTGATTTGCTTTTAAATAATAACTTATAATACTCTCTAGTATCTTTCTAGTATCTTTCGTTATCTTTTTTTATAAATTTAAGTCGCCAAACTACATCTTTCATCCTTTAATCAATAATGTTTTTATAAAATTTTCATAACTATTTTATTCCAACTTATTTAAAATTTTCATTTTGTCTTGCTATAAACGCGGAAAGTATTCTATATCGATAATTGAAGCACAAGCTTCTCCCAGGAAAGATAACTGTAGGGAACTTTAATGTCGGGAAACCAAGTGCGTCAGGCGGTAATGTATGCTTTCTACTAAACGAAATAATAAAAATTCAGGAACGAAATAAATACACGCCACAGAATGACGCCTGAAATTAATCCCGGAGACTGTATCAACATCGCATTTAACCGAGACAAATTACTATTCCGTGTAGTTATAAATGGTCCAGTGTTTAATAATTTAAAACGAGCAAATGAAACGTAAACAGTCCTTCCCCGTGTTATTGTTGTTTTGTCGCCTTCTTTCTCACTCTTCAACAATTTTTTCGCCGATTCCTATATGTCATTTTTCTGCGTTTTTGTTTTAATCCCACACCACGACTCACTCAATAACTGCGTTTTTGTTACACGCATCCACACAGCCTGAAAAATGCGGAAGGGGTTTGAGGTATAGGGAGAGGACGCTTCAGGAATAATATATCTTTTGTCAAATGCGTGCTTCTGACAGTTCACTGTCACATAACGCCGCTTTAATAAACAACCCATAAAAATAACCGCCGCGTGCACTATGAAAAGGCGGAGTGTTTCCTCTGTTTTTATATAGAGATTGCTTTATGCTGGATAATCTCTTATTTTTAATATTGTTTTTTTTTTTCAGTAGGATTTTGTATCTTCTTTATTGGTTTTTTTATTATTATTATTAATCCTCCCATGTTGATAAAACAAGTAAATATGTTTGGAGGTATTTTTATTACGTGCTCTTTTTTGTTATTCTACATAGGATGGGGTTCGAATACGTGGGTAAATATACAATTATTGTAACATAAAGTATTCATAACAAAAGTTTGAAACTTCAATCAGATACATACGTACGGCAATGCAGAGTACATTTGTAAATAGTAGAAGCCAAGATCTGGATGATGCACTCCGTAGTAAACGCTCCCATTAGCTCTTACAATTAGAATAAAGATTCATTTAATTAATAAGTTTATGAACAAGCTACAAAAGCAAAAGATTGAATAAGATATTCAAAATATCTTCTCTTTATTTCACAACAGCGACGGTATCTCTACCGCAAGAATCTTCAAACTTTTTCGAAAACTTCCACATTGCTTGGGTTTTCTGCCATCTTCTACTTCTACTCGTTCTACGTCGTACACAAGATTAAATACCACTGAAAAAACATACAAGAGGATTTTAATCAGGTCATCAGGCAGGCCATGATAGAGATCCGCCTCTTCTTACCCATCGACATAAAAAGTTCCATGTAAGTGGTCTTTAACATAGATTGAAGAATACGCAAGAGGACTATCGTGCTAGAACCAGATTTGTTGGCTTTCGTTCACAAGAATGTCGTTTGAAAGGTCACTCATTGTATTCTCCAGAAAGTTTAAGTAAGCAGTGCCTGTTAACTGATTTCATAAAGTAATCAGACCTAGGGAACAGTCGCCAAACATACATATCCAAATGAATGAAACACGTATTTGACTTTTAGATTCCATAATGGCATGGGAATTTTCATCAGCTTACACATGAGTATTGTGAAACTTAAAAATTCTATTTTGTGTGATCTCGGCCTCAGTAAAAATAATATTGAATACAAAATTGGGCTCTGCCGCATCATCGCTTAGAAACCAGAGGCAAGAAACCATGCGTGCTTGTTAATCTAGTATATTTAGGGATTGCATTTGTGGTACGCGGTACTAATAAAAATGCTGGTCACGGAGGATTTTCCAAACAAGAGGAGGACTAATTTTTACTTCAACTTATATTCTCCGCAAACTGCCATGGATTGGACTTCTTCGCAGGCAATAGATTTCTTTGATGTAGGAATTCAAAAACTTGTTGAGCGGTGTAAAGTAGAAAAGTTGATAAAAGTATGTAAAATATGGAAAGAAATATATTTTAATATTATTTACAGAATTTTTCTTCTTATTAAAAAACGGACTTTATTTAAAAAATAATTCCCATGTAACTCATGACATGGCAATGCAGGCTCTAATTGATATTAACGTTTTGAAGGATCCGAAGGCATTATTGTCATCCTTTCTATTATTAAGTACTTTAATCCAAAAATGTATTTATGCGGAAAACATAAAACATTATATGAAACCAGAGAAATTTCTCCAAACATATATGCACATCCAACACACATTTGCTTCTTTAGGAAATATCAATAACTATTGTTGTTTAATCTATAATACTAAAATCCGTTGTAATACTTTGAAAACAAAACTTTGATTTTACTGCAATGAATTATAATTTACTTTATTTTCTGTAATATTAGTCACTACCCCATACCAAACTCTCAATTCTTCTCAATATTCCCTCGAGAATAATGAAACTCGTAAAAAGTATTTTCCACTTCCTTACTTTCACCTCGGTAAATAATAAATAATGAATTTTCTTGGAGATCGATTTTACGAATTGACTTTGCTTTACGAGGCGACTAATTATGCATGCTTATAGCTTAAAGTAAGCACTCTATTTTGGCTACATAATGTGCTCAGAGACCTTTTTAAATAAATAACATTAATATTGTGTTTTCGCATTTCATCGTTTTGATGCATCATTATTGTTAATCAAGCAATTTCGCCTCCCCACATACGCAATATAATTACGTTTTGTAAATGTATCAACACTTTATTAAGTTTTAGCTTCGTCGCTTACTATGTTATGACATACTCTTACAGAATATGCGACTATGAGCCCCTTCTGGGAGAAATGAATTTAATTCAGTTTACACTGATTTAGATAAAATTTTCTTAGAAATAATAATGGCAGAAATTTCCTTCTAATTTTATGATAAAATTGCCATAAAGAATAGAAATGGTACCCAGTGTGATAACGATATGAAGAACATTGCTCTAGAAAATTTTTATCCAGGCAGTCAACGTAATAAGGTTGTTTGCTGATATACGAATCCAAGTTTTACGATTAAATCTACAAACTTATGACGTGAAATTATCGTTTTATTTCAAGTATCCCAAAAATGTAAAGATTGCAGAATTGGATGCCTGTACGCCAGAACTACGAACATGCAACAGGATAACTTGTCCACTATAGTAATATCACATAATAAAAGGCTACTTAAAAAAATTTAAAAAGTGGGCAAGTAATACAATATCAGAAAAAACACAGAATCTATAATTATTCTCACTAGTAACATTGGCCAACAAATTTCACCTTTGGTTTTGCTACCAAGGGACCTATACTAATTTTTACAGAAAGGAAACATTTAATTCATAAAAAATGTAGATAGTTAAGTTATCTCTAATTTTATTTGGATGTTAATGAAAAGATTTTTCTGTTTATAACATGCTTTAGTATGTATTTCATATTCTTACAATTAGAAATGTGACCAAATATTGCATTGTCTCTTATAAACAACATCCACATTCTTCTTTTTAAATTTCAACTGTAATCTGCCAACATTACAGAATTCATTTACCCTGTTACCATTTTTCCATTCCTAAATGTCTTGGTGGAAACGCTCACCATGCTCACCACTAACGTTCGGACAAATGTCAAATGAGAGTGTACTATGCACTTTAAGAGATATATTACAGCAGTATAACTGAAATGTTTGTATATTGTATATATCCTCAAACTGCTTTCAGACTGGACGAACCTATAAATAGTTTCTACAAACTGGGGTCACGATGTATCCCGAAATCTTTAAAGAATCTGCAAATATCATTGCACTAGACCAAATTACTGGGGACATACTATAGAAATCAACAAGTTATGTTTGTTGATTTTAATAAATTCACATTCTACGCCAAATCATTCAATACGAACTGGGTAATTAAATGTGACTTGTGTAGTGTATATGTAGTGAAATCAGAACCGATTGCTTTACCTTCAAAGCCTATGTTATTACTACTTTGACTCTCCTCGCTTTCTTTCTCAATTGACGGTTGAAGAACTGGATAGTGTTTGTCATATAGCTGGAGCTTTTAAACTGACATAATCATGTTTTCTTTTATTTTATTACGCGGGTTCAGTTCTGGTGTCTTATTAACGCAAAAATAGCAATCCGCAGGATGGTTCAGATAACCAATTTCTCGAAAATCTGCAGCATGTAGTACACATTACATGGGTTTGTCTTGATTTTTGATGGTCACATCGAATTAAAGTTTATAGGATCGATAAATAACGCGGCTTAACTTATTTAATGCAGTAAATTTACCACACATATAACAAAAATTATTTGGATTACTTGCACACGAAGGAAGCATGGTTGGATCCTTAAAGAAATAAATTAAAATCTTAATATAATGTTTGATGCCTTTTCATTACTAAAAACTCACACATTCTCACGTCTCTATGCTGTGCTATTGTACTTAGAATCGCATCTTTTTTATAACATATGTGCGCTTATCCCCTCTATAAAGCTTAGCAACCGATATTTTAGAAAAACAATACAAACTTGGTACATCGCGTCCGAACAAGTCTACTTTTATACTTTGTATATGATGTTTAATTTTGTCAGTTACTGATTTAGGGCAAAAACTTCGTTGGCCAGCGCAGTAAATCTCAACAAAGAAAAAACCCAACAACGAAAATCAGAGAACTTATACCAGAGTAACAAGAAGACCCATGAATGTCGAAAACAAAAACACCAATATTTTTTTGGACCAGTCGATACAAACATACCATAGAAATGCATAAGTTCAAACGTCATCTTAGCAACTCGAGGAAATAGGAGCATACGCTTGCTACAATACCAAATGCCATATGTACTACAGACGAGTTCACGATGTATGGCCACTAATTACTAGAGGCAACGTTAACGAAAGCTAGGAAACACTACCATGAAAGATGATATTCCAAATATCCTTCCAACAATAATGACTCAAATATGACTATAAAATGTACAACAATTTGTATCTCATAGTAGCAAGTAAAAAAGCATCTAAATTCATAGTGGCCCATTTTTATTACAGATTTAATATTTATATATGAGAATATGATGAAATAATTTAATTATTAATTAATTAAATACGTCCTTCAATCATTTCTAATTGCCCTTTTGTCTTTTGTTATGAATATTTTCAAGTTGACTTTCTAATATATTAATAAATAAAAAATTAAATACAAATCTACAACTCCAGTCTACAGTCCCGGTCTACAGCTCCATATATCCAAGCTAATGCCAAACATGGTTTTCTTTAAAGAAGTAGAAATGAATGTTTATAGTCAAGTCATTTGAATAAAGTTTATATTTAATTCAAATAAATTCTTTCTTTAGGTTAGTTTGACACTTAAATATATATGTAAACTTTATATAAAATGTATAAAATGTATATATTATACACTTAATATGTATATATGTAATATCATAAAAAATACTTCTTTATATACATAATTAATCGATAAATTTCAATGTTCTATAAAAATTGTAATACTAAATCCGCTACCCCATTCTCTAATATACTTAGAACTTCTATTAAAATTGATTTACATGCTCCTTTTATATTAGTGAAAATGTGAGTTTTTCATCCATTTGTTAACTTCAGCTCAAAAAACCTTTTCCTGTTCCTCGAAATATTAAATGTAAGGCCTTTCAGCAAAAAATAAGACTGAACTTAATACGCTTCTGTGTGTAGAACAACAAAACGCAAAATGTGTATGAAAATATGGCGAAACACAGGCATAAATTTTAGAATATTTGCGCAAATATTTTAGCATAACTCAAAAAAGATATTAATGGAATGGTAATTGCCTTGTCAAGGCTGTCACCATTTTTGAAAATAGAAATAATCCTTCGCGGTTTCTGAGTGTCCGGAAACGTAAAGAAAGACGACGACATATTGAAGATCGTTATTATCGTTTCGCAATGTAAAGCTGCACGGATGTCCACAACAAGAAGTCAGAATTTCAATTGCCTTATTGCTGAAAGTACATCTTGCTTTGAAAGCAGGAGCTGGCGATAATTAGAAAAGCGTGTAAAGAAAATGTCTAGGTACTAAAGCAAACACGAGAAAGTAATTTCAAATGTTTCCACGATTTCTTTAAGATCAGAAAGATTGCGATTGTGGATTTACCATTTCTGGAAATAATATATTACAAAAACTTTCGGTTTATTAAACATTCTCAATTGCGTCAATTACATACTGGAGGCTTTACCAATTTCGTCTTATAGCAGTATATCAACTAGAAACGGTTGAAGGAAGGATAACTTCATGAAACACAGTTTCTTCTATTTTGGGAGCTCCGAAATTTATATTTTAAATAGTTTTTAAAAAAAAGCAAACTCTTGTATATGGGGGAAGGAAAGCTAACGCGTTTCTCAGTTTTTGGAAGATTCAATAAGGCATTTCGAGCCGAGTGATAAACATCTAAACTTTAGACATTTATCACTCAACTCCTAATGCCTTATTCGTTTGGTGCCTCTAGAATCTAGAATAGGTATGGGCAACCTTTGACATGTTGTGGACCAAACTTCAATGGGCAAATGCGTTCGCGAGCAGCATTTAAAAGTAGTGCATTTTAAAGTAAGTAGTGTTCATAATTTTTAGCTATAGATATCAGACATGAAATAATACGACAATAATACGGATCAAATCTTACCCCGCGGGCCGGTTGTTGCCCACATGTGATCTAGAAGAAATCAATGATCCCAATTTTGCAAAGATTATAAAATCTTAATTCTGTCATTTTAATTGATTATAGTACTGTATTGCCTTAGGTACATAGTACATAGTACAACGAATGGGCAGAAAAAGTAGTCGAAATCATCAGAAAGTATATATCGGGTAGTACGTAAAGACAAATAAAATGGAGAGTAACAGAAAATAATGATTTAGATATAACGATAGCAATTAAAGTTATTACTATTTTTAGATATTTCAGTCTACTTATTTCTTAACTATCATCATTTAATATACATAGATAGCACTGTTGATGTTAAAAAAGTATTGTGCAATGTTTTTGCGTCATTTGCAAATACAATATAATTCGTATGAATAGTGTTTGAATCTGTGTGAACACCAGTACTATTAAATTTTATCTGGCTTTTTTTGATGGCTATTGATTTTTGTGGATTAGATTGTATTTTATTGTGTGAAAATTTTTTGAATAATAGGAAACTTGCTTCTAGCCATGTGACCCTATGTGTAAGAATCGATAGGGGTGAGCCTGGTATGCCAGGAAAGTGTTTGTGAAATTAGTATATAAGTTTCGAAGATTTCAGGAAACTTTTTTAGTGCGACTCATTATGCCATGATTGTACAATTTTTTGGAATAGTTTCTACACTCAGATTTATTGCATATCACAGGCATGTTGCATGTAGTGAAGTTCGACACCCATGTTTAAGGAAACATGCCGCAGAAAGCACGGACGAACCGACATCATTAACAAACATCACTAGTTGGTTTGATGTCAATCTAAGCTTTAATAGCGTAATTAATATCACACTTTCGATAGTTAAAATAATTTCTTTTCTGTTTTCTGTTTTCCATTTCTTAGTGCAGACTTAATACTCACCTCCATTTTTTATCGCGATGGAAATAAATACTTTATTAACATTCGAGCGCTTGCTAATACGTAGTCTGTATTATATGTATTCCAAAATTGACAACGGTTCCTTCTGCACTACCCTACATTGTAGATTACAAGCAATCAACATATATATAATATGTAACACAAGCTCCTTTTGAGATATCAGATAATATTTTGTATGTTTGTGTTTTTGTGTTTTTACATATCTGAAGCAGTCTCTTTTCATCCGATAGAGAATAAACGTGTGTCAATTACTTTAACACCATCGCATTTCAGATTTGGGAATTGTCCGATAAATTTATTTAAACTATCCATGTATAACAGTTCGGAATTATTCCGTTTTGCACTCATAATTACGCTGCAATACAATATCAAATATTAGAAGTAGGTAACTAAACTTACTACATTCTATAGCACGTCAGATATATGTATGTCGGTGATTGCCTTAACTAGCTGAATACATCCGTACCACCGTCTCTCGTCGCTCATGTATGGTGTCTAAATATTCACGCTTTACTTATCGTTAAGAAATAATAAATAAAATACCATTTCGTCACGTTTATTTCTTATCTAGCATATTTATTATTAAAAAAATATAGTATATGTAGTATAAAAAATTGTAGAACTTGACAAGATAGTAAATCACACTGCGAAATTTCGTGACGAAACAGTACTTTATTCATTATTATATAAAAACTTAAGAAATAAGAAGCCTAAAATGTTTAAGAATTAACAAATGAACAGTCAAAAAAGAAGAAAAATAAAGTAATGGGACGAATAAGATCAATGTAGTTATCCTAACTAATAGTCATAATTGATAATGAAAATCTGTTATATTTTTCTATATAACAGATTCTCATAGTAATAGGGATTATAAATTATAACCATAACTGAATTCTATAAATTCCAACCTATATTTTAAAATTCCTGGAGTTATTGAATTTTCTACCTATCTGCAAACTTCTGTAAGTTTCCATTCCACTAGCTAGTTCATTTTCAAATTCGGAAATCTTGATCAATAAGAGTATATGAGATGGAATCGAGATCGTAAAAGAAATTGTATATCATTTTAGTATAAAAAGAGTATCATTTTTAACATGATATTTAAATTTGCGTTAACCAACTTCTTATTTTGTTCATCTACCTGTGTTAAAAAGTACTTATTTTCGCTGTTAATAATACATACTTCCAAACGTACTGATATGCGGTGTATTCATTCGATTATTTTATGACTATCTCAGGAACCGTAAAATCTTATTTAAAATACTTAGAAAGATGCTACTCTTTTCATTTTCAATTTCCATTCTAAATATTGATAAATGTTAGTATTATCTATAATATTCTTTTGAAAGACAATCTTAGAGTAAATCACATGCCACAATCTCGTGATATAATAACTACATTTTCGGCAGTAAAATGGAGAGAATAGGTGATTCTAGCACGAACAAAGGGAAGAAAAAAAAGTAAGCACACATAATTATGAGGATACTTCAGTCACGTAGTTATCTTACGACCCATTTCATGTAAAATATGTCACTTCGTCTGTGAAACATGTTAATTTTGCGTGAGGATTTTCTCTGAGAAACTTGATTATCGAGGGTACCTTACAGCCGCACACCAAACGATTACCTAACACGCAGCCGCTGTAATCGTCATAATTCAGAAGCTCAGCGCTTACAGAGATTAAACATGCATACAATAAGGGTAAAACATCCAGTAATCTTAATTCTCCGTATCTAAACGATGATAACATCTTTAAAACAAGCTACAACAAAAGGATTAGGCTAGGTGGATCCTGAAAATGTTCGTATACCTACATAACCTGCCAGTGGTACACTCAGAATTGTTGTTTTACGAAAGCAATGCGATGTTATCGCTTGACGCTAGCTTCCCCGCTGTATGAATGTATTATTCATTACAGTATGTGGCATTGTTTTGTGATTTATATAGAAAGTAATTAAAAATAACTGATGTAATATGTTTTGCATTAACATGTACTACGTATGCTTTCAAACTAATATTACGTATACATTAACGAATAAATATAAATTAAACTTCAGAATTAAGTAATACTTGGTTTCGTATATCCGCATTTCCAGTTATTAAATAGTCAAATATTTCTCTTCAATGAAGCAACCACTCATAGAAAGTTTAACATAGTAATTACATGTTAACTTAATCGTAATTCATCTAAAATTGGTTACATTAAATTATAAATAAATAAAAATAATCTATTATCCACATGAACTACATCAAAAAATTATAACGCTATAATAAAATATTAATAATCAGTTAATAGATTAAAATTTCGAAAGAAACTTATAGATATTATTTGCAATAATCTCCCTTCTAAGATCAGTCAAAACATCGAAAAATGAATGAGTAGTGCCAGATACGTGGTTCCAGTCTGCCCATAAAAATAGCTACGAGTTGTGTATATGGTGCTATTATACATGGTCTTTCATACAAGGTTTGCGTATCAATTCGAAATAATGAGTAGAGTAGATATAATTTAGTTAGTTATGCTACGTAAATAAAATTAATTACCCAGTAAAAGCATGTACTTTTAAACCAAATTTTGCACAAAGATTTTCTGTATTGAGCGTAATAAAAGACTCAATTTTTACTGAAAAATTTCTTGACAAAATTTAGTAATAAGTTACCGTTCCTCATAAATGAGTATATTCTGTTATTCATCCGAGCATGCTTGTAAGATATTATATGAGTTCTTGTGGAAGCTCATTTTAAGCAATTTGTAAGGCATCATGTTGCTGTTATAAGTTTATTATTGGATAACAACTGCAACATGAAGATGGGCATTGTCTTGCTGCAATGTGGCATTATTTAGCCCTTGGACATAGATTAGCGAATACTTTCAGAACTTCGTAAATGTATCTTTGAATATAAGGCACTTTCGACAATTCCAGAAGTGACATTAATTTTGAAAACTCCCATGAATGCCCTAATTATTTTTCCATTATTTAAGTCTACCTAACATTTTGAATCTAACAGTTTTCGTTATTACAGTTAACTATTATTAAAATTATCGTAAAAATATATTCCATATTTTTCTACTAGGTTTAGACATCGGATGCATTATTATTTATTATTCTCAAATGGTTTCATCATCACTTTGTATTGTCACACTTTAATTACCAACTGCTACTCTTATGTGGAACCACTTTATTATTTAAGATTATAGGTAGAAACACATAACTTTTTCAATGCAAAAGTAACTTGCGTGATTTTTTTGGAAGAAGAATTTTATTCGCTTTCACCTAAACCCATACGTTATTATGTGAAAATGTCTATGTTTAACTAGTATTTGTATTTCATGCTATAGACTCTGTGTTGTAAACATAATGTAGATCCCAATATACCGCCTTGTAGGTAAGAGTAATTCTCTGTAAATTGGAGCATTGTCTTTATTATTTAAGCAAGATTATGTCTCCCATATACATATACATGTGGGATGCTCTTCTAGTGTATTAGATATATTTTGTACTCAACTTTAAGGAGTCACTTTCGCATAAATATTTATTATTTGTCGATGAGAAGTACCTTTTCAGGTTTTGGAATAACAAGCATCAATGCAACCTTCCGATGTACTGTAAAGTATTCCAATTTTTGTACTATGTTGAATATCCTTGTGGTCATCCCAACTCCTTTACCTATAGTTTTACCCATTCTTTTCTCTTAATATTTTATCCATAAGCAAAGTCCATGCTAATTTTAGCACATAAATCCTCATTAATAATATATTTTACTTAAGTTTATTAATTAGCGATTCATCATTTTCTGATACTTCTCTTGAAAAAAGCTAAAGCGCATTTCTCAAATGCGTTGAAAAATTTGTAATATCTTTCCTATCCTACACATTTTCCACTCTAATTGGTGAAACAAACTGTAAAAGTTTAACTTTTAGAGCATTTTATTAGCCTTTATAAGTACACATGTATGCTTTCATTTCGTTCCTCTGTTAAAGATTTTGAAATACTTTTATTACTTTATTCAATTAAGCTCCCTCATAAATGGAAAATCGTTTCCTTGGCACCCTTTTTCTGTAATGTTTTTAAACAATTTATGATTCCAGCCGTTATTTCAAAACTAAAAAATTCTTGTAATTTAATTTAGCTTGGTGACTTTTCTTATTGAAATCTACTCTAGTGATAAAAGGAATACAAATATCCCCCGGATGGTACAACAATCTGATCGCTTACTATAAAACTTATGAAATTTATCTTTTCACGTTACTTATGACTTTTTTATACTGATAGGAGGCCTGACCACAAATCCAAAGAATGTTGAAAGTAATTGACAGCCATCCCCTTTACTACATAAGACGGATTTCTTTCTATCGTATTTTGATTACATATGGGCTTCGCCAACAATGAAGCTGTCTCCTAGTGTTTTAAAATTTTTGATGTATTGAATAGAATTTACAGCTATAAAGCTGCTGTTGTAGTGGATGAAATCAATCTTCGATCGTAATATAAGTAACGTACAGGAAGTCTTTCTCAAATGTTTTGTCCATGTAATATTTATTGTTTATTTATTTACTGATCTTGTTTTGTATTTTGCTCTTAGAAGACTAAGATTGATGTGTCCTATTACCTAAGTTTCGCTAAACAGATATTACTATGAGTTCATCCATGACAGTCTTCCCACAACGGCTAAAGAGCTATCCTGCTCGTACAATGGCAGGTTTATTAATAAAAAGAATAAAAATATAAATTTTGTGTGTTGTGACATTCATAGTTTTGACAAGGTCAATTTAATACAATTAAGACCAGTAGTTAAAAAAGTATAGCAGATAAATTCATTACAATAATTAGCTTAAAGGAATAAAGTAATTTAATTTAACTAATGTCACTCTCCAAATATTTTATAGGTTATAAAATAGAGTTAATAAAACAGCGTCTCTTGGATTGGCCATTTACAATTATCAAACTGTGGTTAAATCATTAAATGAGACGCTCGAAGTTAAATGAAATGTAAATCTGACAAGCGATTATACATTAATAGAAGGACATAATTATAACTTGACCAACAGGACTGTGTTCGCCCTTCCATGTGGGGATTCGTCGGGAAGAACAAAAAAATACGGCGTCGCCGAGGACTGGAGTTCAGCAATTTACGCTGATTGACAAAGGCCTACAGTTACGTTAAATTTGTGATAATACGAATTCATAGTACAGCTCAAGCAGCGTAATTGATTTGTTCTGTGACTACCTGTCTGAACAAAATTCACACATGCGTAAATAACGGCCACGACAATAAAGAGGAAGGTTTCTCTTATTACGCTATTATAGTGATGGTAAAACAAACTTGAGCAATCCAGCTTAGGTCTTAAAAACACGTCTAACCAACTTCTATATTCAGCAACAAATGACTCCGTCTCCACGCGTAACACGTCCATTGGGTAAATTAACAACTCCAGTTTACACTCCATTTTTCTTCGTCCACAACATCAAATATAGAATCTTTAGAAATCTATTAGAAATAGATAGTGTTCGCACTTTCAATATTACCTCAGGGTATTATTAAAAGCACCCTTTGATCTATAAAAAAGTGACATAGAATAACTTATGTTATCACAATATCTTCTTCTATCACATTTATCTCTAATTCTTCCCATCTTTAATTAGTCGCTTGTGTCTTCTGCTGACCGGACTGCGTTCCTTCCTTATCTTCTGTTAGATTGTTTCCAATTTTTCTTTGTTCTTACTTCGCATACTTTTTATATTTCTATTCTCTCTCGTTCGATTTATTCAAAGCACCTACTGCATCTTCCATTCATTGTTGTTATTCAAGATTTAATATTCGATTCTTTTTATACATTATTTTTATTTTGTATTATTGTGGTTGTTTAATTTGCAAGCCAATATACTTATTCTTTAGTAAAACTTTATTTTCGTTTCAGGAGACTATACTAATATGAAAAGCATCTACTATTTTCCCTTTATATTTACAACTAACTTACCATCTTAATACGCCAATGATTCCAAAAATTAAAGTTATTTGTTTATATCCATCGTTTTGTTCTCATATTTAAGTAACATTGGCTTTTTACTATTTAAGTTTTCTTTAAACAACGATTTATATTGTACTAAGTACTTTCGGTTTTGTATATAAAATAAAACACTTTTTTTTTATTGCATTTAATATACATAAACATTTGGTAATGAATATTTTATTTCATAAAATTTCTGGTCCTTTCAGCAAAAAACTGAACAATTTTATATAATTTTATTCAAAGAATTCTGCAAACTTCGGAATAAATGGTAATCAGATGGTGCTAGATCATATATGCCATCACTTACAATTAGTTTTTGCCAAAGATGTGTGAGGCCTTATATAATATTGACAATTCTGGCCGCTTTTCTTTGATTGCTTCATCCAGTTTTATTAATTGTTAACAGCAAACATCAGAATTGATCGTTTGTTTCCTTGGAAGCAGCTCAAAAAACACAACAACTTTGTAGTCCCACCAAACTGACAGCATGATCTTTTTTGGATGCAATTCAGCTTTCAATGTGGATTAAGCTGCTTTATCGTGTTTGCTCCATGATTGTTTTCGAACTATATATACCCATTTTTCATATATGATGATTCTTTTTAAGAAAGGGTCGGTTTCTAAGGGGCATATCGCAAAAGTTTATTCTTTGTGTTAAATGAATTTCTTTCAATTCGTGAGGTACCCAACTGGGATTTTATAGCCCAAGACATTTTAAATGTTTTTCAATTGTTGTTAAATTAGCCTCTCCGCAACTTCTTGAACAGTTATATGACGATCCTCTTAAATTATAACAATTGGTCATCATCAACTTCAGTAGGCCGACCAGAACGCTATATATGAAAAATCCATTTTTTATACCAATTTAAGTATTATCATTAGCACCATAAACTTAATGAGCCGCAGCAGCTTTCTTTATATATGAAATAAAATATAATTCAAATTTAAATATTAACATACTAAACTTTAATAAAAATAATACTTGCTTCTGAAGGTCAAAGTGACTAGTATCACGCGACAAAAAATACCAAGTGTTTTACAAAAAATAAAGTCAGTAAAAAAAGAAATGTACCCAATACATATAGTTCATATAATCTTTTTTTATTGCATTTAGTATACAAACATTTGGTAATGAATATTTTATTTATATAAAACAATTTTATATAATTTTATTCATACATAATTATCATATATATATATATATATATATATATATATATATATATATAAATGACTGTTTGCATATATGTATGTCCAAGAGTTTTTATACAAATTCAAGCTTAATTATATAGAAAATTTATCCACTTGGGATAAATTTAACAATTTTACACCATTGTGCTATATATGAAATCCATTGTTCTTAGTTTAAGTATAGAGAATTATCATAGAAAAGATAATGGAATAATTGTATATGACCATATAATTCAAATTTAAATATTAACATACTAAACATATAATAAAGGGGTGATTTGAATTCAAACGAAAACAGTGAACGAATAATGACGTTTCGAGTTGTGGAGTTTCGAGGTGTTCGGCTCACATTGAACAGACAAAATCGTGCGTACACTGCGAGATTTGAGAGGAAACGCACGGATCTTCGGTGGCACACTCATTTTATTGTCTGGTGATTTTTGACAAACACTGCCGGTTATACCACGTTCAACACACGCTGATTAACTTAATGCATGTCTTAAATCATCAGTTTTATGGCGTCATTTACAGAAATTTACTTTGAAAACCAACATGCGTGTATCACTACTGGATGCATCGGCTGGAAATTTTGCAAAACATTTAATGGATATTGGAAATGGGCGAATGCAAATTGATGAATCTACACAATGTATCACCTTGCCAGCAAACTTCTGTAAGATCACAGAAAACATAGACGAATTGGTGCAAAAACTTTTCCAAAACATTGCACAGAACTACAAAAATCATCAGTAGCTCAGCACGTGTGCTATATTAGCAGCCAACAACGTCGATGTCAAATCCATCAACTTCACCATTCAGAATGGAATACCCGGCGAAACGACAATATATACTATAAGTCCATCGATACTGTGGTGAATCAAGACGAAGTTGTCAACTATCCAACTGAATTCTTGAACTCGCTTGGTTTGCCAGGCATACCACCGCACGTTCTTACATTGAAAATTGGCGTACCCATCATTCTTCTTCGAAACATAAATCCACCACGACTTTGCAACGGAACTAGACTCTCAGTCAAGAAAATGATGAACAATGTTATCGAGGCAACAATTTTGACTGGAAAATTCAAAGGTGAAGGCGTACTGTTGCCACGTATCCCAATGATCTCGACAGATATGCCATTCGAATTCAAACGTTTGCAGTTCGCGGTACGACTCGCTTTGGCAATGACTATCAACAGAGCACAAGGTCAATCGTTGCAAGTGTGTGGATTAAATTTGGAGAATCCATGCTTCTCACATGGGCAGCTCTATGTGGCCTGCTCACGCATCGGAAATCATTCTGATTTATTCGTTTACGCACCAGATGGAAAAACAAAAAATATTGTGTATCCCACAGCACTTCAATAAATATCGAATTGAAACGAAACGCTGCAATGTCACAATTTTTTCAAAATGAACAAAATCAATAAAATGACTCAAAATGAATTGAATATTTGTGATCTGTGTGATGTCTTTCCTTCAAATTTATTTTAGTTGTTGGCGTAGCAACGCGCGCAGAGTACAGCTAGTTATTAGTAAAATAATATATATTCTACTTTAATATAGTATTTACATATGACTTGCTTCATATATTCTTATAGTATGTACTGGTATTACCACCTCATAAAAATATGGCAAAGTATCCCAGGTAATAGTATAAATTATATAACTGGTTAAAATTTAATGTGAGTGTGGTATCAATATTCTAATTAGTGATATAAAAATCAAATACTTTCTATGGAATGACCTGATACAATACTAGGACTACACATACATATATATTCAAGCATTAAAGTAGTCTGTGTAACATAAATCAATATGTTTGATTTTGAGTTGTTCGAAAAGTAATTTCTTTTATTTTTATGAACATGAGCAACAATTCTTAGATAATTTGTAAATACTTTATTCAATTTTACATTGAACATTAGTATCATATTTCTACCCTCATAAAACTTCTGATCTTACCTGCTTACAATTAAACTAAGTAAATTTAACGTCCTCATTGGAATTAAATGCTCTTCCATGTAAAAATTTCTGTAAAGATTAGAACGAACAAGTGGCAACCAAAGTGCGCCAAACCTGGCAAATATGGCGAGTGCAGTAAAACATGCCATGTAAGCTGTAACAGCTTCTGGCGATTCATCAAACTTGTATGGAGCCTTTCCTGTAATCAATTCCGTGCGCTTCTGTTGCATGAAATCATTCAATTTTTGCCCTTTGCAACTTAATAACAGGATTATGTGACAGACGTAAAAAAAGCAATTCAATTGAAAACCTACCAAAGACCACTTTCTTATGAATATCGACTTTCGAAGTGCTTTAAACCGGCGCATCGACTCTTATCCATAATAGTTTGCATTTGACATTATTGTAAGCAATCCATTTCATCCCAAGTTACGATTCGCTTCAACAATGCATCATTTCTTCAGCAACCAATCACAGGTATCGACGAAGGAAACTTCATTCTTTCACTTCATTTTATATAATCATGAGCTGTTGAGATGGAAAAATTTAATCTCGTAATAATTTGTAATGTTTTACCCTTATTAACTATAACCGGTCTTCCAGAACAAGTGCATCCTTGACATTGAAATTATACGAACTAAATTTTCCAAACAGATTTTGGCACTACGTCTTGTTAAGATGTCCTTTCCACACATTTCACACAACTACGTTGATACTTTTTGGAAAATATGTGTAGAATTGACTGGGAAAAAAGTCTTTTTCTTGCAAAATTTTCAAATATTAGATTTACCAAAAAATTCTGTCGTATTTTTTAAATAAAACAAACGTAAACTCGGACCATATGAAGAATAACTTCAACAACTTTTATTCGGTTGACGGAGAATCGTGCCCTTTCGTAATATTATGCTAAAAACGATTCTTTTCTTCTTAGTTAAAACTGGCTGTTTCATTTTGATTGCTGTATCGAAATTTTTCAATTATTGACAATACTATATTAATAATTGTAGCAGCTTATAATTAATAATACCTTGTTTGTCCCTCCAAATCTACAGTTATTTATGCAAATCAGGTTTGACTATCGAAATTAATTACCCAGATTATACACACCTTTCCTTACTAAAAAGTTATTGAAGTTAGTTCATATGATTCTTAATGAACAATGCAAGTACTAATTAAATGATTGATTCATCAAGCCGAACTCTGTCAATTCAAGCAGTATTCATCTAGCATATTCCAAATAAATTATAAACAAGAAATATAATTTAATATTATCCAAATCGATACATTTTATAAATTTCCACTGATATCGAGCACGGATTTTGGTCGAAGATCATCAATTCTTGATTAGGATAACTACACGGTTAATTCACTGTCGGTTGCTACACGTAGGCCTCCTCCAAATTCCTTTATCGCTTCCAAACAATTACTTTACTTTGTTTGCCAACATCCCTTCAATATAGTCGGATCATCTCTTAGAGATTATAGTTCGACTTAATCTATCAGCAATTTTTATCCTTATTTTAGTTATTATGTCACCCATTTCTTTTAAATTTTTGCACACATCCCAAGATACTACTTTAGCTATCTGAATTATATGACTAGTCCTAAATATCGAAGGTCCGTGATCAATCTCCTATAGGTCAAACTGACGGCGCTCATAAGTAGTATAAAAAGTTAAATATTAGCACGGTTTCGAATCTCGACTTAGATAAGAATTATAGAATAATTATACTAGATGAGGAGGAATGGAAGAATTGATGCACATAGACACTCTAAATCTATTTGGTACACATATGGCACTAGCAGAGGCACAAATTCTCTGACTCAAAGACAAGACAATAAGTCAGATAAGATTAGGTACAACGGAATTTCAAACGAAAGTACACACGTGATAATAGTCTGAATTACAGGACACAAATGCTATAAAGCTAATAAAAAGGCAAGTTAACTGACTAAACATATTCAGTCTCCAACTTTCATAAATCAGAAGCTTTCCTGTAGCGTTACAGAAAATATATTGAAGCATTCATGAGAAAAATGCTGCAAACTGATCTTGGCAAAAGTGGAGACATTTTCCTCTTAAAAAAAGAGGCAAAACAGTTCCACAGCGAATCTTCCCTAAAATTTACGACGATGCTACTTATAGAGATAGAAACCTATAGTCTATTAAGAAATCATTGTAAACTTAATAATAATGGGAATAATAGTAGATTGTTCAGAAGAAACTATATTCACATCTACCAATAGAAAGTAAAATCGCAATCCACGCAGTTTCTACAAATAATGAATGAAGATCTCGGACCAAAACTTTATACGGAAAAGCTGCTCTCGAAGCTGTTACTTCCAATTTAAAAAATGAAGCTGGAGATCGTACTCTAACGAGACATAAGAACAAAAATTATTCCCAGTCCTTTACAATTAGTCACTTTAAACGCGGTCTCTTTTTTCTGAATGGGCTTTTCAGTTTTATACTAAAGATCTAAGCCTTTTAAATAGATTCCACTAAATGAATTTTATAACGAATTTTAAAACAAACGCAGTAACTGAAAGTTTAAAACGTTATTGCCGATGTTAATTTATGATCGCAGCGTATATTTACAGTTATTGGCTGGCCGCTTACGCCCAGAGTTTTATCTTTTCACAGTCTTTACTTTTCTCTCTCGTTATTATTTGTACATACCGGGCGTAAATAAATATGTATATCATACAAGAAATGCACGGTTTATCCTACATCAAACATTTTCTTTTATTTTCTTAGGTAAAACGGTTATTTTGTGAAACCGTCCGACGAAATGTGCGGCTGCATTTGGTTACATGTACCTCTAATCACGCGTTAACCATGCAAATCAACAAGATCACTTCGATTCCCCTTGTACATAAACGGAGAAATTCAAACTACATATGTACATATGTATGTATACTGCTCACTTCGAATTTCACGTCGATTCATGCGGTACGAAAAGTTTAAAGGAACATTTAAACGCCCGATACCATGTAAATAAATCGTGTATTTTATGTATTACATGTTTGCCTTTTAAAAATTATTTACTCGTAAACTTCTAAAAATAATTTTACTAAAAAACGCTTATTGTTTAATCAATCAGTATATGTTTACGATTCTCGAACAGTTTTACCACATTATTTTTTTCTGCGTGTAATTAAAGGAAGCTAATTTTATCAAACTCTGTAATCAACTCTTAAATACGGATTGGAAATTTCTGGTATCATTAACGTATCCTGTAAAAAATTCAGAAACCTGTGAACATATTTTTACCTACCAAAACTTGCGCCTTGAAAGATAGCATGTAAAAGCATCCAAAATCCAATTTTATTGCATGAAAGGACATTCAGGTATAGAATCTCATGAGTTTATTGATAGCTTAGCAAAGGAAGCTATAAATAGTAATATCATAATGACGGGAAAAGTATCATCATATTGCTCATGTTAAAATCAAAATATTAAGAAATGGTTGGCAAATATATTGAAAGCATTTATATACTAATAAAAGGACACATTACGCAAAAATATATTTAAATGTAACTATTTGACAATGGTATAAGGAACGGAGGGTATCAAGGCCATATCACATTACCATCACTCGGTTAAAATTCAATTATGGACAATTTCCAGCAGATTTACACAAAGTGAAAATTAATGCATCAGCTGCCGATATAAATCTTTTGATTTTCGATGAGGGAGTGATTATGCTTACTAATATTATACTTACATATATGTGTTAATGTATATGTATAATACTAAAAATGTTTATAATGCATTGATAATAGAATACATTTTCAACACTAGAATTCGGATTTAAAGTAAGATATTAGTAGAGAACTACTTTTTTCTATCTTTGTGTAGGAAATCTATTTTTCCAGTGACAAGTTGCCCGATAGTCCCCGGACGTGAAATATCTTTGTTCCAACGTTTTCCTCCCCGCTGGGATTGATCTGTAGAGGTATTTGAAAATATCTCTCCGATTATGTATTTCCACAATACCGACAAACATTATCCGATAACAATACATAATCAACGAACACAACTACTACTGAAGCAGTAATTACCATGATGGTTTCGCTCAATTCCAGAGTTCATCAGCTATCCTGGCTTTGTTTGACAATTCTACGCATCTAGAGGATGTTAGTATCAAAACGGTATTAGAAAGTAATGAGGAATAGCTATATGTCCAATCTCGCGAACATTAGTGAAAGTACTTCATCTTCATTCGAGAAGAACATCTACTGACCCATCCTCAGTGCGAACAAAGAAATATGAGTACTTTTACTAATATCCGAGAGATGGACATGTAGTTCTCTCTCGTTACTTTATATTATCATGTTGATAACAAGGCATGATATCATACTCAACTGTTACTAATTTGTATAACAAATATCTTATATAACAAACATACTTTTACTTAATACAGTAAACAGTAAAACCTGTGTTAACGGTCACCGGACTAAAGCGGCCACCTGACTAAAGCGGCCACCTGAGTCGACTATAAGGAAATTCCCATACACAAATACCCGTTAATTACGGCCACCTTTGTAAAACGGCCGCGGCCAAATAACCCAAACTTTTACGGCCTATTTTCATAGAAATTTACCTGCCAATGTCGGCCGGACTATTTATGACATGTATATCTTTATTGACGGAAATACCTAATACAAATTGTCGGGGTTTCCCGGGGTTTCCTATTACCTGGTAGTAATTCACCCTTTTCGATTTAAACTTTATTATTCTAAAGGAAACAATTCTGTTTAAAGTTGTCTCCGTATTCGAAAGGTTCTTAATTAAGTATGTCGCAAAAAAGAAAACGTTTGTCGCTAAAAGACAAAATAAATATAATCGCGGAAAGTGAAAAGTATGCGTTAAGTTCACGAAAGTTGGCCGAAAAATATGGGGTTGGAAAAACACAAATTAATGATATTATGAAAAATAAAGGTGAATTAAAAAAGATGGTCGAGGAAGGTGTTAACAGGGAGCTAAAACGAAAATTTCCGAAGTCGGAAGGATTGGCAGTGGATCAAGTCGTCTACAATTGGTTTTGCAAAGCCAGAAATGAAGCAATTCCAATATCTGGGCCGCTACTTAAACAAAAAGCACTGGAGACAGCAAGCAGTTTAAAGATGGAAAATTTCGCAGCATCTAATGGATGGTTGGAAAGTTTCTGTCGGCGACACAGTATAACTTTTAAATCAATTTGTGGTGATTTCGCAGAGGTTAATTTGGACGATATAAAAGACTGGAAAACCAAGTTACCGTTGATTTTAATAAATTATTCTCCTCGAGATGTGTTTAATGCCGACGAAACAGGTCTTTATTACCGGGCTATGCCAAATAAGACATTTGCATTAAAAAGTGAGAATTGTGCAGGGAAGAAGGCAGCAAAACAACGTTTGACTGTTTTACTATGTGCAAATATGGAAGGCGAGAAGGAAGATCCATTAATAATTGGAAAAAGTAAAAATCCTCGCTGTTTTAAGGGTAGTCATGTGGACAAATTACCCTTAGAATGGGTTTCTAACAAAAAGGCATGGATGACAACGGAAATTATGACAAGATGGCTGCATAAATTTGACAATAAAATGAAAAAACAAAATAGAAAAGTGCTTCTTTTCTTGGATAATGCCACTTCACATTCTAAAGTTCCATTAGAAAATGTTAAACTAGTCTTCCTGCCGCCAAACACCACTTCGTATTGTCAGCCCTTGGATCAAGGAATAATTCAGAATTTCAAATTGATTTACCGAAACTTTTTGATTAAAAAGCTTCTAACGTTTATTGACAATGAATGTGATTTTGAAATTTTTGAAAAAAACATAAATTTAGCCAATGCACTTGTATGGATTACAGCTGCTTGGAAAAAGGTATCTCCTGCTACAGTTAAAAAATGTTTTTCCAAGGCCGGATTCTCTGATGTTATCCAGGAGGACACAATGTTTGATGAAGAAGACAAAATACCCCTTGCCCAGCTATATCCTGCAGTTCGTAACGAATTTTTGATGGATTTAGATGAATATGCTTCTATTGATCGTCATGTGCCTACAGAGAGCCCTAACTTCAGTATTCCAGAAATTGTTGAAGATTTGTGCAATAATGATGAAGAACATAACTCTGATAATAGTGACCTGGACTAATGTGAAACTCCAAAATCTAGTTTATCTAGTATGAGTGAAGTGTGTGCAAAATTAAGAGACATACAAAATTATTTATTGTGCAATAACAATGGTGACATTTATGTGGATGTTTCTAAAATTTTAGTTACATGTGAAGCTGCAGTTTTTAAATCGAAGCTAAAAAATGTGAAGCAAACAAATATTGAAACATACTTTAAAAAATCCTAATAAATTGTGTTTTTTCGTATGAATATATTGTAATAATATGTACATATAAATAATTTATTAGATGTCATATTATCTATAATATGTAAATACATTAAAATTTTAGTTTTTCTTACACATATTTGTATTTATATACTATTTACTTTAATTGATAAAATAAAGAAAGCAAATCCTAAAATTAATTATGTATTTTATTTGTGAGACGAAAAAAACCTGTCAATTACGGACACCTTTATATAACGGCCAATATATTTTGCTTTTTGGGTGGCCGTTATTGACAGGTTTTACTGTATATTTGATTTAGTAAGCTTTAGATCAGATTTAATGAAAAGAGGCGTCATCTTAACGAAAAATCTATTGCAGATTGTTTTTCACAAATGGTTTTCTTTAGTTTGCCTAGTTGAGTGATATAATAAAATCCGTTGATGGCTTTCTCAAAAATCGCAGCCATTCTTTAAACACCAATAGAAGTGTTTTGGCATTATCTGAAGGACGTCTACCATGATGTTTCTACTATCGAGATTATCTTTTGAATTCAGAAATATAGTGATGAAGAAGATTTCATCACTTGATAACTAATCTATGTTCTGTTTATGATTCTTATTAAATAATTTCGAATTATTACATGATGTTAGCATTTTTTTTTAATCACCATACAAGATTCTCAATGACGAATTATGTTTTTCAAAAGATCATTGTCCCTAAAAGTTTGCTATATATCAGTCTAAATTTTACCTTAAAACAAATAAAATCGGATTGCATCGGAAATTGCGAATTTATGCATTCTAACATCTCTTATTTGGACCCTTTTTTTAAATAGCTGCAGGTTTCCAACCCATTGTAAGAATTGTTTCTCCTAAAAATGGTGCTGGTAATCTATCTAAGTTCCTTGTCCGCTTTTTATATATATATACATACATATATATATATATATATATATATATATATATATATACACTTGTTGACGAAAATAATGAAAGAGAATAACTGCGTCTTTCTTCAAAAAGAAACGAATGTATTCGTTTCTTGGTAGTGTATTTATAATAAGATCGATATCATAAGATAACATCGATACTTATTATTCTTATTATTATTTCAGTAAAATGAAATACAATTAAATCGCTTGTATAGTTTCAACTAATTTGTTTTCAGTTGCATATATTTAATTGAAGTAAATAAAAAATTTGACATCTTCTAAGTTCTCATATACAATACATACTTATATTTAATATACTGCATGTTTCAAAAAAAATATAGATATTAATAATCACTTACAAATATTTACAAGTTAACTTGAATCTGATATATTAATTTACTTGGTTCACATAATAATACATTTAGTATACAGTCCATATATATATGCAGCGTGTTTCAAAAAGAATATACGTATTACAAAGTATTATTTTGTCCTAACTATCGATCGATGCGCCTCAGCTCCGCTATTGGAGAAACGAATACATTGTCTAGTTTATTTAATAGCCGCTAGATGTCAGTTGTCTTCTGTTTTTATTGGTAACCGTCATATGTTTAAAATGGCTACTCCGCAGCAGAAATCATTGTGTGCTCAAGTTTGCGAAGTGCAATTCCGTGATCACAATGCAAAGACGTTTCAGGTTGAGCTACCAAATTGATCCTCCGAATGGGTGGAACATTCGAAGATGGTATCGACAGTTTGTAGATACAGGATTTGTATGTAAAGGAAAGAGTCCTGGTCGCTCTCGTGTTTCTGAAGAAAATGTTGCACGAATTCAAACTTCTTTCCAACGTAATCCTTTGAGACGTCGGTTGGTTATGAAGCCGTACAAGTTACAGTTATTATAAGCTCTGCGTCCTGATGACAAATGGAAACGTGTGGCATTTTGTAACGAGATTCATGATGCTATTGACAATAATAACACTTTCGCACAACGCATCGTGTTCAATGATGAAGCAACTTTCCATGTTAGTAGTCTGGTAAACAAACACAATATTCGAATTTGGGGTCTACTCTACAGATCCCACATGCATTTACGACTTCTTCTTTGACGGAAACACGGTTAACGGTCAGCAGTATCTCGCTATGTTACAAAACTGGTTGTTTTCGAGGCTGCATGAAGACAATTTCATTTTTCAACAAGGCGGGGCACCCGCTCACTGGAGTCGCTAAGTGCGTGAATATCTGATAGAAACTCTACTGAACCGTTGAATTGGTCGTCAAGGAGCTGGCGACTTAGCATGTCTCAGCTGGGCTCCACGGTCACCGGATTTGACAGCCTGTGACTTCTTCTTGTGGGGTTTTGTTAAAGACAACGTTTATATACCACCACCCCCACAGAACCTGGAAGAGTTGAAAAACCGGATCCCTACTGCCATAACATCAGCGACGAAGGACATGCTTGCCCGAGTATGGGAGGAATTTGAGTATCGATGTGATATTGTTCGTGTCGCTGATGGAGAACATATTGAACATCTGTAATCTGAACTTGAGAGGTTCGTAAATATGTGTGTAAAGTTTCATATTCCTATGTCTTAAAATTTAATAAATATATGCATTCGAAATACGTATATTCTTTTGGAAACACCCCGTATATCATTTTCATTAATAAATTGTCCAAATGCCACATCGAATATTCTGTCCAAATTATAAATTCTGTCAAGGGTAACGATATTTTTATTAACGTGCACTTCCTCATTTAAGAATTTTTACACATTAACTGTCATCATGAATAAAAATGTACTTTTAATGGTAGAGCACCTGCCCGGAAAGCAGTGGACAAAGGTTCTATTCCTCTTTGAGGACATAATTTTTTCATTAATTTCTGCGTTAATTAAACCGGTGCAGTAGCAGCAAATTTCGAGTTTCGTTAACATACAATTGGTAGCTTAATGGTGGTGCAACTCCCCGGTAGGCAGTGGACAGGTTATTAATTTCTACATTCATTAAAGAGTTGTAATAAACACGATATTTCGAGTTTTCGGAGGCTAAAACATTAATTTTTATTTGCCAGTTTCTTTATTATTGACGAAGTATCAGACCAATTGCTTATCTTTCAAGTTGTATTTAATCTATTTATGTACGTTAGTCTCATATTCCATTAAAAATGAAAATTTGGCATTCTTGGGTTGACTTATATTACGGCAACATAATATATTGACAAATATCTGTAATGTTAATATTTATGTGTTGCGGTTAACAGATTCTGATACCCATTCATCTGTAGATACAAATTATTCGATTGCTTATTAAATTATTCAATTCAAATTTGTGCTATATTATATAAATAGCATTCAATGACGCTTATATAATGAACGAAAGTGCAATAGCAAATCCCAGAAGTTGACCAACTTTATTTATGAAAAGATATTGCCTTAACTATTCCGCAAAAAATACTAGAATAGCTTTGCAAACAATCATACCGATACATACTCTATTCTATTAATTTAATATATACACACGTAAATATGTACACTTTACGAATTACTTTTATAATTGCGGCAATCAAAAACGATTTCGTATGACGATAATAAATAGCACATAAACGCAAACAATCTCTTAAAATAAATCTATTATTAAATAAATTAATCTGTAAATTATAATAAGTACCAGATACTTTTATCTCAAAACTGTTAATGAAACATTGTGGAATAGGAGAAATACGTATAAAGACTAAAATATACGTAGTATATTTTCAGTATATTAATATAATTTCATAAAACGATAATCCTATTCACCTCCAGGAAAATCAAAATTACTTAGAGCTCCAAAATATGCTTTTACACGAAAAAGGTCTATTCTCTTTAGTTATTCATCCTTACGATATTCCCAAATAGCAGTTGAACGCAGTTCCTTTTAATACGCACAAGGAAATAAAAAAGCACTTTTATTATAACGCAAATTCCTCTGGAAATTGAATACATATCCATCTTGGATAACATAAATACCTTATCCAGACTCGAAACGTGACGTATACAATTTTCTTTTTATTCCATCTTAGCTCCGAGTTTTCCATTATAATTTATGGTAAGTCTTTGGCAGAAAAATGACAGGAAGTCTTTTTATAAATAGGGGAGATTCTAAGTGTACGTTTTTATAGAATTAACCGTCATACTTAATAATATATTGATGTGTTTTACGTTAATTCTTTTTCTTCATAGATGTAGTTATTTTCATAAAACTGAATGCGTAAACAATAGAATTACTTCGTTTCAATAGAGGTTCTTATGAAACTTACCTAAGTACGAAGGCAATAAATTAAAATTTTTAAAGAACTGTTTCAAAATTTAATCTATACGGATTATTAATTCCATAGTTCTCGCAGGTATTTGAAAGTTCTAAAATTAATTTAAACATAAAATTATAATAAATTTATAAAATAAAAAGGACAATAAGATCTCTCTACAAATACATATTTTTCATGCTCGGAGAAAAGAATCAAGTATCACCATCAAAAATAGATTCTCATTACAATGAATGAAGTATGAATATTCCAAACAGCACTGTTGGGGTATTTTTCAAGAATATACAAGAGTGACAAAAAGAAAACCTTAAAAAAATTTACTAACCATAGCACAATACGTATATATACTTCATAAAATAATTATTGATGTATTAGATTACTTTTAATTCTGTTTTTCTCTTTCAAAGATAACCAGAACAAAACCTATGTAATGAAATATATTTAAATCCATATTGTAACAAAAACAAAAGTGAATGCCAATTAAAATTATTTTTAACCTCGGCCTTAGACTATCAATCACTTCAAATATATAAATTTAAACATATATCGTAAGACCCTAATAAACAGGGGTGGTAATTAGATGAAATGAAACTAAGAATAAAGAAAGATACATCAATCACGCTACGATGTTGCGACGACGTAAAGTTAAACATATTAGATAACGAAAAACATGGAAAAAGCATATATGGAGAAAAACAGAGGATAGCTACAACTATAATTTTAAGAGGGAGCACTTTAAACAAGTACTGTAACTCAAATTAGTTTATATTTAAAATTTTTGTTAATGCAGATGACTGAAAAGACCCGTATCTTCCAGTTTTTTTTTAGTACTAAAAACTTTCCCACTTATGTACTATCAAAAATGTTAATGTCAGACCTATCAACACTCAGCGAAGCTTGCTTATGCAGGAAAGTAACATATTTCAGCAACAAATTAATGTACATAGATTAAGTGAGCAAATACTATAAAAAAAAGGGTATTAAATAAAATCATTGTGAACTTGTTCACGCTCGGAAGAGGTAGTAAAGTAATAAGTTGAAGGTTATCATACAATCTAACATATGGACTAATTAAAATAATGTATCGTATTTTGATAGAGGTATTCAAATGTGAGTTCTTAAGAAAAGACTTTTGTTTTCTTGATTTTAAAGACGTAAATCAAGATAATAAGAGGTATAACTCAAATGAAACAAATGGAAGAACACATATATCTATAATATATTTATATAGAATTTTTCAACATTTTCCATGAAAGGAGAAGTTCTATAATGAAAGCTATAAGGGGCATAGTAATGTATAATGTTTCAATATGAAATATTTTAAGAATTTAAAGCTATAAGGGGCATAGTAATGTATAATGTTTCAATATGAAATATTTTAAGAATTTAAATTGAATTTTGACAAGTCAAAATTGAAATTTTAGATATTTGGTTGGAATGATTTAAAATATGAAACTTGAGTACATGATTAATTAAAATTCAGAAAATCTGATTATCATATTCAACTTAATATTTCAAAATAAATTGAAATTCATTATTTTTAACTTACGCATTCTGGAACGATTCTTTCTTGTTTTTCTTGTGTATCCAAGAAAGTTATTTACATTTTGCTGTTCTTTTGTGAAAGACTATATATAAGGGGAAGATAGAAGATTAGCATTCATTCCCTCATAAATACTTGTTAAGTAACCATACTGAAAATTAAAATAAAAAGAATAAACTTTTAATTGTTAACAAAACTTCAAAAGTTATAAGTGACATTGACAAAGGTCGAATAAATACACATATTACTTACCATAAATAAACTAGTAATGTAATAATAAAAATTCAGTGGATTTAAGTGAATATTTAAAACAATAACCAGTAAATTAAAAAACAATGTTAGATATTACATAAACTTTTAAAATTAGTAATAAAGGACACATAAGCCATGCATGTGTAAAATGGTTATGTTTAAACAGTAATTGAAGCAAAAGTTGGGGGCATTATTTGAAACGACCCCTGTTGGAAAAGTGAACAAACGGGATGAGGAGAAAGAAGGACTTTTTGATGTATCGAGATAAGTAAATAATTATATTTCAGTTATAGGAAACTTCATATTAATATTATGTGTGTTGTTTGACAAAAAAGTAATTATCAAATTTTATAAAGTAAATTAGAATGATGTGGTTTACTTTGCTTATTTATTTGTTTATTTATATCTTTGGTATTACTACATTATACCGTTTAAAGAATCAATTTGATTTTTTTTTAGTAGAATATATTAATAGAGTCCGGAAATTAAATACAATTTTAATCTCAAATGTTATCATTACATTATTAAATGAACAGTAAAAAGTTATCACTAATGATAAAAAAAAGAGCATTGTAATGAATCACAAATAAAAGGTATTTGATTATTTAATAATTTAGTATAATATATTAAAGTGATTTAATTAAAATTTATTAAAACACAATATTAAGAAAAGAAAATATATTAAATAAAGTAAGGATTCTTGCTTCCGTTGGAATATATGTATGCATGAATAGCCAATATGTCTACCGAGTTTTGTCGATACCCTAGACCATAGATACATACAATAGTGTTTTTTTCATTAAAAGAAAGCCATAACAATACAATACTAAAGTAAGTATTGAATTTTTCTTGATTTTTACACAACTTATAGTCAACTTAATATAAATTTAAACATAACCTAGTAAACACAACTTCTCTTTTTCATAGCATTTGACGATCAAACGTGGTGCTCGAATAATTCAATCAATGTACATCAATTCAAACTAAAACAGACTATCCTATATTTTTCATAACAATATATATATATATATATATATATATATATATATATATATATACAAAACTAGTTTGAGGATAGTAGTAAATTGTATTATTATTGTTTAAAAAGGTTTGATTTTATCTTCATATTGCACGGAACGTCATATTATGCTGAAGTGGAGCACGATCTCATGATCCTGAAAAATGATTTACATTGAGCTTAATTACTAATAACGAAATTATAAAGCAATATTTTACATTATTAGTACTTTTATCTTTAAAAGCTATCTATTGCTTTATTCCAGTTTTATATCCAAAACTTAGAAGACAACCCACGTTTTAATTGCAATTGAGTAGACTCAGTTACAGTTCTTTATACACTAGGAGAATGATTTTATTAGTAAAATCTTATAGTTCTTGCCTAACAAGATACACTGCTCTTCGCTGCTTGCATAACTTTCATGTTCCCAGACACGATCACAGCTCCCTATCTACATTCTATTATGATATCAATAGATCTAATGGTCTGAATAAGACTCCTATCACTTTAATACAATGCTCAGTTTTCAATAGAATTTTTCACGTTTTTTTCAATTAATGCCGGTATATATAAATTTTTTATTATAATTGAGTACTACTACCTATTATAAACCAATTCTTAATGTTACTTATATAAGTATATTTGTTTCTTAAATGAATTAAGCATATAGCAAGCTCTTGTTGTTGCCAATTACCATTATTAAAATCAAAAACTTTACTAACAAAATTCCGGATATAGAAATATTCATATTAATATCAATGCATTAATATTAAGTTTGTTCCAAACTTTTTATAAAAATACTTTTTTTGTTTCGCAGAAAATCGAAGGAGATTGATTCAAGTTAAATTAAAGAATAACACAAGACGAAAAAAATGTATCTCCAATATCGTGAAATCACGCGAATAAATTTCAGTTTCAATAGGATCAGGGAGAAATAAAAACATTACATATTTATTATTATAAGCGTCCCAACCAGAAGAAGGGAATACATATCCCTGGTCTCCCGACAATATAAATATCTTATCCAAACTTTCGTGCGTGACGTTGACGAAATCAGTTTCATTCCATTGTATTTTCCTTTTCCTTCTTTTCGATTGTAATGTAAATATTTCTGAATTAAATTCACATTTAGAAAGTTTACAGTTTGCTTTTTCCGCGAGTTTGTCGCTTTTCCTTTTTTCCTCCGTGCGTGTATTTTCTCTATTTATTTTCGCCAGTGCGAACCCATCAGAAAGGTTACGTGGGCTATAACATTCCCATTGGAGATCCTATCGTTATTTTATTACGATAAATAAATACACTTATCCAAAGAATAAATGTTATGCAGTTTGATTTCAGGTTTTGAAAGGAAGTATTTTAAAATTCACAGTACGTGGAGCATACTTTCTCTTTTTTTCTCTCTCTATTTATCCTTTTCAGTCCTCGGAAAATACAATAATGCAAATAGTCAATCAGGTTTCAAGAAGTCAATACATAATAAGACTGGAAATACAAAGGGAATATGACGAATATACATTATAAAGGAGAGTTCACAACTTAGGGTCCTTAGCATACTAGCTCTCAATGTCTTGTTTTGTTCAAGATTTATTTATTTTAATTTTTGTTTGGAGTAACGGCCGTCATAAAGTACATCGGTAAAAAGTTTCACCTCCGTTTCGAAATTATTACATACAAAGGTTACTAGGAAAGTTTTGCAATACAGCTTTGTTTATTTAATTTTTTCAAAGTAATTTCGTCTACACTCAATACACCTCGCCATCCTTCGAAACCAATCTTTAAACCAGTTCTGCCAAGTTTCACTAGGGAGTAAAGCAAACTCGTTGTCCCAAGCCCGTAGAAGCTCCTCATCACTGGAAAACCGCCTCCCTTTTAGCTTCATTTTCATATGAGGGAACAGTGCAAAGTCGCAGGGAGCAAGATCTGGACTATAGAGAGGGTGCTTGAGAAGTTTCAATCCTGCCGTGGTCAAATATTCGGTGCAGGCTTTGGCGCGGTGACCTGCGTGACCTCGTGATGGAGGTGTTCATTCTTGACTTTGGCCGCAGGTTCCTCATAGATTCAATAACTATAGGCAGGCACTGTTCAGTATACCACTTAGCTGTGGCTGTCTTTTGTGTGTCTAAAACGACGCGTTCCACAATTCCACTCGATTTGAAAAACACAGCTATCATTTTCTTCTTTACAGATCGGGATTTTCTGACAAACGGGTGAACGGGTGTGTTCTCTTCATCAAAGACCTAAACTTTGTTTTGAGCTTTGGTCGGCACATCGTAATAGTACAGCCAAGTCTCGTCACCTGTCACTATGTTGTTCACATACCGAGATTGTCCCTTATTAAACTTTTTAGCATATCCCGGCACCAAGTCACACGTCGTGTCATCTGCTTTTCAGTCAGTCGATGCGGCACCCAGAGAGAACAAAGTTTCTTCACGTGCAAATGATCATGCTGAATCGAACGAATTACTAGTGCATTTAGACCTGAGTACCCTCTATCTGTTGGTAGGTCACTCGCCTGTCCTCGCCAAGCATTTTCCTCACAGTAGTAACGTTTTCCTCCGTAACTGACATCCGTAACCTTCCCGGCCTCTCAGCATCCTTCATAGTTAAATTTTCCATTTGGAATTCTCTGTACCACCTGAATATCATTGTGCGATGTGGACAAACATCACCTAGTGCAAGAGTCACTTCTTCGAAGCACTGGTCTATGTTTAAACCACGTACGAAATTATACCGCAAAACTGCCCTTATCTCAGTTCGTGACCATAATGCCATCGCAAGCACTTTACACTCTCACTGCTAATGAATAACTTAGCACATCAATATGGCGCAGCGGCTACTATGCACATATGAACATGTCTCAACATGCAGCAACAAGCAGCTTCCTACGATTCATTGTTGGGTCATATTGCAAAACTTTCCTAGTACCCTTTGTATTAGAACAATAACGTTTAATAATATTAATAATAATTGTTTCCTGTGACATGGAAAAACTGAACACAAGCAAAACACTAATATACGTACATATATGTGTATTTTTATATTTAGTGCACAAATAATCATTCCGGATGTAGTGCATATTTGTTTTTTCAATTTATCACTAATCGACACCCAATAGTCGCTATTATTTATTAAAAGTAAAAATATGTGGACTTACTGTTTCCCACAATATCTCTGAACTGTGAAGATAAAGTCAGTAAGAAAGTGTACATAGTTTCATAATTGTAACTGTTTATCAGTATAATTTTACAACTAAATACGAGGCACGTTAGATATTCTTCTAAAGAAGAACGAAATATTTATAAAATTGTGCAATCTGGTAAAACATACATACACAAAGGCAAATATTTTGGGCTGTTCACGAAACAAAGTGTTTGCCACTTTAAAATGAAGAGAAAATTGTAAAAACACAGTAGACCAAAGAAAACTATTCCCCAAACAAATAAAGCAATAGCATAATTTTTCATGAAAAGTGTTTTTGGTACTTCTATCATCATAAAAAGGAATTACAACTAACTATTAACCTCAACAATTAAAATACGACTTATAGAGAACGAACACCAAGAAAAATTCTCCTCGTAAGTAAACAAAACATTCCTCAAAGGATATGTCTTGCAAAAGAATATGGTAGGATGGACAAAGTAAAAATGCCTGAATATATTGTGTACTGATAAAATAAAAGCGAGCCTATTTGGCCGTAATATAATACAAAGGATGCAAAGGACAAGAATTCATACCGCCATATATCTATTTTTCACGGTTCGGTGTTCATTCCGTAGTTTGAATGGAAGAAAAGCTAGTGCAAATTGGATATATCCATATGTAACGAAATATAATGCTTTGTTAAACCAAAAAAAATTTTCCAATACCCTGGACGTTTCAGCAGGATAATAATCCAAAATACACGTCCAGAATAAGGAAATATTGGTTCGGAAAATAAAACTTGAACCCTACAGATCATCTATCGCCTGACGTTAAAAAGCAATTCAATGTATGAGCATTGAAAATAAGAAAGAACTATAATAGGCGAGCAAGAAAGCTTGACGCTCTATTCCAACTGAAACATACTAAACATTTGGTAGTATCTGTTTTTATGAAAATTTGTTTGCTTCTATCACTTTTATTGTACCCCATTTATTCTCTTGGACCCCTATTAATCAACTGCAATGAATTAGGAAAAATATACTATCTCAAATCCCTTATAAAAAATTTGTTGTTGCAATTAAAAAAAATAGATGTGCAAAATTTTTTAAGCTGTACAGAAAAGGTTACCCTTCGAAAAAAAAATTGACACATTTAGACATTTATTAGAAAAAATAATTTTCGGCGTGCTTTACATAACGACACACTACATATTTTCAACACATTATCAAGTAAAATTCCGAACAATTTCATTGGGGTTGAGTGTCCATAGAAAATCTAAAAACATACAGAGTTAACTCCGGAGACAAAATATAAAAAATTGTAAAGAAAATTGAAGTTTTTGGTGTTGACAGATCGTCAAATTGAAATTTAGATTTTTGCCAAGAAATTACGAATATCCGAGATAACGGTCTTAAAGATTTTACATTCAGCTGTAATGTTGTAAATAAACATATGTCATTGAGATGAATTTTAAAACAATTTGGAAACATTAAAATAAAACGGCGACTATCTTTCGAAATTAACACTGACGATAAAACCTTGCTAAATCACTGAAATTCTCCAATGAAAGAAGAGTCAATGATGGATGCATAAATGTTCAACGAAAATATTGATGGGACTATGCTTGGATTGGATTGTACCGTAAATTACAAGTTTATACATTTTAGGATTTTGCATAAAGGCAGTTTATTGAAAGTTACAGCAATGCGATTGCAACATTCAGAATAAAATATAAAAAATTAACTTAATTTTATCACTAGTTATAAAATGTATGATAGAATTAGTATACAATAAGGTATTCCAAAGTTAGTCTGGGGTATTTTAACTTAATTTACTTGGTACTGTAGTTTCAAAAATTTTTTAAATATTGATCTTTAGTAGTCTCAATAACTAGTTGAGTTCTTAGGGACTATACCCCGAATATGTTGGTTCGAACTAATTTTTTTCAAAATTTTGCTAAACGAACCAGACTACCACACAAAAATTGCCGAGTAGATAAAGTTAATAAAGTTTGACAGGTTGTCGAGCCAACTGGTTTGCAAAAGTTGACAGATCCATTTTATTACCAGACTAGCAATTAAAAATTGAAAAAAAAAAAATTTCGAAGGCGGAAATATTCTACTGGTAAGCTGAAAATTTCTATTATTTTGAGGGGTTATTTAGGGATATTTTTTCGAACGTTCTCCCAATAAAAAGATCTCTTTATTGTGAGAACGTTCTCAAAAGTGGTTACATGTTGGAGGAACATGTGTCGAAAGACTTTTTCTCATCGTTATCTGTCTTTCTTTCATATTTGAGTAGATGACATCTACACCTTTATCGTTGCTTCCATTTTAAAACCCATCTATCCCATTTAACGTTTAATTACCAATAAATTTTTTTTTTACTTCTTAGACTTTAACTTGGATATAATTAGTACTTCCAAATAAGCAAAAACTCTACATACAGTTTTTCTTCTTCCAACAAAATGGAAAATCGTTTTATTGCCTCCGCGAAGGTATTTTTTGCTTTGTCGACTCGCGTTTATCTCGTCAAAAGGCGCGGAATTCTCAGAAGTTTAACATATCAATAAAATGCACAAGCGGTTTATTTTCTTCGCGTTTTCGTTGCGCTTCAAGGAACAAATGATCATAAATATGATTTGGCGTCTCGATGGTATACCGCAGGAAACTTGACAATGTGAAAATATTACGAATAGATAGATATTTATGGATTTTCGATAGTAAATAAAGCATTTCGCTGGCAAGTATTTGCATGAGAATGAAAAGAAATGGATAGGGGATATAGCAAACAAGCGATCCGAGTCATCGCGAATTTACTACGGGAAATCGGTTTAATCTGTATAGAAACAGATTACATCTTTATGTGGTTATAATTTTCCTATACAAAATACTAACACTATTATTTTGGTGAACAAATGTTTTTCTCAAAATTGCACATAATATTTCTATCACAAGGACTTATTATCTTTAATTTTAGTTAAAAATGTTGAATTGAAAATAAGTGAAAACCTTAGTTAAATACTAACAAACAGCAGGATCATTTAAATGTAAATTGTAAATCCAATATCACGTGAAATATCAAAGGCGAAGGAAAATGCTAATATGTAAGAAGAAGTTTCAACTAAATTTAGTAGTTGAGTCTTCTATATCCACTTGTTTGGCTACTATTAGTGAAGCTAATGTGCATTCAACCTTAAGCAACGTTATTAAATTTCTTAAAAATGAAGACATGAAGCCATTAGAAATTTATAATAGACTTAAAAAGCCAGGTTGACAAGAATATGCTATCAAACAAATTTCTACAAACATACAAATGGTACAAATAGTCCCATAGCTTATAGAGAATGAATCTTATTCTAGACGTCCAACAACATCAATTACAACGAATTGCTGACAGAATTAATGCAACCATTCCACATGAACTTATAATTACAGTGAAAGATATGGCTTTTATATTGAATAGTGTTGCAATGTAGAAAGCATTATTACATATCCACTTGACATGCGCACTTTAAATTCCGACACTGTAAATGAACTAGTACAAACAGATTCGTTTAAACCTAAGCCATCAAATAGTAGCACGATATGAACGAGGATATGGAGAAGATGATATAACTTTCTAGAGTCTATTGTGAGAACTGATGAAGCCTAGCTATACCAAAAGAGTATCAATGCAGTGGCATCATTCTTCACTTTTAATCAATTCATTGTTGCAGCAGAAAAAAACTATGGTTACCATCTTTTGGGGTATGAATAATATTTTATAAATCTCCTGATATAAGGAACGATAAAGCCAAATACCACTCAGGCTTGCTAAAAAATTTATTCGTGTCTTATAGGATAATGAATGCTTATCTTCATGTCCATGATCGTACTATGTAGTCTGGCCAATAATACAAGAACTAAGTTACTGGAATAGCTTCAAAATGATGTTTGGCCATGCGTACTGACATTGACTGAAGATCCGCTGAGGCGTGTGTAATCGTCGAACCACCTAAGTAAGCCTACAACTGGAGTAGAGATTTTTCTGGCAACACCGTTTTTGCTTTCGCCTAAGATGGAAGTTGATAAACAAATGAAACTACAACTCAACTTCTAATTTTTTGACATTGAAAAAAAAACACAGAAAATTCGTGATACGTGCTTATGAAGATGACGTGAATAAAATGGATAAAACGTTACAATGAGAGGTCCTAAAGAATGAAAAGATGATGCAGTGCCAGGAAGACTACCAATCTTCTGTATTGATGGAAACGTTGATCACAAGAGACCAAGCCACTGATAGGTTGATTAATGATGAATAGAATTTAGATAGACACCATTTCAATAAAAGTTTTGGGGTTGAGAAACTATGCAAAAATAGCTAATATCCAGCAATAAGTCGACAAAGACTCAAATAGTGATGGATAGCTGCTACGTCAGGAAAATGCACAAGCATATTCAGCAGTTTTCGTTGGCAAGTTTCTAGCCTGTATTTCGATCACCACGCCAGATCATCCTCCTGTCTCACTAATCTAAAATACCTGCTGTCAATTTATTTCTCGAAATGCAAAATAATCATGCCGAGGTGATATTAACACGATGACGACACCGAAAAAAATAAAACGTGGAACGACGAGGTTGCTCAAAAGCCTAACATTCAAGGACCTCCAGGGATGTGTTCAACAACAGAAATGGAGATGGGACAAATTTATTGCTACAAATAGAACTATGTTGAAAGGGATGAAATTGATGTACCCTAAATTTAAAAGATTTATTTTCGCGTATTTTTAGGACATCCTTCATTATTAGGAATTGAAATTAGGTGCGTCTGCTCGAAAAATAAGAGAAAAACTACTTAAGCGATGGTGATAGTATATTCAAAAAGTAAACTAAAAAGAATTTGTTATAGAATTTTTAATTTAGTTTGTTAATTTCTCTATAAATATTGTATTATAATGTTAATTTGCAATTTCTCAACAATATCTTTTAAAAAATTTTAATTTAGTAGATTTATAAAAAAATATAAATTTAAGTTAATTCAACTTAATAAACAATCTGAGTAATAGTTACAAAAGTAAATTTAGCTAAACTTAAAAGTAATACAAACGAGGAGTCATGATGACGAACAATGTACACAGCCACAAAGATCCTAGTTCTGGAATAGAATTGGGTACCCGGTCTTTTGGGAAAGTACTTTTTAATCACTTAGTAAGTAGAATACATTAGGCTTGTTATCGTCTATTAATAATATTTCAAGTTGTTGATTTTAACACGGCTATGAATGTCAATCAACACTTTTACTTTGTCCTACATACTACTAGATTTAATCAACAGAAGCAGAATTAATATCCTATATTCTGAAATCGTGTATTAGAACTATTATAAAGTTCATTTAAATAATGTTATGAAAATATACACACTGTTATATGCTCATTTTGATATCGGTTCAAATTTTATGTGCATCTCTGTAGATGTCAATGTTTTCTACCTTGGAAACTATATTTAAGACCTTTTTTCTTATTTCTTCCACCAGTTCACTTACATTTTGTTTAAGTAATTCGGCTATTAACAAAACTAATTATAGTACGGCCCTGCTTTTATAATTTTCCTTCTTGTAGATTATTGTTCTTATAATAATTCCATTTGTTGGAATTATTTACTTCATGCTTTTAATATCACTACTGCCATTTGATATTTTTATAACATATAGTTGTTTTATATATATATATATATATATATATATGTATATGGGCGGCACTATACTCTTCTTCCTTGTCGCACTCTTTTAGCTACTCAAATGTAATATTTCGTACTTATTGCTGATATCTTTTTCACTTTCAAGTATTATTGTGTAATTAATTATAGTAATTAACGTTCTTATGATTTTGTATCTCCTTATTTTGCTTATTCTTTTTCTCTCCTTGTGAGGTCATGCGATTAGCTTAAATTACTTGAACAACGAAAGCGTCTTTCTCTGATATAGCAAGCTTTAGTTCATTAAGTTCAGTGAAAAGGAGAAGCTCACCGTTGGATGTGAAATTGTGCATTTTATTCTAGAAAGTAATTTTTCTCGCAACGTATGTTGGAATAATTAAATGCCAATTTATTAAATTATCGACACGTGTTGTTGAGGAAATAGTACAGTCGATAATTTCACTAGCTGGTAATATGGCTTCAGTGATTTCTTCTTTTTTTACAAGACGACTATTTAATCTAGAAAATTATCCTTCGCCCAACGATGGTATGAATATTGAATGATTCTACTACAATCGGACTAAATGTAGCCTTTTCTTTCTCTTTTTATGTAACACTATTGTCCTTGCGGACGATTAAAATTATACTCTCTGAGCTGGACACGTGCTAATCAGGCCAGAGAAAGGGATGAATTAAGCTGAGAAATGTCCATATTGATCCAAAGAGCAGAGAGCAAGGAAACAACTGATATAGTGAGTGCTCTAATTTTGTACCCCAGTTAAGGTATACGAGGATTATGTGAGTTTTGCCAATCCCATTTTCAATAGATAAGAACGTCAAATAGGGACGATTGTTTTCTTTTGTTTAAATAGTCATTTAATTCATTAATCAGATGGAATATTTTATTCACTTATTACATATTTACTTATTGTACTTTAATTAATTAAGCAGCTTGTGTTCTATTAATTCATTACATATTTTATTACTGTGCTTGGTCCTTATATTAATTCACTAAGCAGCTGGAATATTTTATTAATTCATTACATATTTAATGATTGTACCCAGTCATTTAATTCCTTAAGCAGCTGGAGTATTTGATTTATTTATTTCATATTTAATTACTTTCGTGATTACTCAACTCATTAAGCAGTCTCAATAGTTCATCATTCTAGGGTATTCATTAGACGAGTTGGGATAATTCCTTAACCCATTATTTCTGTCCGATTAAGATAAATGTTGTTTTCCCATATTTGTGACTTTTATTACCTCAATTTTCTGTCTCGTTGCCTAAGTTTACATTAACAAGTATCATAGTCCAGGTGTTTCAGCGTTGGCAATCACTTCTAAGGGATACAATGCTGTGGCGCCCTCTAAGAACTTTGAACCTCCTCTACTCTTCGAATTAACTGATTAGTTCCATGCCAAAAGTTGTTTAAGATTCCGGTAAGGAATACGGGCTTTTTTGACAAAAACCTAAGATTTGTAGATTAGAGCGTAACAACACATTAACAGAAATCAAATTGCTCTACATAAGAAAACAACAATAACTAAATATAGTGCACTTTAGACCACTAATTAATAAATCCAAGTAAATATCAAATAATACGCCTCTCAAGTCAAAAATGTCTACATTCAAGTCCATAGCTAGTTACGTACACAGCTATTAAAAATACCACTGAATTAGTATTTAATGATACTTTCTTTGGCTGTAATTAGGGCGTTCAATTCAGAAGTAATTGAATTCACTAATTCTTACTTAATGTTTTTGATATGCTGCCGTGTTTCTCTACTTTAGCGCGTTTTAGACACTCGCATCGTCTTACGTGTGGTGGCTGTAGAAAAAAACAAATTGTTTAGAAACATTGCATAGTACCTATTACTTTGCTAATTTAACGAAATATCAATCCCGACTAAACTATGCTTTTTCTGTACTCCTTCTTCTCAGGTTAAATATTAACATAGTGATGGTTATCCAGAATTCCCTTAATAAACTTAATATTCCACTAGTCTTAGAATAATGATTGTCTGTCATAGCGTTCAAATCCAAAGAACCAAGTCGTTTGTCGATTAACGTGAATGTGACTGTTGTTCTGTTGTTCAGAAACTAAATGTTTCACAAAAATTCGGGGTTACCGTATACTAGGATTAACACTCGTCCGCAATAAATTCCTTATGCTTGTTTGTCAACAATGGTTATTGGTATATATATATATATATATATATATATATATATATATATATAGTATATTGTCAATATATATGCCAGAAGGCTGGATAGTGCGGCAAAATACTAATATTTCAAATAAAATATTTAATTGTAGTTCCATTATATTCTAACGTAGGAAAATGATTTAAAAAATTTATTTACTCCCGTCGCAGGTAACAAGCCTCCTTGTGAGGCATCTTCTCATTACTGACATGACGAAAGCTATCGATGTCTGCACACATTCGCATCGGTTCCTCTCGCTGGGTACCCGGAGGATTGTTCAACCCAATCTTAATTATCAATCAACTGAAACAGTCAACGCAGTTCGCTTAAGACTTCTCTTCTGAAACTGTATGATCTAGTTAGAGATGCATTCTTAATTGTTGTTAATAACAATTGTTCATTGGCGACCTGCCGATCCCTTTCGCTATCATAACATGTTACCAGTGCGATGAAATTTTTCAACAATTGCCAACATAACACTTTTACTGGAGACTTGTCCCAAACTTGGGCTGTTATTTCGTCCATTTCCGTGCAAGCGAAAATAATGCTCTACAATAAACACTTTTCTCTCAGTTATAAGAATCATTTTCAAGACAATTATATCTACAGCGTAATAACAATATGACAGTTAATAACAAGCCAAGAGAGATATAGTAAATACATATCGCGTGAACAATTCAACAGCATACTAAATATTTTGGAGCATACCTTACTTTAAAAAGTAAATACATATTAATGTGATTTGAAACCACGAAATTATATTAAGATGTTTCGTAAGCTTCGAAAACATGTTTTTAATTCGACCATATTTCCGTCGCCTGTAGATAATTTAATAAAAATTTTCTGTATTTCATCGAAAAAATAATAACAATAATTTAAAATTTATTTAGTTTAGAATGGTGAGTATTTATTCGCCATATCTTTAAATTTGAAAATGTTATGTATACAACATTGAACATTGAGAAAAGACAAATATACTCTAACAAGATATACTTTTTTTATTTCCTAAGTTTTCTATTTGTACATTGCTTTATTTATAAATTGCTGTATCCAACATTGAATTTTATCTACAAACCTCAACCTATTAAATTTCCTTATTACGTCCAAAAATAATCTGTTCCAGAAAGGAATTACATACAGTACGCAATTATATTCACTGCTAGTTTTCATTTAAATCAAAGTTCTAGATATTCAGCAAATTTTAATTGAAATCATTTTAATTACTCTCTCAAGAAAATTTTCGCCGGAAACGTACACTCACCACCTTCCAGTCTTCGCAAAGACTCCATTTAATAATTAGAATTCATAACGTTCAAGTTTGAACGTAGCTATTTCGTAAACTCATCTAACCCATAATCAAGGCCGTTTTCGAGTTTCCGACATACCCAATTTCCCAACCCACCTATCCGCGACGCATTCCCAGACGAACTAATTAACTCCCAAACTCTCCCAACACTCGCACATACATAAATACGCATACATATACAGCCCTTTCTCTTGTCCTCTGCATTAATACATAGAATAATTGCTGCAGGTGCGGATTATGGTGCCAGGCGCTGAACGGAAACTTCGGGAACACCAACGCTTGACAACTGAATATATGGACAAACACCTATGTAGTAGCCAGCAGCGTCAGCAGTACGATTCGATACGATTAGACCGTCCCAAATACGAAGCAGAATGTGGCCCACTTCTCAATAAAACACCTCCAGATGTGTGTACTACTAATAAGTGCATCGATTTTAGCGACACCGCTGACACTAATATCGGTAGTGCATTATTGTCGGGGGTTATAGAACCGGATTTCACCGAAACGAACTCGCTAGCAGGTCAAACCGTTCCTATTACCGTTAAAAATCATCATGGATCATCGACGATTCATAATCAAACCCCTTTATCCTCTTATACGAACTTTACGGCTAATAAATATGGTACATTGCCGCACCCAAGTACAGGCGGTAGTGGTACTACATTACACCAGGGCTTCCTCGGTGTTTCCGATTTAGGTTCAAGCAGTTCGAACAGTTCGGTGGTTGGATATTGTGCGCGTAGCAAGACATTACAACACCAGAGATCGAAAAAGAAGTGCGTTAAAATAGAGACCTTTCAGACCCCACAGGACACAGGGTTTTCCGATTTCAGTAAACGGTCGAACACGTTCGGATATTCTGGAAGTGCCGTATGACCGCCCAGATGTGCGGTTAGAAGTGGTGATGGTGATTGAAGTGACCGCATTCGTATATTCTAAAATTTTTTAAGAGTGAGTTTCTCAAAAACATTTTAGGTATGTTTAAATCAGTGATTCTCAATAAAAATGGATTGATGTCTTTTATTACAAAGAGATAAATTCGATTATGTATATATCCACATCAACAAAACAAAGGAAATGCAAACAAATAATTTTGACGTAATAAATATACAATATTTTTATGAACAAATTCAATTTTATTTAAACCAAAGTTTGCAGTAAAAATTTATTTGTTCATGTAAATCTACAATTATTTAAAATAATTGAAAACTACGAGGGTTTTTTCAAATGAAAAGTTCACACCAAAAGTACGTTTGTTTTCTGATCCAACAACCTCTAAGTTTTAACATGTATTTTTAATTTTATTGCTATTTATAGAAATTAATTATTAGCACACGCATTATGCTTGACAAATATGATAATACGCAATTATAACTCTGAAGAATGTTCACAGACTCTATTGGGTTGACTGGAAAGTTCATGTTGGTTTTAAAACAATTCTTTTTTATTAAGTTACTATAATTTATTATATATTAGCCATTTCGATTAGAAGACATCTTTCCATCTTTGTGACAACTTTTGACTGACAATTTCCGCTTTCATAAAAATCGTAAGTCTTTTTTTCAATAAAAAAGTAATCCAGGTAGTTTTGCGAAAGTCCCAATGAAACAAAATTCATTCCATTAAGGAAGTTTTGCAAAGACTGAAATGAAAGGTTGTTGGCCTGGACAATATCACGAGAATAGGGTATCTGAAACAAAACATCTCATCGCAATTCCAGTAACTTTTGAAAAAGAACATGTGGACTGGCCTTGTGTTGGGACACTATTCCTTTCTTAGTATTTGTCTTTAATTTTTTGAACTAAGAGTTTCATATTTGATTCTATGCTTTGGTTGTGTGATAATAGTCCATAATATAAAATTCTTTTCCAGTTCCACCAAATACAAAGCATAACCTTATTTAAATGAAAACTTTGTGTTGATGTGATTCGTTAGCGTTACTTCTCGACCTTTTTCATTTCAGTTTACTGTAAACCATCCATCTTTCATTACTATGCAATTGCTAATAGCGCAGCGTTTGTGTAGTAAATCGCAAACAGATATGCGGTGAATTCAATTCTTTTCCAACTCGTGCGGAACCAAAATATCGAGTTTTTTTCATGCTGAAACTGTCGGTTGGTCTATATTTAATCTTTACAAGATTTTTCGATTGTAATTTGTTGTTCCGAATTAACTAAATTAGCTATTGATTGACTCCTCCATACACTTGCACTCATGCCTTTGTAGAAATAACATAATTTTGTGAAGAAACAAGTTACTTCCAGCTTAAATCACCTTCTAAGATATAGTCACTAATGTTACCAAATTTTTTTATTACAAAAATTTGCCTTTATTTGTCACTGTTAAACACCTAAACAAGTTTGACCAACCTTCAGAAATTGTCGCAAAAATTATAACTGAACGTCCTCAAATTCTGAAAGTATAATTTCAAGAAAAGGCTCATATAATGACTTGAACAACTTCCTTGCCACTAAGACTAGTCGAATCTGTAGTAACTTAGACCAAGGTTTATCTTGTTTGTATAAAGTAGTATAATCAATAATTCAAAGATTTGTGATATTTTATAAATACCAACAAATATCAAAATGGGACTCACCTACCACAAAAAGACTTCTCAATTAAAAAATAAACAATGCTATAAGAAGTTTAAAAAACTGAAAATACGACTATATTGACGGCATATAAGAATTTTCGAATTCGTGGAAAAAGTACATGACTTAGGAGCTCGTAGCCTTTACCAAAAACATCTGTTAATACGGGAGCATTTCGAAACGTAAAAACAAAGCAAAATAACTTCTTTGAGTATGTATATATCAAATATAATACAAATTTTTTGTCGACATTGTAATTTTTATAAATAATTTTTTTAAATAAAATACATATTTATCCTGACTTTAAAAAACTCGTTGATCTGGAGAGACTATTCATTCTCTTAGGGGTCGACAACATACCTGAGTACTTTTTGAAGATATGTAACACAACTCTTTCTTTCTTGGTGTCAATAATAAATTAGACTTCTTCAGATTCTGGAGCCCTTCTTTTTAATTTAAAGCTGGCTTACGTTGTACCTGTACATATCTGGTGATCGATCTTTAATAGAGAATTATCATCCAATGTCTATATTGTCTAATATCTCGAAAATGCTAAAACATATTATTATTATTATATATGTGTTATAATGTAATTAACTTAAAATAGTGCGAGTTCTCCTCAGGATGCAGCACGCAAACAAAATTACTACATTTTTCTAATTTTATTAGTAATGTACTAGAATCGGATAAGCAAGTGGAAACACTTTATGTGGATTTTCGTAGAGCTTTCCATCATGTCGACCATGGTCGAATTATGTATAAAGTCTTTGTATTGAATCAATGGTGTGTTCTTACTTAAAGAACAGAATGCAAATTGTAAAATTGCTAAATTCGATTTATGTATCATCTAGTCTCCCTCAAAGCGATCACCTTGCGCCAATTATATTTTTGCACTTTGTACATAATTTGTACTATTAATTTAAGGACAGTCACTCTTATATTATGAGCTCCACAGCATATCGCAACATTAATATGAACACAACTAAATGCCAAGTAATTACTTTTTCGAAAGACTTCTCTTCCGACTCGTCCGCACAATGCATTATTACAAAGAATTTGTCAAGTCACTGGCCTTGAAATTGTATTTGACAATCGTTTTACTTTCTGTCCACACATCGACTACATAAGTCGCTCGATGCGAATATGTAGTTTCATCAAATGCACATGATCTAACATCACTAATGTTTGGTTGTGTTATTGATTACCTTATCAGACAGCACATATTAATAGAATTAATCGTATACAACGAAAGTTAATAATTTTTTTATAGTTAAAACACCACATTAATACAGATGGACTTCATTATGGTAAGAGACTAGGTTGAATATACTGATCATAGAATCTCTGGAATATTGAAGATTGGACATAGATTAATAAACAACTATTTTTATTGCCCTTAGTTGTTAGCATCCATAAACTTCCATGTTCCACCTTTTAATTTGTCGTCTGCCTGGGAAATTTCATATAACTTTTCACAGCACTGAAAATGGGAAACGCAATCCTCTAAACCTGTTATGCATGCTACTTAACTCAACTTCAGATATTGATCTGTTTAATGTTTCGCATTGGCCATCTTTAGTACCCAACCTATCTAAATTCCTAATGATTGAATATATATAATCAACATCCATAACAGATACAGAAATACTGTATCCAGTTTATAAAATTCGGAGCAATTCATTTATACAAATACAGACTTTGAGATCTTAATATAATATAATTCAAGCTCTTTTTCCTGTAGCACTAACAACAACTTTTTGTTTAACCTCCACTTCCAATTCGCTATGTAAAACTTTTTTTTTATCTATTCCCAAACTTAACTATTTGATTAACTGGAAAATTTGTGCGCGTTTAATTGCAGATTTATTCATAATTTACACATTATAGAAAACAGATTCTAATAGTACAACTTAAATAACATTATATAAAAAAAAATGTGCGAATGATAAGAACAGTAAATACGTGGGAAACTAGAGAAACTAGAAAATTTTTGTTATTGTTTGATTTGCTCTAAATCAACATTAGAGAAATAAATTATCCAGTTGCATTCTTGCAACAAAAGTGTTTATTCCTAAAGCTTTTCTAATCATTGTTCCAATTTGGTGCTTTCCTTTTAAAAGCAATATTTTAGCATTTTAAAAAACATGCTGAGATTCGTCTCGTCCATGTTGAAAACTTAGCTTGACGAAAGTTTGAAATCATTGAAGATTTGTTCACATTTATTGAAAAAATTCTGAGACAACTTCCTTGTTATGTTCATTACATCGAGCAAGTAAAGTTGATATTCGATGATGGTTTTTCTTGAATTCGTAATTTCAGCCCACTAATTGTTATTTTATGTTAAATCGACTTGTAAGTTTTGTATTTTTCACTTAATCAGAAAGTTAAATATCATAGTTAAGCCAAAGTGATTCCAACACTAGAACCGTATGACAAGCTTCGCTTAAATTTCGTCCGTTAAATCATTTGGCTGTTCAATTTCTGCATGTGTATTTAATTCTTTGAGATGGGAACAAAATATAGATTTGCATCTATATTTTGTTTAGGCAGTTTAACTTTTTTAAATTTTAAGTTTAATTAAATGAAAATATAATTTTTAACGTCAATAAAGCAAAGGCTGCGATATTAAGGGGAATAAATTTACACACTTATATATTTTAGCAAGTAAATGACAATATAAACAATTAGTAACAATTTTTATTAAACAAGAAAAGACAGGTTGTATAACATTAATTCTGTATTGAGAGTCACTGATCTAAGAAAATAATTCGGCGCGCGATACTCGTTTTGTGTATATCATACGTATATATACATACATATTTATATATATATGAAATATAAGTCACGGTGTATAATACGGCCACATAAAATATCTTTACTATCCATATGCCATACCTACCGTACGGATAGTGTAAATAAAAATGTCGCTGTAAGCGGCCCTCCTGCACATATATTGATAGAACACGGTTTTCTTTTATTTGTCAATATCTCTAGATGCCAATAATGATAATGATTTACCGCAGCTCAGTATAAAAATTTCTATAAAAGTTTCTTTGTCAGGTTGAAAGTTTATGGGCTGAAAATAATCAGCACGTACAAAGTTTTCACGTTACATTTTTTAGTTTAAGTTTAGTTCGTAAAATACCAATTTAAATATTAATCGTGATATTACATAATTAGTATAAAGACTATGCTACGAAGTATATCCTTAGCTACAATTACAGATAATATATACAGATAGATAAGTTTAAAGGTATACACTCTGTTTAAAATAAACATTTTTAAAATATATTAATAATACTACAATTGAATCGAAATAAAAGAAAATTATAAAATGTATCTCTTTATTCTTTAATTCTTCTTTCATCAGTTTAGTTAAATATAGTCTATATTAAAGAAAACTAAATTTAAAATACTCATATGAACTCATTCTAATAGCATAGAAAATGCTTAATATTCTAATTATTAATAAAAAATAATACAAAAATATAATTATTTTCATCGACTCAATTTATTTTACTTCAAACAAACCAAATATGGTTACTGGCGATGTAAAGTATTTCATGAATTCCATATAAGAAGTTAAGGTGGCTAATGAAGTAAAATTTCTGGTTATCGCCTTCCATCAAAACCAATTTATATACTCACTTGTGAATAGTTACTGGTCGAATACTTCTGTAGCATTAATTTGTTTACCACACTTTTATTAATTTGCCCTCTACGATTAGGATCAGAATACTTCAACAGTATTAAACTTCATTCAAATAATATGAGTGGTAGTTTTCTCCTCTACACTTTGAAATTGGTATATTGATTCATTTTTGTGCTCAAATACTATGTGACCTATTATCAAAGATTTTTAATTTAATAATCAGTTCGTCCACTGTTTTTTGGAAGCTTGGAAGTCGGATTATGCCAGTTTTAAAGCTTGAAGATAGAAATGGTATTAATAGCTACTGACCTATACGAATTTTGTCGATATGTTCTAGGGTTTTCGGGCGGTTACAGTACTTCAAGCTACATACGTATTCGCAACCATATATTTCAATAGGTTTCATGGGCTTAAAGTAGGACGATCAACTGGATTAAAACTTCCATCATTTTATGCACCACTGATTTTCAATTACTTACTCGTAGTGCTTTTTTGTCTCTTTATCTACAATTTTCATTATATCCTCCGTAAAAAATATTTGAAAGTATCAAGTTCTGTTAAGAATTCTTATAAGTATACTACTTTATAATCAGAATTTTCATTGTCGAATTCGTAAACAGTAGACAAAATTTTCTTGCTGCCTGCGCAATTTCCTCAGCAATTTCTTCGACGTCACTTTCTGATTGAGTGTCTTCAATATCGGAGTGAGTAGCATGCACTAAAGTTTCCACATATTACTTTCATGAGAATCGACTAAATTTTCTAAACTTATCTTACCATAATTACTCCTGTTCTCTAAATTACCATTTTTCTTCACTATCATTGCTTTAAAATATAACCAACAGCTCTTCTTTAGTCAGCATTATAGATAGACCACACATTTTTAGGCGATAGTGAAAGGTGGTAAATAACTTGATGAGGTACTATGATGTTTTCGCATCCCCTTCATGAAAAATATTACGAGCGAATATATCGAGCTGTTGAAGCATGATAAGATTCAATGTCTGGGATTTTGGTGACAAGCAGGCATCGATTTGTTATATACTACTTAATACTACACTGCAAACGACAATATTGTATAATACAGCTAATAATTAAAGTACCCATGTGGGTATACTCGCTTTGAGCAGTCCATTCTAGTGCGAATATATTCGTTTAGAACAATAACAAAGTAACTTGTGTATCTGTTCCTAAAATTTTGAAAACTCGAACACTACTTATCTGTAATCATGTTACAAAGTAATACTCTATAATCGGTCTTACAACGGTATGTCAGTAGGACTCTGGCAGATTTAGATCCATAATTGCCATAATGTTAATTTTTCCATTAATACTTATTCTCTAAGATGTAAATATCTTCGTTTCACTTACTGAGTTAAAAGAAAACGAAGAACATAAAGAAATGGAAATATCAATGATCTCAAACATGAGTATTAGAACGAATTAACCAATTAAACAATAGGAAGTTTCGTAATTAATTAATAGTTTTATATCTAAAACAGTTAAGAAGTTATATACTTGACAAAATAGAAGAGAGTTTATTGAATATTTTAATTTCCAAAAGTGGACCTTTTAATTTTCCCGAAAATTGTCACTTGCTTAATTTTCAAAATTACAAAATACAATTAGTTTAATTGTATTTGAAACAATAAATCCATTCACAATTAATTAACCAATTGAACACCAAGAGATATACATACACGCTAACCAGTAAATTTCCATATTAATTTGTTTTTCAATGAAAACCATTTTGAAAAAATTCCTTTCGCTTATTTAAACACAACAGGAATTGAAATAACACTCCAATAATCCAACAAACTGATATGGTTCACGTGCATATAGATTCTATAATTTCTGTGTAATCAATGCAGGAAAAATAGGATATGTTTGTTAAGCGTTGAATCAACAGCAAATAATAAAACGGGAAAATATCTGCAGGTGTTTCATGCAATTATCAAAGTGCATTCAAAAATATTTGCTCTATTTAAATGGAAAGGCATTTACAATTTTTGTGCAAAATAATCAGAATAACGTCTATATATACTACATGTTACGTACGGAGTGTTCTATAACGAAATAATGTAATAACGAAAATATTTTACAAGTTATTATATAGTAAATAACGGACCTTTATAATTGTAAATTATTTGTTTTAATGTCTAACGCTTAACAATCGTGTATAATGTCGTTTAATGTGTTCATTACCTGGACGAAACGAACATGAAACAATACTAATTTTGCTTTTCCAATAATATTTTATTAATATCCAATTATTGCTTGTTGTAATTACCACTCCGTTATCATTTCAATTTAAAATCAAGTCTCTAATTAAGTCCAATAAATTTAATTAATGTTACTTTCTCTATAGTCAAAAAGCAATTAGTATATTAGTAATATATATATATATATATATATATATATTAGTAATTATGTATAGTGACATTCCTTTTCTAACACATTACTATTTAAAGTATTTCATATCTACCATTAAAATACATTTTATAGGTTTATTAAGTAAAAACTTTTAAAAAATTGATTTCATACATTTTGCTAGCTTCAAATATATAGACTATATAGTCGTTTTTTTACTTTAATGTGATATAAATTTTTTTCTGGATCCAATGATGTACATTTAGTTATTATTTCATAGATGGATAATTAAAGAAAAAGAAAATGGAATTATTTGCAACCGTTTATCCGCTTACTATCAAACCTTTAAATGTATCGTGAAAAATAATCAGAACAAATTTTGGGAATTATTGTAACTTAAGATTTTAAAGTAATAAATAAACATCAATAACAGTAATAGAAAGAATAATTTGACTTTTTGAAACTTGGTAACACTTTCGGAATTATGTGTGATGACTTCAGCCATATTTTAAAAGCCTAAATATTATGGCAAATCTACTCCTTCCGATGTTATGATTTTCTAGAGGCTGCTTTCAATGTCATCATATGAGCACTGAAGATACTTTACGAGCGGAGCCTTCATTTACAGTAACTTTTTCAGCAATGATTGATAAAGTCCATAGCATTGTAAAGAGCGATCATCAAGTAAAAGTGTGGGGGATAACAAATGCAATAAACATCTCAACCGAACCCATACATAATATTTTGCACCAATATTTAAATATGAAAAAGCTAATCATAAGATGGATGCCAGGTTTGGTGACTGTTAAGCAAATGTGAACTAGTATTACAATTTCATATGAGTGTATGTCTGAGCTCAAAGGAAATCCAAGAAACATATCGACGAAAAATTTTCTTAAAACATGGATGCACACTATATACCAAGGATCAAAACACATTCAAAACAATAGATTTCCTCTGACCAACGTGCTCCAAAGAAAGCAAAAACCTCTTTTACGACCAATAAGATTATGGCCACAATTTTTTGGAATTCTTCTCCGGAAACTTTACTGACCATTAACAAACACAATAACTCGCCATTGTGCTGATGTATCGATACCGTACTGAAGAAGAAATGGCCGCATTTATTTAAAAAAAAGTGATATTCCATTAGGATAACATGCCACTGCGTTCATCCGGTATAGTAACTGGTAAATTTAGCGAATTAGAATATAAATTGCTCCTTCATCTACCATATTCATTACATTTGATTCTGAGTGATCTTCTCGTTCTGAAACTTAAAAAGATAACTTGTTGGAAAAAACTCCAGACAGAGAAGAAAGTAATAGCCGCAGTGAAAGATAAAATATATTTTTTATCCAAAACTATTTCATTCAAAAGTCGTTCCCCGTTAAACACTCTCGTATCTTACCAATATATTTGAAGTATACGGCGATTATAGTAAAAATCTAAATAAATGTCCCGGCTTCATGGTGACCGCTTTCCAAACAGAGCTCCAAACTCCATAGGCCTGAAAATATTTGAGTCGCTATAGATATTTAAGAAAAGCAAAGCGAAAACAGACACGATTAGGCGACAACGTCGAAATAGACGTTCTTCTAAGCGTGTTAGAAAATCTGCGCATTTTAACACGAAAGATTATTAGCGAATATTACACGAATATTAGCGAATCAAATCAATCTGTAAAAGCAGTGTCAAAAAAGCATAAATTTAAGTCATATGTTCCCCAAAAAGTGCAAGGGTTAGAGAAAATGACAGAAGTCGAAGAGAAAAATTTTATAACTTGTATTTCAACATGTTACAACGTGATTGAACTTTCTATAAGAAAGTTATTTGAACCAATGTGCCATTACTGCGTACTAATAATGGCATTTTTAACAGAAATATTCATCGATATTGGGGCCAGGAAAAACCTAGAACTATCAATGAAAATAAATTCCATTCCGGCATTGCATCCAATGCAATACCTAAAAGGGGTGGAAGTGCGGACTTTAATATAGGCCCACATAAAAGTAGCTAGAAAGGTTAGGACTTCTAAGCCTACAAGAAACAGAAGAGAAACTAATGACAATCTTGGAAAAACTTGGAATACAATACGTAAATGGAACCAACATGTTGATAAAATAACATAAAAAACATTTCTTATGGCGGTCAGGCGAACATATGGGAAAACAAGCGAATGAAAGCAATCGATGAAGCACGGCACTGGCACAATGGTAATAAAGCCAACTCACACTTACACATCTCTGCTGCAACCTACAGTTATATTAAAATTAAGCATGACTGAATTGCTTGCTTTTGTATTACGGAGGCAACGAGAAGTAGCCCGGCTTCAGTAATGGATCTTTATTGGATATTTTTCCACTTCATTTTGTGATAAGGTCTGAGACAAAAATGGCTCTACACACACTGAAAAATTTCCTGAGCAACCTTGTGGGCACATCGGGCCAAACTAGTATTAGCACACATATAAGAGGCATATGTCTTGTTATGTTAACAGATCGCATGTCAGCTAAATACACTTTTAATCCATTTCTGTCTGTTACATAGATCTATCTAAGGCCGAAGATGGCACTGCAACGAGTATATACTGCGAAAGCTTGGAAATAACAAGTAGATATTCTCCCACTACACAGTATTTCAGGCAGGAGTTTATACAATTCTGAAATTAATGAAAAAAATTAATAGAAGGACTTACTTTCATAAGTGGGTTCAGTAAGTGAATTCACATTCTTACTGACAGTTAGACTACATTAGGAGTAATAAGGAACCCTAAAATTGTATCCAGGCTAGTATCCCACTGCCACAAGGTATTCAGAGAACTGGTATGGAGGAATAAGTGAAGCTGCTATAGATACCGTGATACTAGAGCATCATGAGAAATGAAAAGGCTGATGACGTGGCCATAGAAGAATCAACCTACTATATATTGGATAAAAGCTGTACTGGGAGTCTAAGAATGTACTGTTCGGGAACGAGTAGATAGATGGACCAAGATTCGGCACATGATGCACGACAGAAACACCTCCAAGCATGAACATGTAAAAGTCTTTATTGGTCAGCCAACTGTATAAAGGCTGTCGAATTGCATTGGAAACTAACTTAGAATAATAACAGGATACCTCAGAGGTCAGACGTCTGTTAGAAAATTCCCGAACAAAATAGGGAGATATATTGGAGATTCTATGTATCTGCAGATTGTATAATAGAGCTCTACAAATGGTCAATCAGCAGGAATGTGAAATATTGAATCATAAAAGACAAGCCATCTAAGAGCAACCTAAAGTAGAGTGAGTTAATGCAGAATAATACAAGAGCCAATAAGCCAAATAAGACTACTATGCTTTGAGGATTGCCATAGTCGAAATACCTCGAAAAATAATAAACACTCTATTAATCCAAATGAAAAACGAATTTTTAAATGATGTGTGAAAAACCTGTGATATAAATATTATAATATTAGTAAGCACATGTATTTTAAATTATGTCATACTAATATACAAATGGATTCCATATATAATAATAATGAATTTATTGCGGTTTTCGAATACAAAATAGAAATAAATATTAATTGCGAAACAAAATCGAGATGAAATTGTTGAACATTAATAATCCATTATTCGTATACATTTTATATACTTTTCATAATAAGAAGTAGCAGAAGGTAATTAATCAATGTAAAATTTCTAAGCCATAATACACTTCAAGAATGTTTTGTGCAGTCATCAGTTTCACAGAATATTACTTTTCCTGTAACAAAAAACGAACTAATTAAGGTTTCGTTAATCGCTCTTTTTTCTAACTTGAGCGAAATTATTACTTTTTTACACAATCCGTGATACGAAAGAACGGCTATTATGGGTGGGCTCGAGATCGTTAGGCAGACACCCGTATCCACCGTTGTGCAGTTGTGTGGGAGGATATAATCTTGGAAAACACTTCCAGTTGATCATCTAATGGATTGGCAGGATGACTTGCGATATATCATAAAACATTAAACAGATGCTCATCACATAATATACGTAACAATTTCTGTTTTGCAATTGTTTTCTAATTATTAACTGGTTTACATAGTTTATATTTTCGCTGAATTTACTTTTATTCATTTAAAAAATTAATTTTCAATTTGTTTTCTTTTTTGATCTTCCATAAAACTTTTTCAAACAGTTCATAATTATCGACAAAATCTTTACAAATAACAAAACTTTGAGTAATTTTAATTCCAAATCACATTTTCCAGAAATATCGTTCTTGTAGAACTACATTTTATATAACATAATCAACAAAACCTATACTTGAACAGATATAACTGAAAACAAATCACAAATTACGCAATTTAATTTAGCCACATTTTCTGGATTATAAAACAAAGGAAAACCGTGTTTTCAAATAATAAAATAATAAATAATGATACTAAATTATCACGCAACATTTTTTATACCTTTAAACGGAACGGCTGTATTATACACCATATGCTCATTCATTCGAAATGTATTTATTTTATTAATGTTGAGATATAGTTAGTTAAACATATTAAAAATAAAAAGGGCAGATTTTTCAGTGTTTTATAATTTTTATTCCCCAATTTTTCGTTTGAACACATCAAATAAACAAAAATCGAAAGGGCTCAGTTTCTGTACCGCATCCAGACAAATCAAATAACCATATCGTAATTACATAATGTTAAACGTTTAGTTGTATTTTTCTTCAATATTTTATTTAGGAATGACTTTGTAATTGCTGTGATATTATTAATTGTCTATAATCTTTATTATAAAATTTATGAATTATTATTACGGATTTATTTGTTTGTTAAAAAGAAGAATAAATCAAAATTTAAAACAAAATGTGTTTCATTCAATCCCTATCGCTAATCAATTCCTTGTATAATTTCATTATATTACACAAATTTACAAATGCCGATCAGCTTTTGGACCCGAGCAGATGAAAACGATTCTTAACGTTTTTAACATTTCGAGTTCTAGAATGTTGGTAACATTACTCTCACATAATGACTGTTAGATTACGCGCGTCGCTAGAAAAATCATTTCAATTGCATTCGAAACGTTTTGCTTTTGTTTAGGAACGAAAATGTAGACAATGTAAATATCCTGACTTATCATCTAGGATTCTGATGATACGTCCGTTCCACGTACGAGCAATGATCCACTGTCATTTTGTCCAGGCGTATGTACAAATGCCCTGGAAACTTCGACGATTTCAACATCGCCGAGCAGGGGAAACAATTCCGTCATATTAATTTCGCAGAGTGAACTGAAGGATTTGTTTCGGGAGAGTTGCTTGCATCAGGGTTGCAGAAGTGCTAGTATCTTGACACTCAAATACAGATCACTGTATACAAAAACAGAAATCAGGCGTGTCTAGCGTTCTTCAAAAAAGAAAAGAACATGTGACTGCATTGACATCAACGGTATATTTGATGCGATGAATACATCTTAAGATTGAAATGAATGGCGTTTCGTTCACTGTTACAATGGGCATCAATGGAAAATTTGTGACAATTTAAAATTTTGAAAATTAAGTCTGATCAAATCTGAGACATTAATTAATTTACATATTATTCCAACCGGTGACTGGTCTCTTGATTGGGATGCAATCTAGATTCATCAAATTTTGCTGTTTCCTTGTGCCTGTGTGATAGCCGTGCAACTGACATCATTATAAAAAAAGATTGATGACGCCGTAGTATTTATGAGACAAAAAAATAAAACGTCTCCACCACTTGTGAACCTACACGACATTTTCGTTTCACCTCTTCACATCAAATTTGGTCTTATCAAGAATTTCGCCAACATATTCAAGCATGAGGACCGGCTTTTCTATACCTAATGATGTTGTTTCCCAAATTGTTATACGCAAAAATCAAAAAAGGAATATCTGTCGGACCTGATATTGAAGAGTTAATGTGCCGACGACAATTTTCCAAAATGTTTAAGGCCCGATGAAGCGGCGTTTTGGGTATCATTCCGAGGTATTATTCATAGTTTTCTCCGTAACCGCAAATCTCTGGATTCCGAGCAAATAGTCGGTAAGTTGTTGCAAAATTACCAAAAGGCTGAAGCACGAATGTCTCTAAAGATTCATGTCTTGCATTCTCATCTCGATTTTCTCCTTAAAAACTTGGACGATACGAGTGAACGATTGGATTCTAATGTATAAAACGGATCCCAAACAATACAAGCGACTCAGTTCAGCTCTTCATTTCTGATTTATCATTATCAATTGAATAAAATGGCTATTAATTGTGAAAAATGGTAATAAATAAATTTATTGAATATCTCGAAAACTAGAACCAATCTGAAAAAGAGAATTGAATTAATTAAACGGATTCAATGCCTTATATTAGAAACCTTAGAAACAACTTTTGGCTACTTGGGTCCAAAACCGTGTATACTAGTGTTGTGTACATTTTTCTTTGATTTTATGTCATCTACGACAGGAGACTTCAGCAAAACTCAAGGATCACGCATTACCGGAGCAGAGAAAAAGCGAATACTGGTAGCTATGTGTGAATATAACATGAATTATTTATTCATAGGTGAATTCACTTATTGCGTCACCGATTATATAAAGAATTACCTGACTTAATAGACATCTCCTTCATAAAGCGCATAAATAAACAACTTTGAAAGTCCAAGTCATCTTAAGAGTTAATTGGAAAATATTCATTAGTACTTTAACTTTGAGGCTTCGATGTTGGAAGACTTTGTAATAAAGGTATTAAACAAGAACAATTTAGAAACAACCTGGAAAGTACTCCTACAAAATCCCAACAAATCGACAGCACAGTTATAGCATCAACCAAAAGCATGCGAATAGCAGTAATATAAACTGCAAAGAATAAACAATCAAGGAAAAAGAACCTCTTAATACTTGTGGAAAAAATCTCAGGAAGAAGACGTCCCAGAAAAAACTGATGAAATAATTAGCCAGTATAAGAGAGCGCTTAATAAAGAATTTAAAAAATTAAAGAATTAATGTTTGTACATAATCTAAACTCCTTAGAATGTTTAATGTCTACAGAAACAACCAATTATTCATTATTACCTCAATAGATGACGAGAAATAAATCCGCCCATAAAGAAGTATAGATCGTAATAAGCAGATATTTTTGCTGAATATCAGGTAAGTGTTTTTAAATCTCTTCCTAATAAATTACCACATCAAACATGCTTACCTATGGCAAAAAAATATATTACTAAAAACAAAATAAATCCTAAAGTAGCATCTGGTTTTAGCTTAATTACAGGGATAGTATTGTAGAAGACACTATTACTGTTAAAGCATTCACCTGCATATTTAAATACTGGCTTCTTTCTAGAAGAATGGAAGATTTCGAAAATCATAATTTTCAAACTAGGAAAACTCACAGAATAAAGCGGTTCCTATCAACCAATCAGTTTATAGTTGTTACTATCTAAGGTCTCCGCAAAAATTTTCGTCAAATATGGTAGTTGTTTCAGAATTACGACAATTATTTCCTAATTACCAGTTCTTAGTTTAATCAAATCTTGTTTTGAAAACACTATTTTTCTAATATTTGTAGAAATGTACCAATTTACATATAATACTAGTAGGAGTATAGCAGACGTCCAAACTATCTACTCCAATACCGCTAACGATACTACGATTTTGGCATATCATTATGATCTCAAACAGAAAGATGATTCTCTTTTTATCTCTTTCAAAGTCCTGCAACTAAAGCATGCTAACATCACAGGGTGTCTCGGTTAGACAGGAGTTTGAACTACTAAAAACACATCTCGTAAAAAGGAGTCACACTAATTTGTAATATAAGAATTAGTACTGGCCAATGAGGAGTAATCTACATACGATGCACAATAAATTATTGTCGTACAATTTTGAAACCTACATACAAATACACGAGCTGTGGGGTACCACGACCAAGTCTAATATTGAAATTCCTCATCGTTTTCAAAATAAGGTGTTACATCAAATTTTAAATGCTCCGTGGCATATTTCGAAAATGACCTCAAAGTGCAAAGCGGTAAAAGTCAAAACCCCGAATTTTAGTGATAACATCGAAGTGCATGCTTACTAGCAAATTAGTTAATGAAGACTTAAGAGACACGGCCTCTTAGTGCTTTCAACCGACATATCTTACAACTAGATTTGGTTAGTCTGCAAGTAGCCACTGTTATATTTCTGGGACATTCTCAATGGAGCATTTCCACGCATGCGAATTAATAATTAATGATAAAAAATTATCAAGAGTATCTCTGCTCTTCTATGTAAGTTCATTATATAATTTTGATTATTTTGAAGGCCTGACTGGAGAAATTTTTTTTTTTCAAATTTTAGTCTGTTAAAGTCAAAAAATAAGATTCTCGTACACACATATAAGGAAAAATTTAAATAAATTAAATATGGTAGACAAAATAGTATGGTGTAATGAATCTAACGTATTTAAAAAGCAGGTTAATGATTTCTAAAGAAAATTTTTACCTTCTAAAAAAACGTGTTAAAAATTTTCGTAAATTTAAAATGAATACATGCAAAACAATGAACGAAGACAATTTGGAGAAATGTAAGGCTGTCACCATTTTTATGGTAATAGGTGAAATTTGGTTCATATTTGACATTTGATTAAGAGCTATAACAATGTGAACAAAGAATTAAATGGAAAAGCCCTAAAATAAATAAATTTGCACTTTGTGTTGCGATCCAATATTTATTTTTTAACAGACTAAACGCACATGAAATTTTTCCTGTTATGCAATACAGGTTGAGTGGCAACATTCTTTCAAAAGCCACAATTTCTAATTGTAGCTTTAAACGTGATTATATCAGTATCGAAGGCAATGTGCGATCTGTTTGTTTCTGCATAAGTAGATCTCTCCAGTGTTCAGAAATTTGTGGTGAACAATAACAGCTGCAGTTCACTATATACACAATAAAATCTTCTAGGGGTGGAGTGGTGCCTTCGAAGTGTGGACTACAGTTTTCTTTGGTGACAATCAACTATAGGTTACAGTACAGGCTCCATTTTTCATCACAAATAAGCACGCGCTCAAATAAAGGTTGACTTTTGTGACTTGAAAGAAGTGAAAAACAGATTAATAGCCTTTGATCTTTATTCTCATCTGATGCCGTATATGAAATTCATTTGCATAGCTTCCATGATTTTCTAGTTCGAGGCAAATATAAACTAATTGTTTCGTCAGTAACTTTAAACATTTAATAACCGCATAAAAATCCTCATTGTCAATAGCGCAGTGTTGTTCTGAACGGAGTGAATCTTCAAAGGATTCATCCCAAGAAAGAGAAAAACGTATTTTGAACTGTTTCCGTACAGTGCGATCTTTTACCACGTCTTCTCCAAATGTCATGCATCTCAACAAACACGCTTGGATTACAGGAGATTTGGCCGGCATTTCAAAAGAGTTTAAAATCATAATACAATAGTGCATACTAAGTTATAATGTATTGAGTGATTAGCACGCATCTGTGATACGCCAAACATCTGCAAGCTTGTGCTCAGGAAATTAAAACAAGCTTTCAGAAGTGGCTGCAACAAACTCTTCCGAAAATATATATGTTATATATAATATGTAATAATTAAGTGAATTCACAGACATATTAACCAAGATGAAAATAAAATAATTTAAACTACAATAAGTACAAAATGCTGTATAAAACAAATCCAATATTCTTGCACACTCCAGATACGGTATAGAAATTCTAATAAATTACAGGACATGAAACTTTAATTAAAGTTTTGTTAAAAATTATAATTAATTAGAGTATTCATAATCACCAAAAGTAAATATATAGAACAGAATGTGACCAATTACAGCAGGCGACAATGTTTTATTGGGTAAGTATGAAACTAGATAAGATGTATATATAGGTATATATACAATATTAATGATGCATGGCCCATACAGTTTAGCTCTAGATTCGCAAATTTTTATTTATAGGAACCCAATTTCATAAAAGGAAATTTATGAGTTTTAGTATTAAATATTAAAAATTTTTTACTGTAGAAACACCAATCCAAATACTGCTCGAATCGGATACCGTTCCGATATCTACTTGCTACAAAAATAACAATATTTAATATGTTGGACGATATTTGTGGGCAGAAATTAATTATTCCATTACTAATAATAGCACATATTAATTAATTCTTCTAAATAGTCCACCATTTCTTCAAGTAGCGTGTAATATTTTATAAAATACACAAAAACACTTGAAATAAATAAAACATGTGTTTGAATTTCCAAAATGTAGTAATAACAAATTAATAAAAGTACATATATGTTTCGTACATAGTCACTTTGTCGCGCATATTATGCTAAAACTTAAATAATTATGGATTATATATTTTGCAAATTATTCGTATTACAGAATTAGTTGGGGTCGTCTATGCTCAAATTGAGTAAGTTTTAAATTAGAGAGCTAGATGTTTCTAATTAATTATTTAAAAATTGATCAGCGTTTCTGAATTTACTAATTTCTAACACTTCTGGATTGTTTATTAAGATACTTTTATACACGGATCACCCCCAGTAACTCTGAAACTCGAATAATTTATAAAACACTTAACCTTTAAATACTGAGTGTTGACTTGACACCAATGCTTTTGTCAAGTATATAATACTAAGACTCAGTGTGCAAACATTTGTCACATTTTTATTAATTTGTTATTAAGATAATTTGTAAATTCAAACACGTGTTTTATTTCAAGTATTTTTATGCATTTTATAAAATGTACTCCATCACAATGTACAGTATTTTTTTTTAATTTGCCATTAATAAAATATAACCCAATTATTTTACTGCCTAAAATCCCACACCAAATACTTAAACTAAATCAAATCTAGGCTGTTTGTCACTCCAATATCTATGGTAGAAACAACCATAGATATTGGAGTGATGAACAAAAACAGGTGAATGCACTCGTCCGAATATAGAATTTTAAAATAAGGAAGACTTCTCGTAATTTATTTAAATAGAAATTGCGTTTTCCACCTATGATCGTCTTCCAACAAATGATACATCATTTAAGGTATGTGCATTTTCAGTTTATATTTTTCGAAATTGAATGCACGGTTGTACTAAAGGATTCTACGCTGCTAGCAATTTCCTTGTCTTGGAATTTTTTTGAACAATTTTTATTTACAGTTTGTTCTCCTTTCTTTGTTTCTTTAAAAGATCCGTAGATCTTCAAATTAGCTTGCGTTTGAGAAAATTTTAATGATATGATTCTTTATCAGAAAAACAAAAAGAATTGAATAGCCTTTACCGTATTTAAAATAAACTTGCAGTATAATTAATTTTTTGGATTAATAATGTATTAATAATATTCAGAATCAAGAAAACTTACCAACAAATATCATTATAGTTGTAAAGATATGATCAAGTTGACAATGACAGTAAATTATTAACAAAATTCATATTACGAGTGTCTAGACCTACTCTTGCCCGACTAAGATTTGCGTCATAAAAAAATTAGCCAAAAACTCTGCTTTCTTTGCATTTTTCTTATTTATCTATGTGTTTTTACAGAACCTAGTAATTTAATTAGCCCGCCCTACAATTTCAAAGGTTTTATTGAAATAAAATATAAACACATGAAAAATTAAAATACATACTTCTATATTTCACATGGTAGTATAGACTTGAACACATATTTGCAACTATAAGATATACTTGTTTGAATAATCGCTTAAATTCGCATTGGCATGCTTTCTACACAGACCTTTACGGTGTCTTGCAGCTTTCTGTTTTATTTTCATATTTTTTCAATACTTTTATCAAGCGCTTAAATTAGGGCGTCTAATATAAGAAAACATTTTTAAAATACTTGCGACATAATTCTATACAAAGACCATTCTCCATTCTCCAACAGTAAAACGTTGATACATGGGTTCACTGCAGACGTTTTTCTTCATTATTTCGGTTAAACACGGCGACCTTTTAATCCAATAGCGTATAATCAAGTTCCCAAAGTCCATTTTGATAACTTTATATTAAAGGACTGCAAAAAAATAACAACTTTCTGATGGAATCTTACTTTACAAAACAATGTTAATTTTTTTATCATCCTTTTCGGTGATTTTAGGCGACCGATGATAATGTTGACCTCTTGATGGTGAGGGCAAATTTTTATTGACAAGTGTAGCAATTCTTGGTACTGTTCGGCATGAAATCTTTTTTCCGGCCATTCAGATTTGAGAATACAAACCAGTCCCTAATAAAGTTTTCATTCTATTTTTTTTAAGGTTTATATCTTTCATCTTGCCAATGGCGCTATAAAAATATAAAGAATAAAATTAACCCACCATTAATCTAACTATAAGATACTAAACTAAAAACGTTAAATTTTACTTCTATTGACGCGTTGTACGCGTTGTACCTCGGTTTTATCCTAGATTTTAACGAGCGTAGGTAAAGATTGTGAGGTCGGTATGGGATTTGCGATCCCGAAACTGAATACTGTGAATAAAATAAATACATATGTATATGTATTTCGCAGGTTAACGGTACAGAAATATGTATCTTTCCGGGAGAGTAAACTAATATGTATTAAAATATACCATAATATATTATATATTATTAATCATAACTGAGACATGGGTTAATTTAATTACCAGATACTACATCGCATTATTAAAATCGGTAGAAAATTATATATATATATAATATATAATATATATAACTCAAAAGAAAAGCTAAGGTTCCTCGCACATTATCTGTGAAAAAAAGATAATTCGCAATGCTATATGTAATCTTTCCAAAACTAATAGCGTTTTGAAATTTTCATGGAACACCCAATATAGTCACTTTTTATTAATTATTGATAAAGATTGGTAGAGAAAAATGAGAGTTTTGGCGACTGAGAAATAAAAATAAACATATAATCAATAAATAAACCCTCTTATCATGTTTTTAATCAACCTTAATTGAGAACAAGAACAAAATTAATTTCGTTAGAAAGAATTATAAGCCTGTAAATTGAAAAACGAACATTCGTTTGTATTATATGGCAAAGCGATCACGTAGTCATTTTAGGATACATTGGTTCAACTGAATATTTTTGCAGAAAGTAATTTTATGTATTAATATGTATAAACTCAACAAAAATCATTTCCTATATTTTGAATTTCCTACATTCAAAATGTAGGATTTAAACGAACGCTTAAGGGCATCTCCAAACATGTTCAATTTTAATCTCTGATTATATTCAAAATGTAACGTTTCAAAATGAAATGTGAATTTTTTTACAATGTGCGTATGTAGGTTATAATAACTGTATTAAGCAAACGTAAAATGAAAGAAATTCAATACGTTACTTGTTATATACAAAATTACATATTATGCTATATACATATATACATATGTACATATATGTGCCTGTCAACATCAAAATGTTAAATAGAACAGTAAACATTTAATTTAAAAATCTGTAATTAAGAAACTTTTCCCATTGGTTTTAAATACAATATATTGTGAGAC